>NC_024127.1:23777420-23794866 GCF_000346735.1 Prunus mume
AAAAATTTCATCTCATTGCCTGTCACGGGACAATAACAAACTCATATCCAAGCCTCACACAAAGAAACATCTTCCATGATGCTCCATGCCCCTCTGGTTTCGATAGAATAAGCCATAAAAATAAAAAATAAAAATACAAGGTGAAAGAGATGAAAATGTTGAGTGAAGAGTGAATAAAATGTTGAGTAATAGTAAAAGTAGAATAAAATGTATGAGAATTGGTGTTGAAAGTGAAGGGTATTGATAGGTATTTATAGGAAAAAAAAATCACATTTTTAAAGTTTTTTTTAGTTTTTTTTAAAAAAAAATTTTGATTTTTTTTCATAATTTTATAGCTGGAAAAACGACAGCCGTTGGATAAAGGCTGTAGAACCAAATCGGAGCGCTGGGGGCGTGCCACGTGTCTTCCAGACATTGGAGCTGCGTGCGCTGACGTCAACGCACGCTGGTTTAAAAAAAATTTACCGTTGGCGCGTGCATTGCGGTAAAAAAAATTTGATTACCGCGTGCTCGACGTCAACCCCCACGTTTTGGACCTCAGGCGGAAGTAGCCTTCGGGCCAGCCCGAGTTGGTGGGTCCCCCACCCGCTGAAAAGCAAATTTTTTTTCCCCCAGCCTCGGGCTAGGCTTCACCGCTGGAGTGGCTCTTATAGTCCAAGTTGGAGTAGACAAGGTTGCTTGATTGTTGGGACTTTTGCATGGCTCCCCTTGATTTGGGGTCTTGGGCATTGAGAAGGCATAGGAGGTGGCATGGCTACTCCTTGTTTGGTGGAATGTGAGGTGTGACAAGCAAGGGTTATCCCTTGATTTGTAGGATTTGCTTAAGAAGGAGGTGAGGTCAACATGGTGTTAGCAAATATAAAATAAAATAAACCTAACAAAGCATGATCATTCAGAGCCAAAATTAAAAATAAAAACAAGGCATGAGTAATGCATTAGAATACTCAGCTTTCAGAAAATCCATCACTCCAGCGACAACTAAACCAAAATCATTAACAGACCAATATCAAAATGCAAAAGCTCTATTTAGAAGGGCAAGTACAATATTTTTGATGCTATACAAAACAAACCTCATATCAAATTTCACGTGTCGTGCGCATGGCTCGATTCAACTTTCCTTGGGACATTCTAATACTGCTCTATGTTATTGCATTGTTAAGCACAATTCATATGGAATGGATGGCTTAAATAAACTGTACATGGACTCAACAACTTTCCTACTGACCAGTTGCTGCAGACAACAACTTATGCCAAGCAGTCCAATGAATGCCATTGACAAAAACATCCCAAGCTATATAAACTAACTAGACACCTAAAACTCCGGCGAACGACAATGTATATCGTAAGCCAACACTGAAATCAAAACAATGTCCGCAGCATTCTCCACTGCATTGCTTTGATTCTGTGTTTCACCAAAACAAAAAGTGCTTTGATCGCCATAGAAAAACTATCTGTGTTGTTGCTGTTCTTTGCCTTCGATCTCCTTCACACTCTCTACTATGTGTTGGATCTTCTTTGAAAGACTCTCATTGTGCTCTTCAATGTGCTCAAATATTAGGTCGAGATGTCTTTTATAGGTAGCAGCACGCTTTTTCTCTATGGCCAGCTGCTGAGATAGTTCCCGAATCTTGTCATGTTCATTCTGAATAAGAAGGCAAAAGGTAAATTAAAATACATAACAAGCTATTATTAGAAAAAAGATATAATATTTTGATACTTAAAACTTCAAATCGATCGCTGTTTTGAGCACAAATCACAAGGTCATTGTATATTACCATTGTTTACAACTTTCAAACAGAATATCTAGCATTCATGAATTCAAACCCGTTTCAGAATTTTCACAAAAATAACACCTACATTTTCTGTCCATGATTTTGAGCATGAATCCATAAAAAATTCTCTGTGCAGGACGTCCATTTTTGTTAAAGTGGACGCACAACGATATTGTTAAAATGTATCAATAACATGTCGGTATGTTTTGTTCGTAACAATGATATGGACACAATAAAGAACTGGACGTCCGTTCCATAGGTGGACTAATCAATCCATTTTAATGTATGGATTAGTGACTATGAAGTATGGTGGAAAAAGAACGTAACTCTTACATGTAATGTATTGGTTTGTAAACTCAACTTACTGCATAAACTTATAAATACTACGCAGAATTAATTAAATCATTCACAAACCAAGATCGTCCATACGAAGATACACAGAAGTACATTCAACCAGGAAATCTTTCCATTTCAACTACAATACCATAATAGGCTAAAATCTTGTTTCAATGATCTTGTCACAATACTTAATAATTAGAACTGCATGGTGTTTACCAAAATACAGATATGCAGCCAGCTGTACTGTATGTTATAAGGCGCTAGGTAATGAAGTAATAATTACGATTAGATTCTACAAATATGGGGATATATGGGATAAGATGTATATATCATCAATACATGTGAAAAGCTCAAATGTAAGGAACAGATTGTAATATGCTACCCATAATTTGTAACAGACGTATATGCAATTTTGCCTAGCATTAATGCCCAAAAGAGAAGAACAATAACTAACCGGATATTGATCATATATGCAATCCCTTCGACCTTTCCCAGGTGTCAGAGGATGAGTGTGCTCCTTTACAAATTTTGTAACAACCCATTTACCAGAACTTACTTTCCTCACCAAAATCATTGCCCTGCAACCGACCCTGGTCTCTGCTCTCTGCCTTACAATTTTTTCGCGCTTGTCAGGCATTCTATAACCCTCTTTGTTACATACAAGTGCACGACCAATGGCAGATCCATCACGCCTTGATCGAGAGAGTTTGCTTACACGAATTATGAATCCCACACGAGTGGCATATGCATTATAAAATGCATGCGCAGCTGCTTCAGTTTCAAACTCTTGACCCACATATGGCTCATCCGCTGGAACCACTGACACAACTGGAACTGCTTGTGGAATTATATCCTTTCCAGGGGAATCTTGATTCATTTTATCATCCTGACCCAGTTGGAATGCTCCTTCAATAGAACTTCCACCTGTCTCATTTTCATCACCTGCTCTACTAATTTCTAGCTCAGCAGAACTTCCTACCACCTCGCCACTAACATCACCATCAACCGAAAATTCCACTGCAGTAACAAGAAAATTTTCAATAATTTACCCCACAAACATGTGATGTTCAGCAGACGCAGATTTGCAAACATCTAATTATTTGCCAGATATAATGTGGAAAGAAAATCTACACACGTATCAGAATGTTCTGTTTAGATAACAACACGAACTTCAGAAAAGGACACGATAATTGTATAAGACTTGGGTTAAACCCAAATTCTTTGGTTCATAGCCAAAGAACCAAAAAGAGAAAAAGAAATTTCCAGTCTTGTTTTCTATGTCAATTAGGCTACCTTGAATCAAATAATCAAAAAACCAACCTAACTAATTGGCAACTGAATAAGCTTTGCATAAATGGAAAGAAGTTAAGATAAAGGGTCAAAGAGATTGATAAGCGACATTTGACGATTCAATTTCTTCTTCTCTCTTCCCACATTCCCTCAGCAATCAAACAGAGCCCGAGTTCTAGTTTTCCTTAATAACCATATCCAATTTCATAAAGAAAAAGCCAATTGCTAATTAAATTCTAGAGCTGTGCCTTCCATTGGTAAGAGAGTCAAAAGGCAAAACAATCCAAAGTCAAAAGCTTTTTTCACCACCATTCATATTCCCACATTTCTCAGCAACCAAACGGAAAACTAATCGAGAAAAACAATCAGAGATATATGAATCCATGCAAATTATCACATAAAACGCAAGAATTGACCCAAAAAAAACCCTAAAATAGTCACCTAAAAAAAAAGAAAAGAAAAATTCCCCAAATTTAAAATCAAACTAATTTCCAACGATAAGAGACTTACTGAAAATTCGTGACGACCCTTTTGTTAGATGATCATGGAGGACATGGAAACGCTTTGTTTTTGGGTCTCGACGCCACAGACAGAGAGAGAGAGAGAGAGAGAGAGAGAGAGAGAGAGAGAGAGAGGCAAGGGTTCAGGTTGTAAATATGAGGACTCAAGTTCATTTGACGTGTCAAAAGAACATTGGACACGGAAAGATAAAAAAGTCAACATTTAAGGTTAAGATGCTGATGTTTGGACACGTGGTTTATTGGGTGGACCTGGGCTTGTGGAATCGCAGCTCGTATTATAAACCGCCGGTCCATAGCGGTTTGATCCGGTCTAATACTCGACCGTGCAGTCTTATTTCTCTGCTCTCTCTCTCCCTGAAAATTTGTTAGTAAAATGGCAAGAGCTGTGTTTGGTATTGCTGTTCGTAGAGCTTCTTCGATTCTCAAATCGTCACCTTCCAAATCTCTCTTCCTAAGGTATTCTCTCTCTCTCTCTCTCTCTCTCTCTCTCTCTCTCTCTGCATCATATGTTTGCCATATATTGTTTGTTTGGTTGTTTTCTGCTATCTAAGATCAATTTTCTCTGTATCCAAACTCTTTGCTCCACACAACCCATCGAACCCCTTAATTGGTTTATAAGAAATTAACTTGTCGTCCTACTAAACTCTTTAAAACTGAAACCTATATGGATTCTCAAGAATGCAAGTCCTATCCAGCCAAATACTTAACTCACTGAGCCCCCGTTGATGGGTTCTTTAGATAATGATTTTTTTACTGTGGAAAATCTGTATGGAATGGGGTTATAGGAAATGGAGTAGTGAGAATGAGGAAATAATTGGCTATTTTGATCACTAGGTCACTCACTTACACATTAGCATTGCGTTTTCACGACGTTCTTGCCACATTTTCTTTCTCTTCCAGGTCAGGTTTTCCAACTCAAGAACCAATTTTCTTTCCACCCGAACACTTGCCTCTGCCAAACCCACCAAACTCATCATGGGTTTTCAGAAACTTGAGCCATGGAACGGTGAATTTGGTTATATCACAAGGGAAACCCAAGTTCGAGATGCACGAGATCGATCCTCCGAAAAAGGAGAAGTGGAAGACCAAGAAGAGGTTTAAGCTACAGAGAATGAGAGAGAAGCAGGAGAGAAAAGCGGCCAATAGGAAGGACCCGCGTCGGCTTGGCATCAAGAGGAAGAAAAGGCAGAAGTTTGCCACTGCTGAGGAGAGGATCAAGTACAAGCTTGAAAAGGTGAGCTGAATCAACTTGTCTTTCCTATGAATGTAACCACGTCATTGGCTTTATGATCATGATCCAAAGAGGAAGAGCTATTGTATGGATAGAAAGCTTTAATGATCTTAAGTGTTGGTCCACTTCCTAGAACCTAGCAAGCATAAATTTCATGTTTTCCCCATGGAAAGTTTGAAAAAGAGGCTAAGAAGTTGGAGTGATGCTAGTTGTCGCAGGTAAATAGTGTTCAGATTCCTATCAAGTCTAGCGTTGACCATCCTTAATCATTGGCTAGATGAGGTTCATGTTGTGACACTTACAAGAGTTTCTGGATGAGTTGCCACCCATGAGACATATTGACCTTGCTATTGATCTAGTCCCTTGATCTTAGTTTCCTAATTTTCCATATTATAGCATAAAGATGAATCCTAAGGAGCATTGCAAGTTGAATAAGTTAGTAGAAGGTCTTTTAGATAGGGTTCCTATTGGTCATAGTTTTAGTACTTGTGCTGTTTCTGCTTAGAAAGTTTTGGTGGATGTGGGTAAAATTCGTGTCAATAAAATAGAGGACAGTCAACTATAGGTTTCCCATTCACCACTCGGCCATTCATAGGCTTGAGAACATCAGAAATAGTGGTAGGTTCTAGTTCGTTCTCCAAGGTGGATTTTAGTAGTGTATATCAGCAAATCAGGATTCGACTTGGAAATGAGTTGGAACATTGCCTTTGGTTTGTATAGTGTATGTTTACGAGGCTTATAAAATGTCTTATGTCCGTGTATAGCTAGATAAGTTTGTGGAATGTTTTATCATATTC
The DNA here is from genome assembly GCF_000346735.1 of Prunus mume. The sequence continues at coordinate 23,783,371 of NC_024127.1, forward strand.
AGATTTATAAAATTCTAAAGAACTCTTAGCGTTAGGTAACATTTTTAATAATTCCGTTACACCAAAAAGAAAAATGTTTAAGAACACTTCAGATTTTCTTGATTCGGAGAGTTAAGGAAACTGGATATCAACCTTACGAAATGCTCTTTCTGCAGACCAAGTGCTTTCCTTATTGCACAATGACTTACAACGAACTCTAAAATAAGGTCAATACTATTAGGGATTGGCCTTAATAAGGCTAGTCTTTAGGTTTGTAGTGTCCATGATCCACTTTCTGAAACTTTCTTAAAAAAATATGAAAATCTTAGTGTATGAAATTGAAGTTTATGGATTGCTTATGCATATAAGACTAATTTGGGACTGAACTGGAAAAAAGAAAAGAAAAGAGAAATAAGAATACCATGTTTGGAACCAAGCTAACTTTCTAGTATATTTTTGGGAAGGAAAAACATTTGTTAACGAACTTTTCTTAGTGGTCGGGATTTCAGTTTGATTGTTTAGTATTAAAAAGGTGATAACTCCCAAGGGACAACCATGGCAAAAGTTTGACTCTCACCCTTCCTCACCCTCCCCTGAATTTGTTTTTTATTTTATTTAAAGAAGTTTATTTTAAAACAAATTGTGTCAGGGAAGATGCTAGTGTTTATGAATCCTCTCATTATAGCCGCTCTGTTCTTCAAAGATAGATATTTTGTGCTTTTTTTATTAGGAAGCTATCTCCTTGCCTTCATTGGGGGACTTGGACAATTATGTTTAGATAATGTAATTGTACCTTTTCTAACGATGACCTGTGATCAACTTCTTTTTATTTTATTGTTATTTTTTGCTTTGTTCTATTATCATGTTGGATTTCTTTCCCTTTTTTTACCTCCCGATTTCACAAGACCTCATACATTTTCCTCCTTTTTGCGTGCACTAGAATAGAAGACTTTTTCATTAAGTTCCATTTCACTGTCATTGGTTTCTTATGGATGGTAGGGTTGAAGTCATTTAAACACTTCTAAACCAAATATCAATACTTTCAAACACAAATACTGTCCCTCCTATCCTGCTTGTTTTGTCATTCCTTTTAAAAATCTCTTTTGATAGCACTACACTTCTGAAGATTATAATTTATTGGCTTTTTATCACAAATGGCTCCTGAGGTTTGCGAAATTATCACCTTAAGGTTACCCTCCACACATCAAAATGGTCCCTGCTGTTAACTTCCGTCAAATATTCTGTTAAATTGTTGATGTGGCACATGTGGGGCCACATATCCAATGGTTTAGAGCCACGTGGCTTTAAATATAATATAATATTTTTAAAATATTTTTAAAACTTAAAATCCATTTAAAAATTTTTAAAAAAATTAAGTCTTTTTATAAATAAAAAATATTAAAACAAAAACAAAAAACAAAAAGACCTTCACCATTCCCTCTGTGTTCTCCCTCTTCCAGTGCCAACCCCCTTGCAGACCCACTCCTCTCTCCCTCCTCTTCCTCCCTTCTCTCTCTCTCTCTCTCCCTCTCCCAGCACCTCACAACACCATTCCTTGCACTACAACTAGTCATTTTTCCTCCTTAAAAATTGGATTTTTCTTTCGAAACCCCAATCTTATGGATCCTCCAAACCTAGATAATTGTCTCCTTAATTACTTGTTGCTGTTAACAAACTGTCACAGCCACCTGGGTCTTCTCCAAATCCCCTCCCCTGATAAAAAAACTCTTGCAACATTCAGACGGTCAAGACTTGGGTTGGTATTGTTCTACTTGTAGAAAACATATACTTTTTCTTATTCTTCTTCTTCTTCTTCCTCTAAAGTTGAAAGTTTCAAACCCTTTGGAAGTGTGTCGGTTTATAAGCACAGCAGGGACTTCAAAGAAAGAGGAGGAATTTAAGGCCAGTATGAGAGAGAGAGAGAGAGAGAGAGAGAGAGAACTCAGGGAGAGGGAAAGAAAGAAAGAGAAGGGAGGAAGAGGAGGGAGAGAGAGGCGAAGAATGGGTCTGCCAGGGGGAGGGAGGAAGGCGTTGGCAGAGGGAGAACACAGAAGGGATGGTACAGGTCTTTTTTGTGTTTTTTTTAGTTTTAATATTTTTTATTTATAAAAGATTTAAGTTTCTTTTAATTTTTTTTTTGGATTTTAAGTTTTAAAAATATTTAAAATATATTATATTTAAAGCCACGTGGCTCTATACCATTGGATGTGTGGGCTCCCCACATGTGCCACGTCAGCAATTTAACAGAATATTTGACGGAAGCTAACAGCAGGAACCATTTTGATGTATGGAGGGTAACCTTAAGGACCATTAGTGGGACAAAAAAACATTAGGGATGAGAGGTGATAATTTCGCAAACCTCAGAGACCATTTGTGATAAAAATAAAAGCCTAATTTATTATCCCAGTCTTTGATTTTCTTGACTTTGTTTACTGTTCAGGCTAGAATAAAGGAAGCTTTGCTGATTGAAAGACTTAAGAGGTATGAAGTTCCAAAAGTTCAGGGTCCTGAAGTAAAACCAGATGACTTGACAGGTGAGGAGCGGTTTTATATGAAGAAAATGGCCCAAAAGAAGTCTAATTATGCACCAATTGGCAAACGAGGAATTTTCGGAGGTGTTATTCTTAACATGCATATGCATTGGAAGAAACATGAAACCGTCAAGGTGATTTGCAAGCCATGTAAACCTGGACAAGTACATGAATATGCCCAGGAAATTGCCAGACTGAGTGGTGGGATCCCAATTCAAATAGTTGGAGATGACACCATAGTATTTTATCGAGGAAAGAACTATGTGCAGCCAAAAGTTATGTCACCTGTAAATACTTTGTCCAAGAAAAAGGTGAGTTTTCAAGCTTCCTCTATTCAAATGCTGCATATGTCTCTCTTCTTTCTCATTTTTATAACTGTGTACAATTTGAACTCAAATTTATTGCATTTTCCATTTGAGTTTGAAATGTGAGGAGAAGCACATATGTAACTAGATATTGCACTGGCACCTCCGCCAATTTTTCCTTCCCGGCCCCTTCTTTACGTACATATGCTGAGATTGCACTCTCTCAAAATATACATGACATGTTAGTTCTTTGGATCATGCAACATCTTAGAATATAAAATAATTGTTGGCTTCACATCATAACAACTTCTGTTTTGGGGAACATTGAAGAACCAACCAAATTTAACATGATTTTGATTCCCTGGAATTGCAATCTGATACGTGAGAGGGAGTGTTTTGTTGCCTTAGTTCTTGGGTTTGTCATTTTATTTGTTCATCAAATGGATGTGGATGTGATATCCACTCTTGATACAACATAAACATTAAATTATTTGCATAAAACTTCTTAGTTATAAGTGAAAATTAGCATGCATACTTTGATACTTCTTGTGCCTTCTCTCACAATTCACTGTGAGGTCTCATATGTTGTATTCTAAGATTTCCACTGTATGTTATCGCTTCTGGCCAGCTCTCTTTAGTAGTATTGTGTGTCCCTTTAAAAATGGATGCCATCAATAATGTGCTGATGTGGGTCTTAAAGAAGTATCGTCAGGTTCCTCACAGAATTTGTCTAATGACTGACACTACCTTGGCTTATTTATGGTGAAGACAACATTTTTTTCAATAACTTTTCCTCAAATCAATAGAAACTCTAAATTATTTTGTGTGGTGATAAAACATTTGCCAGTACGAAATTTATGGCAGTCATATTCACATCATTTTGGTCAACGGCCTGGCCTGCTAATTGCCCTGACCTCCAGATGAAGTTTCTGATCAAGCGTGAACCAACTTCAAAGACACATTACAGTCCAACTCCTCTGTCCAGCTAATCTGTGTTGATGCTCCTGACAAAATGTTTTTCTCAAAAGTGATGAAAATTCATGAGCATTTTGATGCCTTCATGTTGTCTTCCTGATGTTTGACTGATGCTGAAGATTAGCTCAGACTATTCTATCCTTGATCTCTGATGGTTTAACCCACCCAACCATAAATCATTTCACTGAACCCATTTTGAATCCTTTCAGCTGCATAGTTGTAAATGAGTTTGTAGCACTAGGATGAAAATTGAATAGTAAGTATTTCAAAGTCCATGAAATTCAACTTTAATGACAAGGAGCTGATAAATATTGAAGATTTGGTTATAAAAATACCTTTTTTTCTTACACTTAAAAAAAATGAGTATGTTACTGCAAAAATCTTAGCCCTAGTATTGAAGCCGGAACTTCCAGATAGAGGCAATGCCATGCAATTTGCATTATCCGTCCGTATATGTAGTTTCTTGAATTTGTTTCCCTTTGATTGTTTGGAATGTGTTTGTTAGGTAGACTGGAAAACTTGATTTTCTGGTACTTCGATGCAAAAATTATCCTTGAATAAAGAAAATGGTATGTAATCTATTTTTTTATTTTGTCATAGATTATATCTTTGGTGAATTGCTGTTGTAATGGAGGCTGAAACTTTTTTTTTTGGTTCGAAAGAGGCTGAAACTTATGAGTGGTGGTCTCACGCTACTGAGTTTGTTTCCCCTGTTTGCAGGCACTGGAAAAGTTTAAGTACGAGCAATCTCTCGAGTCTGTGCGGCACTTCATTGCTATTGCTGAGAAAGAATTGGAGCTCTACTACAGGCATATTGCACTTTACGGCGACCCAAATGACAGAAATCCCTTGTCAATCTTGGATAGTCCAACAGAAAAGACCAAGGAATCAGGGAACCGTAAAATACTTAGAAAGCAAAAACTAGATTCCACTAGTGATTTCTTTTCCTCGGGTCTCTCAGGGACAGAAGCAGATTCTTCAAACTCTGAGCTATCAGAAACTGATGGTTCTGAACATGACAACTTATCACTAAGTGAATCAGATTCTGAAGATGACAAGATATATAGTTCTGATGATGAAGCAAGCACCTCGAAGACGCAACTGTTTGATTTTAAGCATGAGAGATTGGAACGTAGACGAGAAAATTTGATATGAATCTTTATTTTATTCTTTTTATTTTATTTTCTCCTCATCTTTGGAGCACTAAGGTAAGGTACCTGGTACCCTTGGCTTGTCCTCTTCCTCTTTTGTATATATTGAAAGATAAAGATGTATAATGGAAAGACTTGTTCTTATTTTATTTTTTATTTTTTTTCATTGGTGGAAGAAGTATATTTGATAGGTAAGGATGGGAATTATTGCTAATGGGCGTGCGAAAAGCAGTGATGTTTGGTATGGTTGTTAAGCATCATTTTTTTTATTTTTTTTGTCATAGAGATGTTTCAATTTAAGCAGATTTTATTCTCGAAATGTCATTTTACTTTTCCCACTTTAGCCAGTTTTTATCCAAAGCCATTGATTAAAAGACAAGTTACCTATTTCTCATATGATTCCTACAACAACTTAGGGCCCGTTTAATAACTATTTCAATTTTCAGTTGATATATGTTAGTTTTTAGTTTTCATTTTTCATTTTTATTTAGAAGTTTGGTGGCAATTTATTTCAGTTTTATGTGGACCTTGGAAATGCAATTTTTTGAGGTCAAATTGTGAATTTTAAATCATAGAATGAAAGTGCATGTTACAAAGAGTTCGTGGTATTTTTCAGTGAATTTTTTTGAATTAGGCTGGATTATTTTTATGAATTTTGGATCTGTAGGTCCCAACACTTGGACTGAATTTGTGGCCAAATGCAAGAATCGAGTGGCTGGGTTTAAGTCGGGATGTCCTAAATACCGATTTTTGGTAATTGTAGTGCATTTCATGTGTGGTGATGTAAAATTAATTAATGAAAAAGGAGAGCAAAAAAAAAAAATTTAAAAACTAACACTTTCAAATTATTTTTAAAAATCAGGGTGATTTTGAAAACTGAAAAAAACAAAATATGTTACCAAACATGTTTTCAGTTTTCAACAAAGTGAAGTGAAAATAAAATGGTTATCAAACAACCCGTTAATTGTTCTTTTTTAGAGAGCACATCCATGAATTTGTGTTACCATGTGTCTAGGTCACAAGTTTCTATATATCGAAACTATGAATGCAAACTCTGACTACAATGCATAATATTCATAGGAAAATGCTAGGGAGACCACATTTTACATACCACCTTGTATACACCTGGTCTAATAGAGGTGAGACCCATTGTATTGGTTGGCTCCACCTCTATTAAAGAGGTGGTACACAAGGTGATATATAAAATGTGATCTCCTTAGCATGACCCATATTCATATATAGTTATGCATACTGTAATACAAAGTCATATGTATGATGTATCCATTATAAAGGTGTATAGTTGCGATGAAACAAATAGCCACAAATACACACTAAACATTTGGTTGATATAGTAATAAATTTTGTAGATTTTATTTAAGTTCGTGTATGAATATGAAAACTTACACACAAAAAAAAAAAAGATTAAGACCAATTTGGAATCAGCCACGTAATTTGAGAATGTTATCTAATTGCTACATAAATAATTTGGGGTGATTTTAAATAATTGGTACATATAATATATTTTTTGTTTTTTACAATACAATATTCTAAATTATTCTAACGTATAGGAAAAGGAATCGAATTCAAGTGTAAGGGACGAGCACACTGTTTAAACAACCCAAATATGCATGCACATAATATACTTTCTACATATAATTTGCTTCAACCTTAGAATACCAGTTTCAAGCCGCATTGAATTGAAAAGTAATACCACGAGCTATTCACCAAATCCATGTCCAGCACATGCCAAAGTGGTGCACATCATGCCCACCTTTTTGTATTTGGACTCTCATATGGCAGTGCATGCTTTTGCTTGGTAATGAAAATTTTCATTTCCTTTGACCAAAAAAAACGCAACCAGTACTAATCTAATGCCCTCTATTTATTTTTCTTTATTGTTTATTTATTTTTATAATAATAGGGCAATGTGAGTTGTGAAAAAATTTATTTACATTAAAGCTCCTGAGGTTTTCCCTTTTTTGTTATAAAATTCCTTAAGGTTTTATAAATTACACGAACAACTATTGAGGTTTCAAAAGATTTTCATAAAATCCCTGTATATTGATTTTTCGTTCAAAAAATGATGATTACATATATATATATATATATAATCTCCAAATACAAAAATTAGACTGCACGGTTAAATTTATCATTTGCATAATTTTTTAATTATAAAATCATTAATTTTTGGACGAACAATCAACGAAAATGAGTTTTGTAGGAGGTGTTCGTGTAATTTGTGGAACCTCAATAGTTTGTAAAAACGCCGAAAACCTTAAAGGGTGTTAATGTAAATAAAATGAATTTTTAAGAAAAGTATATGCGTGTGCCATGTGATGTACTACGTAACTTTCCTCAGCTCATCATGTACCTAGGAAAATCCAACCACAATAGACAACATGAAATCATCAAAACTTAAAGATATGATATTGTTTTGTTCAAACTCCTTTTGTCGATTTGATCCAAAAAAAAAAAAAAAAAACACAAAAACTCCTCTTGTCGTTCTTTGTGTGAAACCATGAACTGACTCACTTACGCCATAACTGTTGGCTGAAAGTTCGTGCTGAAATAATCTTTTTTTTTTTTTTTTTTTTTGGGTCAATGTGCTGAAATAATCTATGTGCACAAATTATAAAATAAATAATAATAATAAATCTTTACTTTATGTATAAAATTAGAATTCAGAGACTTGTAGAAAGAATTAAAACTTCGGTTATTTTCTCGTTAAAAATGTGCTAATTATTAAGAATAAAATAGGTTAATTACACAAATAGTCTTGAGGTTAAACTTATTTTTATTAGAGATCCCATACTTCTGGAATTTCATAAAGATCAATGAGAAATAAAAATGGATGAGGGTATCAACATTAGATAGGCGTTGAACTAGATGATTTCAACATTAATCTTTTTATTTATTTTTAAAAGTGGTTTCTAATTTATGGATCCTGAGTTTCTACATTTAGAGGCTGTGTATTTTGCTAAAATATGAAATATATTTGTGTTGTGTGAATAATATGTATATTCCTCTCCTTATAGGAGGTCGGAGCCTTAGTGACTAAGTAAATAATAAATCTCTATTTCTATTTATAGTGCAAATACATTATAATGGGAATCCTTGGTGTGTAAGAAAAGAAAGTTAATAATCCACAAGTCACGCCAACACTCCCCCTTACGTTGTTGCATAGATGTAGCTAAAGCCCAATTGATCCAGTGAATTGTGGAATGATATACTAGAAATTGCTTTTGTCATAATATCAGCCAATTGATCCTCGGACTTCTATACAGAGACGAATTTCTTCGTTTTTTAAGTTGCTCTAATTCTGCTCTTCATTGCGTATCTCCCTCTGAAGCACAAAATTGGATGTTGGGTCATAGAAGAACATCTCAAATTCCAGAATGGTCACATCCAAAGTGACATAGGTACGTGGGGTAAGAAAGTGATAACGACGGTAGCCTTTCTGATAAGTGACATAACCCACAAAAACACAACGAAGTGCACAGGGATCAAGTTTGCAACGATTGAGATTTAGCAAAATGCAGCTAAATGCACTACCTCTAAATGTAGAGGCTCAAAAATCCATAATCTAAATACCAAAAGTTTTAGTATTTAAAATGAAAACAGTGTTGAATTTGCCCATTATGTAAGTTATCATTTCAATCAAATATGTCGTGTATTTAATTATAGTTACTATTTGTAGTAAATTAGATTAGAAACATTACATCCTTCTAAGGAAAGTGTGGTATATAAGGTGAGAATGAATTGAGTTGAAAGAAGGAAAATATGTGTAAAAGTAGTATTAAGTGGAAGTTGAGTATGGGTTCATTTTAGAGTGATTTTGGATAGGCCAATAATTATTTCTGTGAAAAATCACTTCTACGTATAAGTGACTTTATGGAGAAGCACATGGTAGGTTCTTCCCCATAGAATCGCTCTCGTTAAACCCTGGCCCCCTCTCTCCAAAAAAACACTCATAGAGTCGTTTTCACTTTGAGGGGGGAGGAAGCTATTGTTTTCCTAAGTGATTTTATGGAGAAGCATATGCTATACATGTGCTTTTGTGATAATTTGGAGTTTCACTAAAACACCCAAAGTAGGGGCTGAAATTATAAAAAAACCCAACACCCAAAACACTTTATGAACACACCCAAAAAATATACAATTGTTGATTTTGGGTGTGTTTCTATGTTTAAATAGTGTTTGGGGTTTTTTTTTATAAATACATGTCTAGGATTAGGTTTATTTATAAATTTGTATAATTTTAATATGGGGAAGGGCTTCATAAAATATTTTATGTTAAAGATTGATTAAGTATTTCTCATTTCAGCCATTGAATCACATGTATGGTACATTTTGACCCACAAACACATCAAATGGATGATTGAGATTAGGATTTTTATTTATTTATGATTTATGTTGAAGACATAATTATATAGAAGTTTGAGAACCATATAATTTAGAAATAAACTAAAAAGTTAAACTAAAAAACAAGCATAATATGAAAATCCTAAAAAGATTAACAGCACATTCAAACTCATATACCAATTAGCCTTTGGTTTAGTCTAGTGATATTTTTCTTCACTTAATTAAAGGAGGTCTGAGGTTCTCTAATGGTTTACGACTACGGTATATACATATATATATTTGTGATGAGTTCGATACCTAATTAGTTATGGCTAAGCTTCATTATAATGGTGGTGTAGCCTTGTTGTAGGACTATTAGTCCGTTCTAAAAAGTATCAAATACATATCCTATTGTTTTTAAACCCAAAAAAAAAAAAAAAAACTCAAGTCATTTATCTTCCTATCATTGTATTCTAAAAAGTGTCAAACCCTAAATCAAACTTGTATTCTATTTAAGATTTATAAGTCCACTTATCCAAGGACAAATAAACTAAATAAAAGTGGAAAATGCTTCAAAAGATTGAGAAAGAAGAGGTGGATAGTACTTATACTTCAGCACCCAAACTTGACCATGACACCGCACTCCCCCCCGGCCCCCTACAACAAATACAATAATATGATCAACTTGCGGCAAGAAACGTACCAATAAACCTATTTCCATCTCACAAATCCCACACAAAAAAAAAAATTCTTAAAACCCAAATAAAATTATCCATAAACAAAACCTATATCAATCTCACAAATCCCACAAAAGTCTTAAAAATCAAAATTAAATACCCATAAATACGTTAACAAAAAGGGACATTAGTGAATTGAGCAATTAATTAATGAAAAAGGATGTTTTTAACTTTTTTTTCCCTCCTTTATTGGGCTCGGTATCCCAAGTGGCCCCACAAAATGAGAGAAATTAATTACCCACCAGAACCAAGGCAATTGGATTGAAAAGGTGGTTAGGTTAATTTCACCAATAATATATTTTTTTTGAAGACTAAAAAAAAGATTATAGATTTATATAATAGTGAAAATATTTAGAATATTCCAAAAAAAAAATAATTCAAAATATCATAAAATGTTATTAATTAATGAAGATATTAAGAGTTAAAAATATTAATTAAACGAATATCATATAATTATTTTATAATTTTTCATATTAAAAATGTTTAATAAAAAATAAAATTAGAACATAAATCTTATTTTTATGAAACAGAACTAGATTCATTTTAACTTTCTTAAAAATAAAAAAACTAAAATAGAATAAATAAATAAACAACGACATGTGTTCCAAGAAATTAGTAAATTATTTGGAAAAATTTATTTTTCTCACAATCCTTTCTTTTTAAGGTCTCCTCATAAAATCATAATCCATTTCACTTTAGGACCCCTCACAATCCATATTATATATATAGATTATCATAATTTAATTTTAATTTTATTAGAAATCATAATCCTTCCTTTTTAAGGCTTCCTCTCATAATCATAATTCATAATCCATTTTATTTTCGGATCATCCTCTTCCTCGGTTTCTCCCACTCCTATAAATACTCCCCCCACCTTCCATTCCCAATCTCTCTCTCTCTCTCTCTCTCTCTCTCAATATTTCCCTCACCATCCACCAAACCTCTCTCTCTCTCTCTCTCTCTCTCTCTCTCTCTCTTTAACAGCTATGACTAACAATGGCGTACCGGCGACCGGAAAAGGCCTGATCGTGAGTTTCGGCGAGATGCTTATCGACTTTGTGCCCACCGAATCGGGCGTTTCGCTGGCTGAGGCTCCGGGCTTCCTCAAGGCCCCCGGTGGTGCCCCCGCCAACGTGGCGATTGCTGTGGCCCGCCTCGGTGGGAAGGCGGCGTTCGTCGGAAAACTCGGCGACGACGAGTTCGGCCACATGCTCGCCGGCATCCTGAAACAATACGGCGTCACCGGAGAGGGCATCCTCTTCGATCAGGGTGCCCGCACCGCCCTGGCCTTCGTGACCCTACGCGCCGACGGAGAGCGTGAGTTCATGTTCTACCGCAACCCTAGCGCCGATATGCTGCTCAAGCCCGACGAGCTCAACTTCGAGCTCATCAAATCCGTACGTTTTTCTGTCTATCTGACTATTCTTTTTGGTCTGCGTTTATTGTGCTTTTTTTTATTTTTGTTGGGAAATTTGGA
>NC_024127.1:23803975-23816702 GCF_000346735.1 Prunus mume
ACAAGTATTACAAGGCACAATCCAAAAAGGATTCATAGCCTTTGGTACACATGTTAGTCCAATCATGTAATAGAATGAGAAAACAAAAATAAAAGTCTGCATATAAAAAGAATACTAAATTGTAAAATGCAAGAAAAAGTCTAAAATTTCCATTCTGAAGTTTAAACTCACCTCCAGAGGATTGCAATATGCAAATTCAAAGATCTACAATATATATGAACTTCATTGTGACAAATAACATCAAACTCCTTAACCCAGTATTTCTCAGATTGAACCTAACGAGGAAGTTTTCTTGGAGGATACATGATTGCATAAATACCATTTCAGTCCATTTTCGTTTTATTAACTCTATTTTTGAGGACGGTGAGTGAAGGAGTGAAAGCGGTCAGTTTACAGTGCAATGGGCCGTGGTTTTAGTTCACTAACCTCCATCTGCAAAAACCTCCAAGCAGGCTTGCATATTTCCCACTTCCCCTGCATATGAGCCAAAAATGCCTCTGCCCATTTTTCCTTGCTCCCTCTCATGCTTAGATCGTAGGGGACCGAGAAACTATTCAACCATTTAACAAAAAGTAAATTCCAGTCATGTTGGTTATAAAACATCAAAATAATCATTACGATATTAAAAGTTTGGCCGTCTAAATGATGAACATGGTTATCACAATATTATGCCATCTCACAATTCAAAATAATAAAAAGCAACTCTTATGACCATAATTTCTAGAATGATAAGAAACAATGAATGACTCTTTGTCAGAATGATAAGAAAAAACTACTAGATTTTCTTTTTTATGCCCATCAATTGATTGAGCAGTTGAACGAGGGAGAAAATGGATGGTCAATCAATCAATTGAAGTACAATTTGAAAGAAAAATTTGGAGCTGATTCAAGTAGCCAATTCGCACCCCAAATCCTCATTTCCCTTTGCATATTGAAACTAAATCCAACTTCACCCAATGCTCCTTTTTCCCTTCTCCTTGGCTCTCCCACAAAACCCTCATAAGTCTTTTAACTCTGCTGCCACCTAACTTGGGATTCTGAACAAAGACAAAGAATGAGTAGGTAAACTTTCCAAACCGATTGCAGTAATGTGTGCCTCCCTACCCCTTGATAAGAAAACATTCTTCCACCCTTCCAAACTCTTTCTCACTTAGTAGACAACAAGGTCCCAAAACTTACACCCTCTGGAGTTTCACCCACATACGCAAGATGCAGATGAGACAATAGGTCTTCTGTCTATGTCCCTTAAAATCCCAAATTTTCCCCATGGCCATTCATTTTTCATTAATCATTACTGAATACTGACATCCTTGGCTCTACCTCATCCATCTCCGACCAAAACCCTTTTCCTGTAGCACAAAGTTCAAAATTCCTATTCCACGTTACCATAAGCATTCTTTAAATCAATCTACTCTGTAACTCCTCTTTCCTAATTTTCCCACAATCCTCTATCAGCCCATTAGCCACAATTCATCCGAATTGGTCTCTCTTGATTAGAATTTTACGCAGACATGAAACCAAGCTGATCAACCTAAAATTACTACTCTTCAATGAATCCGACTTCTTCAATATAAAGCAAATATAAGCTGAATTAATTTTCCCATTAGAAAACCCTTCCTAAATAACTCCTCAAAAACCTTCCTAAAGTCTAAATTTATAAACTCCAACAATGTTGAAAGAAATCCATTGAAAATTAGTATTTCACTGTACAAGGCAATAAGTCATCCTTCCTAAAAATACAGAGTCCTAAGTGCAACAGCATGGAATCCCTAAGCCCGAATTGAAGGACTACTTAGGAATATGGGGTGAGGTTCAAAACAACACAAAAGTCACCTCAGGTAATAGCAGAGATGCATGAACCACAAAACATCTCCCTCATCTTCCATACTGGTGTACTCATTCCCTAATGGATTTTTTATATATTAATATAATCCATAGTTCGTGCACTTAAAAGCAGGCTTTTCTGTCTTATTCATTATTCTTTTCTATTCGCACCAGATATCCATTAAGAATAACACTAAGTAAAAATTTATTGGAGTGTTACCACAAGAGTTCTTCTAGTTCAGATTCTTTATTGGGGGTTCCGTTCCTGCAAGAATTACAAACTTTTATGTTAACAAGCTACATGTATAAGTCTCAATGTACCATACATACACTACTTTAATTTAAGCAATGTATTTGTAAGAAGACTGACATTTGGTTCGTACTGTTAAGTAAATTAATTGCTCAAAATTGAGAACTATTTCATAGTTTTCCACGCATCTTACGAGGACAATGAGAGATTGGTATTCACACTAGTTTCTTAAGCTGAAGTTCATTGGAACAAGCAAATGTACCACAAACACAAATTTACTTTTATTGGTTATTGGACTTCTTGCAATCCTAGACATTGCGTCTCATTACTCCTTTTTCCCCTAAATGAAATACACGTAGGATGACATGTTAGTACTTTTAAAAGAACAAAAATATGTATATGCGGCCGAAGAAGGACATTGAATATCCTAGTAATTGATAGGTGCTGGTTTAGTTGGATTCATGTCATTGGCCCAATTGGCAAGAGAAGAGTGGTCCACGTGGCAGCCTTCTCACCTTTCAATTGTATTCAGTTGTGGGCTGTTTGTTAGTCGGTTTTGGGGTTGTTAGATTAGTAGTTAAGTCTGCAGTTTAGGCGGGAATATTAGTTACGAGTGCTAACCCAGTTTATAAGCTAATTTTGTAAAGCTTTCTGTTGTTGAATTGTATTGTAAAAGTTCTGAGTCAATAAAGTTACTCGTTTGCTTACACGAGTCAAGGTTAAGACCATTGGGTTCCTATCATTGGTATCGAGAAACAAGAATCTGAAAAACTAACCTGCATACTGATATTCTATAGATGTGAAGATACTTGCTAGAAATATTACGAACAGCCTTAACGCCGTGCTCCTTGATGAACATATACACAACTGGATAACCAAGAAGCCATCTGAAGCAGTTAAACAGGTATTTTTAGTGTATCAGACTGAAATGCTAATCCAAACATTCTGGATAGAAGAGAAATGAAAAATGATAATAGAATTTCATACTATGTAGGCAAAGGTAGATACTCTTGATTTTAATTTTTTAACAATTACGCAACAGTAATTATAAAACAATGCGATGCAGCCATGGAAAAACAGCTTGGCAATCGTAGAAGTGATCTTAAATATTGGAAACTAAGTATTATTTGAATGGGGTTTACATGCCACTTCTAACAGAATTCCTTCCTTAAAAGGTTATGAAATTGTGTCACAATTACTTCTGGATTAAGTCAGCTTCAACTTTGAGTCAGTTTCTAACATGTCAGTATGCACATTTTCAAGTAATGCTGAATTTTTTCACAAACATATTCAGCATCATAGAAATCTGAAGCAGCACAATATTGCACCCCAGGTGTAGTAAAGTTGCATTCAAACGTGAGCTTAGGTCATTACCCATTTAATGTTGGCAGAGTGACCTGAGTGTTTTGCATGCAGCTACTAAGATCAATAAAGTTAGATGACTGAGAAGGGATAAGTTCATTTCTGGGCGGTTTAGCATCAACCATGTTATCTATACTGTGAGATGATGATTCATCATCTTTCCTTTCACCAAGAGGAAATGACGAAGAGAACAACTTCTGAATTGATATAAGCTGCATCACCAGTGGGCTTTTTTCTGCTTCTGTTATCATCTGTAGCAGAAATGAAAGAAGTGCATTAACCAAAGAGTATAAAATAAGCATGTCAAAAGTTTAAAGGTACAGATTACAGGGGAAAAAAAGAGCATACAGCAGGAAGCAACCTTCGGAGGATCCTGTTCAAGGTCCACAAAGAGCAGCTGTCGTTCTGAGTTCAAGCTTGACCTAACATGATCAGCAAGCGCTCTAGTGTGAACTAAATATATCATTTCTTCTATAACCATTACTCTCAGATGCTCAAAAATGGGCAAATCCTGTACAAAAGTTTTAAAGGTTATTTGAGTTTCAGAAAATCAATAACTCCTAAAAAAGAAAAAGAAAAGAGGACAGAATAATATCAAGACATGATATTGAGCTCCATTTCTTAAGATCAGGTAATGCAGAATATCAGCTAAAGCTCGGACTGCATCCTAGCGGAAATATAAGGGGAAAAAAGAAAGCCGAGAGAGATAAGAAATCATATTGTGCATGGATATGAAAACCAACCAAAGACACACTAACACAGAGTAGTGTATGTGTTTACAGAAGTATGAATAAGCTAAATGGGTGTAATATTATTTTAAATGAATTGCAATCGTTCATAACCAAAGGACAAACTGTTTCAATTACAACTTTATGCACAGAGAGAGAGAGAAAGAGTCATAATTGTCAATATAGATATTTGATTTTAGCTATATTATTGATAGAAATATATAAAAACTTATGTTGAGTTGGAAATGCCTTTCCCACTGCCAAAAATATTAACAGAGTAAGAGTTAGCAAACTTGGATATAGTTTCAGTGTGTACTATGACAGCAGCAGCAGCAGCAGCAATACTAATTAGTGAAGTATTAAAAACTGAAACCTTTTGACAAAGTTTTAAAAGAGCGCAAAATCTCTCTTGCAGTTCAGGCATCTTTCCACCATAGTCTATCATTATCACTGGCCTCATTCCTGTACACAAAGCTAGAATATCTGCAAGTCCACAAAATCACAAGTCAGTACACATAATGATAAGAAATAACTTAGGTTAAAAGATTTATAAATACTTTCCTAGTAAGCTAAAGGAATTTGCAGTAACAAATAAACATAAAGATTCAAGCACTTCTTCAACTTTAAAAGTGAAATCACCAAAAGTATCATGACAGAGAAAAAATAGATGTGGCCTTCATAATATATGAAAATAGCACAGAAGCACAGGAATGAACTGAATAGTTTTACTTTTATTCCCATGTTTATTCTATGGAACAAGGAAAATAAAATTATGCTTATATCTAGTCTTTATTGCTTGTTTCCATTTCGTTATCACCAAAAAAAAAAAAAAAAAAAAAAATTTCTTTTTAATGAAATAACAAATATCATTACTATTAATCATGAGTTCTCCATTCTGAAACAGATGAAACTGAAAGAAACATAAAAATATTTCAAAAAGGAAAAAATCTTCATGAAACAAGCGCGCCCCAGAGCTATCCGACCCCGGACCGTTAGAAAACTATGTTTCAATACCCTACTGAGCTCTATACAAGTATAACCATTTGGCCTAAATATAAGCTACGCTTCTAAATTCCAACAGAAATGTTGAGTTATAAAATTGAAAACTAAAAGACCCACAAGAAAAATTATCTCTAACTGAAAAGAGACGAACAAACATTTTAATCTCTAGTTTATACAGTTTCAATGAAGCATAATTAAGTCTACAATTTGAAAGAGATAAATTATTAAAACCAGAAGCTAAATTAAGTTGTGAGAATTGAAACAGACAAAAGTATTAAAACCCAGAAGCTAAATTGAGGTAGTGAGAGTTGAAAGACACCAAAACTGATAAAAACCCAAAACCAAAACAGAGAGTTCATTTGGGAAAGCAGACCAAAAAATGCTAAAACTCATAACCGAAATTGAGTAAGGAAAATAGCAGAGACTCTAGACCCAAAGAGAGAGAAAAGAAAGACCTGTCTCAAGTCGACGTCTTGCATATTTGAGTCGCCATTTGATTTGAGACAGAGAAGAATCCAACACTCTCAATGCTTCATCTAACTCGGCGACTTCAGTTAAGAATTGCTTCTCTTTTTCTTCCCGAGGATCCGCCATTGATAGAAAACACACCTCTTCCTGAAAATGCTAGTGTTTGTTATGTGAAAAGCTGTTTTACCAGCAGACTAGTAGAGAAAAGAAGAGCGGCCATTTGGCATATGACCCAAAAAGAAAAGGTGTTGTGGTGATGGTGAAAAGGAACAACAATATTGATGGTATCAGAAATATATGCAGTCTAAAAACACGGAAATTTTGATAAAAATATTGGGATATTATCGATATCGATAAAAATTAAATAAAAGTTACGGAAATTGTAAGAAAACCTAGAAATTTTTATTGAAACTTTGGAGGATGTTTATTTAGTCAATTATCTATTAGTTTATCACAAAAAATTGGAACGAAATGCATTGTATGATGAGTTAACTGATTTAAGTTGATTATATAGTGGGCTGTAAAATATTGTGAGTGTAAAAAATATGTAGTAATTAATGAAAGAATATTAAACACACCGTGATCATTTATATACACTATGATCATTTATATACAATAATTTACTACAATATTTTACACTTTATATATTGCATAGTAAGATACATGAGTGACTTAATACCACACAAAGTTCTTATGAGGTTCAAAATTTTCACTATCTTCATCATCTCTATGTGTAGAGTAAGGCCATGTTTGGTACGCTTTACTGGACTGGATTTGGTTAAATAACACTTGAAACATTTGTTTGGTAAGAGACATGACTAAATTAAATGAGACTGTATAATTCAATAGTGAAAAAAACGCCTCACTCGCTTGTCTAATACAGTAAGCTTGAAAAGTGGTTCTCTAAATAGCACGCTCGCTAAATAGAATACGTGAGTTCGACGCCTCTCTTTAAAAAATATCATTGTAGGGGCTTTTTTTCTTCTAGCAGCAAGTGGGCTGGGCTGCTGTAAAGAGCAATCTGATGCAAGTGTCCCATTGTGTCTGGGTTTGAAGATCAAGCCCCAAGGATGTCTCGAAAGGGTGATGACGCCTTAGGAAACTCCTTGGTTACCTTCACCAATGAAAATGACAACAAATTACAGATAAATATTCTAGCTTGGCATGAGTGACTTATGGCATGGGAGCAAAAATTATCATGGGTTTAGCACTTTAGGAGAGAGATCTGTGGGTTCTTTATGAGGTACAGAGGTTCTAATAGAGAGGGAGAGAGGTTCTAAGGAGGTTTGATGAAGAGGGAGAAGGATGGTGAAGAGTTTTGGGTGACTTTCGCAGTTTCCGGCAGCTTGACAGTGACTCTGTCAAAGCTTCTGTCAATCTGCCAAAACAGGGGAAATAAAGAAAAATGAGGAAGAATAACACGAAAATTCCTGGGTTTGCATGTGAGAGAGAAAACTTGCTCTCTGAAGGTTGTGGGTTGTCCCTGTTGGGTAGGGGAAGGCTCAATTTATAGTTGCTGGAAATCACCATTTTTCAAAAAACCCTAATGGCTTCTACTTATTTTGGCTAAGTTTTTTCTTCCTTTCTCCTCATCTTCTCTGACTTCCCTTTCTTGGCAAAGATTGCTTCTGTCTATTTACATGAATTCAGGGGATTTGGGGGCTCAACATCCTCCTTTCCCGCAGCTGTGCAGTGGGAGCTTCCACTCTTGGTTTGCTGTTTTTTCTTCTTTCCTTTCCTCTGTTTTAACCAAATCTGGCGAAGGAAAGGAAGTGAAGATGCATACTAGTCCAAGGGATGCTTCTGACAACATGCGGGATAGTACTCATTGATTCTTTGGATGTCTCTGGCTTGAGAATTGTTTCCAGCAACTTTGCTTAAGGAGTCTGCCAACCTCTCTTCACGTGTCCTCTATTTTTTCAAACAAAAGCTGAGGTTTTTGTGGACTATTTTAGGATTTTTATATGGGCCAAGGTGATTTTCTAAGCAAAGGGTTTTTATTAAACATTGGACTTCTTAGTTTGGGCTTTATTTTGGTTGGATTGTTTTGCTTGGGTATTGGGCTATTTTTTTTTTCTCTTGTGCTTACCCATATGTTTGGGCCTAAGAAATGGGCTTGAGCCTCAAGGCTCCCAAGTAACCCGAGACTTTTAATTTCCCGGCCCATCAATGGGCCTCATGTTGATTTATTACCATCCGTTCCATAACCCACTCAAGCAAGCCCCGAGTTTTTTGAGTGGCTTGGGCCCACCTAGGCTTGTAGCGTGGTTGGGTGCGAGATAACGGCATGGCATGTTGCTCGGCATATTTTAATTTATCCATAATTTCATTTGTTTTCTTTTAATTATTGTTTTAGATCTTTGAATGAGTTTTTTTTGGCAGCATTTATTTATTTTAGATAAAAATCCTTAATTAAATTTAAATATTACAGTAATTATTTTGACATTGCATTTGGAAAATCAAACTATAGTAATTTACAAATGTTTGATTTTTTTTTTTATATTGAAACAAATTTAATAATTCATTATGTGATGCTTTCTTTATCACAAGCAATTTTTACCTTGTCAAATTATATTTTTCAATTTGAAGTGAAAAGTCAAATATATAAAAATTATGCATATATATATATATAATTTATTTATTGTTTTACTTGGTCCCTGAAAAACCTAGAATTATATTGAGTGAGGTTAGCTCCTTTAACAAAGTTTCCACCAACTAAGATTAATCTTGAGAAGCAAAAAAAACAAATATCATAATTTTATTCTTCATAAAAAATAAAAATAAAAAGAATTTTATTTGTTTTCTACACAAAATTAATTTCAATACTTATTTTATGTTGAATTTAATTTTCCAGATTTTGTGCGGTTTGATTACCTCTTTAAAGCTGAAGTTATTTTGTACATTTATTGTATAAGTTTTGATATCTCTTTTATTGGAATTTATCTTATTTTGCTTTAATTAGCCCTTAAATGTTTACGTTATTTGCTTTTGATAATAATAATAATAATTATTTATTTTACAACCATGTTGTAGCATCCCAACCCAAAATTTAATATTACGTTAATTTAATTAATTTAATAAATTAAGGTACTACAATTTTGCCCCCGAGGGTAGGGGTAATTTGGTCACTTTTTAATCCGGATGGATATTGGGGAAATGAATGGGACTATTGTGTAGATCATGCTGAGATGAATCCGTAGATACGTAGTGGGCAAAATTGTAGTTGTGGCAAAATCGTAAATAATTTAAAGTTGGTTTTTAAATAGGGACATAGCTCTAAATGCCACCCCTCTTATAATTTTACTGAAAATACCACCCCTCCCCAATTTTTTTTTTTGCAACTATCACCTATAAATATATATTTATTGTCCACTTATTGCCCACAAGTCACATTTGCTGAAATTTGGTTCTCTCTCAGCTCCCTATTCACTCTCTCTGTGTTCGCTTGCTCTCTCTCTCTCTCTTTATCTCTCTATCTCCTTATTCGCTCTCTCGCTCTCTCTTCTGAATCGCAAAACCCTCCATCGAACCCCATCTTTTAGGTATGTCTTCTGAGTAGCTGCTTGCAACCTTGAAGCTCTACTGGATCGCTGACCTCAAATAGGTAGTGTTGATGGTTATTTTCTTAATATCTGTGGGATTCTGTGAAATTGGTTTTATTTTGATTGCTTAGGTTTATGTTAAATTGGTATTGGCTTTAGTTGCTTTCGGTTAGGTTTTTTGAATCTTCATGCTCATCCATCTGGGTTTTTACCAATTGCATTTAGATTGCTCTAGATATGTGAATCTTGAAACTTGGGATTTTCCATTTGATGTTGTATAGTGTGATTGTGATGAATCCTTGTTCATTGCTGTGTTAGTGTTGTATTGCTGTTGTGTTCCTGTTATTTTGCTATCTGTTGGGGTCTTTTTCCGTCGGAAGACTCATCTGGGCTTATTGATTCTTGGACCACCATAGAGTGATGAATCAAGCCTTCGTTGCCCATTTTTCTGAGTTAGCGAGAACTAGGCCTAAATTATCCCAAGGGAGAAGCAAGTCCCAGGGGAGTACTTTGTTCACGGCTGTGTGTTTTGTGCTGATGTTTCAGGCAGCTTGACGAAGAATTGAATATGGTGGATTGATGTTGCATAGGTTTGGCATGAGAGTTTGCTTTGGTGAATCAAGATACCACTAAGCTTGGCATGAGAGCTTGAAGTGTGGGCACTAAAGACCCACAAGTTTAGTAAAAGAGAATGCATGTGCTTGGCTTGGTGTTAGATATGCTTGAGTTTGGGTGTTGATAATCTGTTGTTTGTGGCTATGGCTATGGGGATTTAAGAGTTTCAGGAAAAGAAGGATGGGAGGAAAAGCTTGAGGTTTGAAGGCTATGGTGTTTATAGCTTGGAATGAAGGAAAAGCTTAGAGTTATGCTTGGTGAGGCTTTATGGAGAAGATGATGGATTTCAAGGGTGAGATAGTAGAAGACATGGTTGTGATAGCTAAGAAATGGTTGGGATAGCCGCTGGAATGCTTGCAGCAGCCGAAGGGAGGAAGGAAAGTGGTCTGATAGTTGCTGGTATGCTTGAGCAACCAAGAGATGTTGGTCGATGGTTGTTGGGATGCTTCCAGCAACCCAACGATGGAGGCTTATGGCTCAGAAATGATTGTGAAGGCTACTGAAATGCTTGCAGCAGCTAAGGAAAGGTGAGTGAGACAACAGTTTTTGAACCTAACTCATAAACTTACGGATAAAATTCAAATTCAATTAGGAATAATTTTAAGAGTAAATATCATTAAATCATAGCATATTATAATTCAAATTCAGAAACTTATTGCAAAATCATATTTTCATTTCCAGAAATTATAAACCTGTAGGTTTCTCTTAAAATATTGATTTATCATATTTTCCCCGCAGGTTTATAACATATTATAATAATTTACCGCAGGTTCATCATTAAACTATTAAGATTTATTATATGGAAATTGTTATAATTTGTAAACATATTATAATAATTTGTCACACAATAACTATATGCTCTTAAACATGCGGGAATTATTGTTAACCTAATATGGTATCACATTTTTATAAAAAAATAAAAAGTAAAAAAATCATACCATATTATATTTAAACCACTTCTCATTGTTTCGCATGGACGCGGATAGTATTTAATGTCTTATATTTGAAATCTTAAATTTGTCATTATTGGTTTTTGACATTAGCTTTTTTGGTTCCAAAAAATTGGTTAATTGCTATTAACTTATTTAGAAGCTTTTGCATTGCACATTCAATTACGACACCTTTTATTATGCAGCTTGAATTTCAAAACTTTAATGTCAAATTCATAACGCTTAAAGATTTTATTTTTTGCATTAAAGTTGGTGATTATTGCCTTTAATGTTCTGAACATTTATGCAATTTAATTACATCTTTGTTTTAATGCCTTGGATTCATTTTAAAGTTGCCAACGCCAGTATATTTTGATTGTGCAATCCTTCATATTAATTAGTTGAGCTAATCTTGATACAAATATATTGAGTGAACTAATATTCTTTTGATTGTGACGTCTTGATAGCTGCCACATTGAGTTAATTACCAGGAAGTGTACATTGTGAAACCTTCTGGGGAAAACTAAAATTAAATTATAAACTAAATCACTGTAAATGGCATTTAATTTTGAGTTTTGGTGTAAGGTTTTCAACCTATAAATCCTCTAAAGTAGAGTCTAGGTTTCTAGGGTTTCTCTAGAATACGCTAGTAATAGTCGGCCGGGTGGCGTCGTCGACAATTGTGGCCTAGACTCCTCTCTCTCCCTAGTGGACGGGCGAAGAGTGTATGGTTACTTAGAATCTGTGGAAGTTCTCTTCGATAGTGTGGACGTGTCGGGGCTGGGCTGTGTCACATGGAGGAGTTTGCATCGGAATTTGCTGCAAAGTTTGCTCTTACGGAGGATGAGCAACGTGAGTTGATTGTTGAGTGGGGCTCTGCACACTCGTTGCGAACGACAAACTTTTTGCTCGTTGGGAAGCTGCTTACTAAAAAGCCTTTTAATGGCGAGGCGCTCATGCGCACGATGACGGCTCTGTGGCGGCCAAAGGTTAAGGTACAGGCCGGTCGCCTGGAGGAAAATCTTTTCATGTTCTCATTCCAAGAGCGGTTGCGTATTCTGAGTGGGGGCCCATGGTCTTTCAACCGTTATCTTCTGGTTTTGGCGGTGGCTGATGATCTAGTCCAACCCTCTCTGATCCCCTTTGTTCGACAGGAGTTCTAGGTCTAGGTTAAAGGTCTTCCGTTGGTGCTTATGGCTAAAGTGATGGGCAAGCATATTGGTGAAGAATTGGGTGTGTATGTTGTGTCGGACCACAGTAAGAGGGGTGATAATTGCGGGAGCTACCTCCGAATTCGGGTGGGACTTGATGTTATGAAACCTCTCTGGAGGTGTTTGCCTGTGCGAATATCGAACTGCAAAGGGGATACGGTGTGGGCAGATATTCGGTATGAGAGATTGCCAAATCTGTGTTACCTTTGTGGCATGTTTGATCACCTAGAAAGAGAGTGTCGTCTCTTTATGGGGCAGTTATAGGATGACATGGCTAAGCCTTATGGTCGTTGGTTTCAAGAGGATATTTTCGCTCGTGATTACAGACGTCCAACTGGGCAGAGGTTTGGCTTGCCGTCGAAACCTTGGTCCATGTATGCACCGGAGGATGTGGGGGAGGAAGAGATGGCGGAAACGGCAGCGAGTACGGTGGGCCGACATGGTGAAGACCAAAGGGTGGACATGACGGGTTTGTTTCTCCAAAAGGAAGGTTCCAGCTTTAGGTCGATAACTCCGCAGGATGACATTATGACTGATGTTGACCACTCGGATGGGGAGGATGTTGTGGATGTCAATTTTCCCTTACCGGACCTTAATTTGAGGCCTAATTCCCCAGCGGATTGTGAGGGGGAGCTAGCTAGGGCCATCATTCCTTTTGTGTCACGAAATCTTTGTGATCCGATTCTTCCGCTTGATTCGGGACAATCATCTATGTTACGTGAGGAGCACGGTGCTTCACATGGAGTGCTTCTATAGTGAGTGGAAAGTTATAAGGGGTTTTCTTGAGGGGTATGTA
>NC_024127.1:23849900-23868081 GCF_000346735.1 Prunus mume
GGTTGGTGATCTGACCTCAAGTTGTAAGAATACTTGTGAGAATGTTTGCGCCTAGCCACTCTGACTTCCATCACCAAATCCTGACGTCAGTCACTTCCCTTCTTCCCTCGTGCATTAAATGCTTCTTGCGACTAGTGGGTTTGCTGCGATAGTCAGAGACATTACTTCATTAAATGGGGCTTAGGACCCTGAGGCCACGTGGCGATTTAACCACAGTATCTTCGGCTGTGTCTTTTACGGCCTTCGGCTTCGGCCTATAACACCGCGGTCGCGAGGCCGAGAGGATTCTGCCTTTATAGCTTTTCTTTTGTTTTCAAGAAGGCGAAAAGCCTAACGAAACGGTAGGTGCTAGGGCCGAGAGGAAGTCCCTTCAGTCAGTTTATGACCGTGATTTATTAGGCACAAATAGATTGGGGGCCAAATGGTTGAAGAAGTTCTATCCAACAATATGGGATTCACGGACAGTGCAAAACAGATCTTGGGATCGAAGGGGAACAGAATGGGATTGTTGTCTGACTTTCATTCAGTTTCTACAGTAAATTCATTTTAGTGTGTTTCATTTATGCCTTCTTTTGTTTTATATAGTTAGAAGAAAATGAAAATACAAAGTTCCACAAAAACAATTAGAACCTTTTATTAAATATAATCATTTGTTTACATGACTAAGTTCTATTACAAAAGGTGCAAAAATCTAAAGTCCTAACTTCCTAAGAGTCTCCTGCAATCCAGTCTTTTTGGTAGAAATTTCTTTCTGGAGGAGCACTCCTTGGTGAGTAGAAGCCTCTGCAATTTCCAAGGCAGCCTTGAGGTTGAAACCATGTTCTACACAAGGAAAGCGGTCTTAGTCTTGGTTCCCAATCCAGCCCCAAGTTTGTTCTGCCTCTCCCTTAATCCAACCAACTGTTTCTGGAGTTCTTCAATCTGTTTCTCCAAATTATCATCAGCAGACTTGGTCTCCTTATAGTCTGTAACCAGCATGTCTAGTTCTGCCTTTTGTTTCTGATAATCGACCAGGTTGGCTTCATGAGTAGCTTTGCAGAACTCGGAGGCATTGAAAGAGGGATTGAGATCTTCATGACGATTGTAGAGATTGAGCACATCTCTTGCCAATCTAGGCTGATCTCAAGAATAGGCCTGGGAGCCATGTTCTCCCTATGCAGCAGGTCTAGGTCTTTTATCAACTGATCAACAACTTCCTTGTGCTCATCCAAATCCAGCTTAGTTGACTGCCAGATTCTAACTCTTTCCACTACCTCATCGACTGCTTTGGACTTAGCCTTGCTGGGTGTGGAAACAAGTTTCTCAAGTTTGTCCGGTTGAGCCTCTAAATCCATAGCTTCAAACTCTGCCAATTCTGAATCAGCAATGGAGGCTGTGGTGGACGAGCCTGGAACAGAATGAATAGGGATCTGCAAAGAATAGCTTGAATTAGTTCTACTCAGAATTGCAAAAGGAAGAACAATCCCAAGGCATGATGGTCACCACAGCTAAAGCCCAGTAGTTCTGTCCTCCTCCACCTAGAAAGGCAGGAACATCGTTTAGAAAGGCAAAGATAGACAAAATTGAAGAGACCAGACAAAGTTGAGAGAGAATAGAAACTACCTCAGGTTCTGGAGCAGCAACAAAGTGTTCTGCCTCTACATCATCAAACAAGGCCAACTCTGAATTGGTGGGTTCTACCCTTTGAGCTTCTTATTGGTTCCTAGCCAATGTAATACTTTCTGCTATCATTTCAGCAGGGATCTCCTCCTACAGAAAGACAAAATTCACATCAGAAAAATGAAACACAAGGATATCCAATTCAGTATGAAGGAATAAAGGAAACCTCACCTCTTCTACATCTTTGGTTTTTTCTAAGTCCTCCTTGGAAACCTCTTTCTCTATCTCCACAACTTCAAAACCCTATCGCAGCTCTTCATCAGTCTTTGTGGTTGCTGCGGGAATAGCTGCAGCCTCTTCTATCTCTTCAGACTCACTGACAGCCCTCTTTTTGAGCCTTTTTGCCTTGGTAGGAGGAGGGGGAGAACTCTCAACTGCAAATATACAAGGAAAGAAGTCAGAAATCAGCTCAAAACTAATCAAAAAGGAATGACAGAGCTAAATGACAAAAATCTACCTTGAGGTTCAGGCTGGATTGCACTGTCCTTAGCCTGAGTGGTTTCCTTTCTTTTTTTTCTTTCTAACAGAAGGAGTTGCCCCAACAGTTGATTCGACCAGAGTCTCGTAATCATCCTCCTCATTGCCAAAAGAGAGCTCTAAGTCTCTAGCAGCAATAGCATAAGTGACTACACAAAAGAAGAAAGGGTTAGTAGGCAATCCAGAATGCGCCAAGAGCAGAGATGTTCAAAGGATTCTCTAAGGTGGTACTGTGAAGGTTCTTGTACAGGTGAGTTAGAACTGTGGGACCAAGCCCCACATCAGTATGGTTATGCAGATCTTCTGCTAGATGCTTGTATTCAAGCAGAACTATTGAAGAACAGTTTGGAAAGACAAACATATTTAGCCAATACAGAAGGAACAACATGTGTTGTTGATCCATATCTCTCTCAATGCTGAATTTCTTCAAATAATTCGAGAACGTGCAGTTCTGATTGGTCGTGGCAGTTGTAATGGTGAATGGCTTGGCTAGCTACTCTTGATTCTTCCTTCTGTGGTAGTCACCAATTGCATTAACAGGTCTCCTATGAGGTCTAAAACCAAAAATCTGAGCCATGTCCAGCAGGGTTGGAGTTATGGGGCCCACACGAAAATCAAACATGTTGTTGGCAGAATTCCAGAACTATAGAGCAGCAGCCAGCAAATTCTCATCCCTATTCATAGATTTCTTAGACAGAAGGATGAAGTCATCTTTCCCAGCCGTTTTCCAATGACCTCCATACCTCCTAGGAGTTTGTCAATCCAGTCTGACCACTTCACTATACTATTCCTCACTGCACTAGAGGGATATAAGTGGCTCAAATTATTGCTAACCCAGTTGTGAGAAGCTACAGCAGAAGAGCTTTAGAAGCACAGAAGAGCCTCATCGTCTTCCTTAAACACATTAGCCATTTCCTCAGGAACATTACCAAACCAATAAGGTCCCAGAACAAAGGTATTCTCAGATAGGTGAAGGACATTTTCATCTAGGTTCTTTTGGGTATATGCGTAGAGCTTGCTTCAAACTTCGATTGCATGGTTATCAACCCCTGCCCTAGAGATATAGGCAAGAGGAAGAGAGGAAGACAGAGGGAAAACAGAGGAGGACTTGGATAGCATAAGTGACTACACAAAAGAAGAAAGGGTTAGTAGGCAATCCAGAATGCGCCAAGAGCAGAGATGTTCAAAGGATTCTCTAAGGTGGTACTGTGAAGGTTCTTGTACAGGTGAGTTAGAACTGTGGGACCAAGCCCCACATCAGTATGGTTATGCAGATCTTCTGCTAGATGCTTGTATTCAAGCAGAACTATTGAAGAACAGTTTGGAAAGACAAACATATTTAGCCAATACAGAAGGAACAACATGTGTTGTTGATCCATATCTCTCTCAATGCTGAATTTCTTCAAATAATTCGAGAACGTGCAGTTCTGATTGGTCGTGGCAGTTGTAATGGTGAATGGCTTGGCTAGCTACTCTTGATTCTTCCTTCTGTGGTAGTCACCAATTGCATTAACAGGTCTCCTATGAGGTCTAAAACCAAAAATCTGAGCCATGTCCAGCAGGGTTGGAGTTATGGGGCCCACACGAAAATCAAACATGTTGTTGGCAGAATTCCAGAACTATAGAGCAGCAGCCAGCAAATTCTCATCCCTATTCATAGATTTCTTAGACAGAAGGATGAAGTCATCTTTCCCAGCCGTTTTCCAATGACCTCCATACCTCCTAGGAGTTTGTCAATCCAGTCTGACCACTTCACTATACTATTCCTCACTGCACTAGAGGGATATAAGTGGCTCAAATTATTGCTAACCCAGTTGTGAGAAGCTACAGCAGAAGAGCTTTAGAAGCACAGAAGAGCCTCATCGTCTTCCTTAAACACATTAGCCATTTCCTCAGGAACATTACCAAACCAATAAGGTCCCAGAACAAAGGTATTCTCAGATAGGTGAAGGACATTTTCATCTAGGTTCTTTTGGGTATATGCGTAGAGCTTGCTTCAAACTTCGATTGCATGGTTATCAACCCCTGCCCTAGAGATATAGGCAAGAGGAAGAGAGGAAGACAGAGGGAAAACAGAGGAGGACTTGGCTGTCGCGAATCTCACGGCCTGGTGCTCCGGGCCGAGGGGATGTGCGTCAACACGTGATGTCCTTCTTTTGGATGCGGTGCAGTTGTGCGCATGCGTGCCAGCACAGTCTACCGTGCGTCGAGATGATGATGGGGTTCGGGTAAAAGATGGTTAAATGTTGCGCCTGTTTTACGTTCAACTCCTAATCAAACGATTGTGGCCAAGAGAGGAACTGATCTCGGCTGTCAGGTTCACGGCCTGAGCTACAAGGCCGTTTTAGTGGGTGTGGGTGGCGGGTTTTGGGCGGTGCTCCGGCGCGTTGCTCAGAGAGCGACGGTCGTATGATATATGGGGTGAATGAGACGATAACAAAGATGGTGCTCCGGCAACTTGAAAATCAAGGGCCGTATGATATATTGATGAATGGATTTTCCTTACAATCTACCACTACTCTTAGGAAAGCAAATAAAGGTATTGAAAGTGCATTACAGGAAAATATAATTTGCTCCATGGGAGGCTTTTGGTTTGGTGTTTGACCCCTTTGAATGTAGTCCTGGGCCTAGTATTTATAGGAGGAGTCCTGGAGGGACAATCGATGCTGAAAAGACCTGCGTGGTGGAGCCTGATCGGGGCAAGTGGGTAGTCAAATCGGCATTTAGGATCATGAAGCATGGTGGTTTGGGGTTGAGAAGCATGGTGGTGTGACCCCCATAAATCTCGGTAAATCTCGGCCACCGCCCTGATCATGGGTTCTGCCCTTTTGGCCGTGGGAACGCATTTAATGCCCTGGTTTGGTGGTTGGTGATCTAACCACCCTGATTTCCATCACCAAATCCTGACTTCAGTCACTTCACTTCTTCCCTTGTGCATTAAATGCTTCTTGCGACTAGTGGGTTTGCTGCGAAAGTCAGAGGCATTACTTCATTAAATGGGGCGTGGGACCCTGAGGCCACGTGGTGATTTAACCACAGCTTCTTCGGCTGTTTCTTTTACGGCCTTCGGCCTCGGCCTTCAAAACTGCGGTCGCGAGACCGAGAGGATTCTGCCTTTGCAGCTTTTCTTTTGTTTTCAGGAAGGCGAAATGCTTAACGAAATGATAGGCGCCAGGACCGAGAGGAAGTCCCTTCAATCAGTTTATGACCGTGATTTATTAGGCGCAAACAAAATCAGAGATCATTTGATCTTAATAGTCTTCAAACCTAGCAACAATCAAGCTATCTAGTTTGCAAAAGTCATTCAGCTGTCAACAAAACAGGTGAAACTCAGGTTTCTATTACCAATGTAGCCCAGAAAAATAGGTCACCAGCTAAGGGAAACGAGACTTCTCTTGTTGCAAATTTAGTCCAGCTCAGAAAAGGCAAGCATAATTCAGTTTTTTGTCATTACAAATTTGGTTAAGCTCAAGCCAAATTAAGCAGAACTTGGGTTTTTCATAATATGAAAACCTCAAAAAATTTACAGGGATCTTACAAGCTCCCAGAATTGCCAGAATAGCTGTTGGTTGATTCATAATCAAGCAAATCAAGTACTGTGGTATAGCCCAAAGGCAACAATCATCAACCCAGCCATTTCCAGTCCAATTCAGACTGAAGAAATCCCAATTCTACCCATCTAGCAGGTCTCTCTATGGCCAGAATTACCATTGGCTTTTGCTGTGATAAATTATGAAGTCCTCACCAATCTGAGGGAAGAAAAGAAAATACTTGGGAGTTATTCATCCCCCAAATTCACAATCGTTTGATCAAGTCAGTAACTTGGGGCTCAAGTTATTACGTTTTTCTATGTCTATTAGGGTTTTAAACTGCTAACAATGGCATGCTCACACTTAATAGAAAGTTGACTTGTTGATCACAAATGGTTTCCAGGCCAATGAGGATTTTTACCCTACCATCAGAGGAACCAAAACAAAATGGGTGAAACATGTATCTTGTAGGAATCTCTCAGGTTCCTCATTGGTATAATCACTGGGACACATGGCAGCCTCTCTGGCTACTTCCACAAGTCCCACATCGAAACTTGATACCAAGGAGACATGCGAAACTTGACACTTATGCCGTTGTTTTGTCAATAGCTAACTCCTCCCTACTTTGGCTAACTTTAGTATCAGAGGGCCTTCGACAAGTACCACACCTCTCTGTCTCTGTCTCTGTCTCTCTCTGTCTCTCTTTGTTTGTCTATTTGTCTGTCTGTCTGTCTATCTCTCTCTCTCTCTCTCTGTGGGTAGATAACGCTCAACCTACTGAAGCGAAGTCTTTACTGAAGGCATATCTAATCCCTCGATCATCCACCTCATCTTTAGGTTGGGCCTACTACTACTCGTTTAGTTTTGAGCGCTAACAGATTGGTGCCATATATGGGAAATGTCACTGATTGACCCATATCTCTCTAGAGTGAATATGAATCCACCTTCATCCTTAGTCACCCTCCTCACCCATCACGCCGTGGTAGGAGACATCCACGCGAAAAAGCACTATTAAAGCCAACCTTGGTTCAAATAGAATCCCTATGGCAGGACATGGCGAAGATGCAAGATCACACCAACATCCTCTCTTCCAAGCTCGATGACACTCAGAGGCAGCTGTACGAGCAACAAACTCATTCAACCTTGGTGCGGAATGGCCTTGAACAAATCATGCATCATTGGCAGGAGCAGTTGCTCAAGAGTGTACCCAAGCCTAGTGGTCACGACATGGGGAAACAAATGGTAGCCGCCAAGCCTTCCGCCTCCCGACACCTGTTTGTGTCCTCTCAGTCTCAGCAATGGCAGTCGTCTCTGTGCTGATTCATAAGCCCGAAGGTTTCAAACATCCTCTTCTTCTACACAAGCCATGCCTTGGAAGAGGCTGAGCTTTGGTACCTAAGGCTGGAAAAGCTCGCCTATGCCCCTGTCATCTTTGCTTGCAAGCTTCAGCCTTACTTCCAAGCTCACACCATCATAGTGCTCACCAATCAGCCCTTAGGCCAAGTCTTACAGAGACCAGAAACGTCAAGAAGGTTAATCAAATAGGCCATTGAGCTCGACAATTTCGACATTCACTATTAGACCAGACGTGCACAAAAAGGCCAAGCTGTAGCTGACTTCATCTCTAAATTCACATTACCATTGGAAGATGAACTCATGTTAGAGCCATCCACATCACTGCCGAACCTACCTCTAGCTAAAGGACCATTCGACCCAAAGATCCTTTTTTCGACACTTCACGTCGACAATGTTGGAAAATTGGCTCACCAAAAGATGCAAGCTTTGGAGAAAGCAATCAATCGCCAGGTGTACACCACCGGTCATTTCAAAGTAGATTGTAGAACTGGAAAATCACCAGAAAACGATCGATCGCCATATATTGCTAAACCAGCCAGTAGATATATCCCTGAACCTCGACTTGGAAACGTTTTCTATGGTCTCCACTATTTTATTCTTCGATTCAAACTTTCTGGCTTAAATGCTGTCTTAAAAATTTGCACAACTAAAGTCTCCTCCGTCATCCCTGTAAAATATTTTAACAGATTACCTCATTACCAGGACATTAGTAAAACAAAACTTGTAAAGAAATACAAACCCACTACTACAAAAAAAGGCAAAACACGACGGGAATTCACCGTCGTGTATTCGGTTTTCAAAACCTCATGAAATCGACCGACATCTATTGGGGTGTCAAACTACGATGGCTTTTCACCGTCGTTGTTTATCTGTAACGACGACGGTTTTTAAAGAAAATTATCGTTGTTTAGAGGTAAAGATCGTTAATTATAGGAGGAAAGACGACTGTTTTTAATAAAACCGTCGTGTATTGTATGTAAAGAGGACGATTTTTTATGAAAACCGTCGTGTATTGTTTATAAAGACGACGGTTGTTTTATAAAAACTGTCATCTTTACATACAATAGACGACCTTTTAAAAAAAAGGTCATCTTTACTTCACAATAGACGACCCTTTTTAAAAATTCAATAGACGACCTTTTTAAAAAAGGTCATCTTTACTTAACAATAGACGACCCTTTTTTAAACAAACCGTCATCTTTACATATAATAGACGATCCTTTGTTTATAAAAATCATCATCTTTACATACAATAGACGACCCTTTTAAAAAAAAATAGTCATCTTTATATATAATAGATGACCCTTTTTAAAAAAACCGTCATCTTTACATATAACAGACGACCCTTTTTTATAAAAATCGTCATCTTTGCATACAATAGACGACCCTTTTAAAAATGTCATCTTTACTTCACAATAGACGACCCTTTTTTAAAAAAAACCGTCATCTTTACATATAATAGATAACCCTTTTTAAAAAAAACTGTCATCTTTACATATCATAAACGACCTTTTTTATATATATAAAAATCGTCATCTTTACCTATAATAGACCATTTTTTATAAAAACCGTCGTTAATTATTTGTAAAGACCATGATTTATTATAAAAACCGTCGTCTAATAAGTTTCCAACCAGCTACATTTTAGTTCTTTTTGATTTCCTATGATGCTATACAACGATTTTAACTAGAAAACCAACCATAATGCTTTATTAATGAATATATAATAGTTTCTTTCGTAAAACTTGATGATTCAATAGTTATTACATAGTTAACCAATCTTCATTCTACAACAAACATAATTCCTAACAAGACCTACGTACTCCTAAGCCAAGCATTCCTCATCCAAACATACAAATGATGCACAACTGAAGTCTCCTCCATCATCCCTGTAAATAAATTAAAATGACAAAGAGAGAAAAAAAAGCTAAGATTATAAACATAAAAAATTAGGTGGAAGAGAAATTTTACCATTGGTCCATATTTCCATAGAAAATTTGTAAAATGAGCATAAAAAAGACCATCGAGAACCTGCAAAAGGAAAAATATATAAATAAAATGATGGTGAAAAGAGAGGGTAACAAATTTTGAACAACAAAAAAACATACGACTCCCATAGAAAACCTGTAAAAGAAAAAGTTATAAATCTGCAAGCTTCCTCCTCACTAATCCAGAATTCACTAGCAAGATATAGAAGGGTATTAAGAGATTAGGTGACTTTCAAATCAAACCTTTCAACCAGCTTTGATTCTCAAATACAGAACAAATTAGGGAGACAAAGAACATACCAGAAACACAAAGAGACTAATCCAGAATTCACTAGCAAGATATAGAAGGGTATTGAGAGCTTAGGTGACTTTCAAATCAAACCTTTCAACCAGCTTTGATTCTCAAATACAAAACCTCCCTCTACATCTTATGGATCTAAGAAGACCTCAATCTCTCAACTCCTTCATTGATATCGATTTTTTGATGATTTTGTAGAGAGTTTCATGAGGGTGTTTTAGAGAGTGCAGGAAGGTTTCAAGGAGAGAGAGATAAGGTTTTCAGAGACGGGGGAAAATCTGAAAATTTGTCGAGCGCGAATTCACTTAAGTAGCCTTTTTTTAGCGTGTTTTAAAAGACGACACTTGTTAATGAGAGATAAGGTTTTCAAAGACGGGTGAAAATTTAAAAATTTGTCGAGCGCAAATTCACTTAAGCGGTCATTTTTTAGCGTGTTTTAAAAGACGACGCTTTTTTTAAAAAAAAATTGTCATCTTTACATATCATAGACAACCCTTTTTTATAAAAAAAACGTCATATTTACATATAATAGACAACCCTTTTTAAAAATACACGCTTAGTTATACAGTTAGGGAAAAATAACACGCATTTGACGAGAAAAATCAGATGCTCTTTTCATCTTTCTCTCCCTAGGGTTCTTCTCTACTATCTTCTCCACAAGTTATTCCCTTCACTTTTATTTAGGCATCCATCTCTCACTCTCTCTTTTTCATACTCTCTCCAATATGCTTCTTCATGCTTCTTCTCTCTCCTTTATATATTTCATCTTTTATTAATTTTTTGTGGAAATTAGGTTATGAATTTTTCCTTTTTGATGTTTTTTAATCAAATGTTTTCTTTGTATGTGATATATTGATTCAGCATTGTGGGAATCTTTAGCAAATAAAGTAATTTGTGGAATTATTTCTTTGTCCATGTTTCGCTTTTTGTTTGTTGTTTTCCACTTTTTCACTCCACATGAGAACTAGAAACAAGAATAACAATTGAAAAGAAGGGTATACTAGTGATTTGCCCCATGAACTTGTACCTAGCTTTCAATTAACCCCTTATCCTTTTTTTTATTTTATAGAAAATTAAGGATATGAACTTCTTTTTTTTGGCCAATTTCCCCCCTCTTTCTAAATTCACAACATTTCATCCTATTTGCCGTTAAAAATGAGGGCAAAATGGTCATTTCTACATTAAAAATAAATAAATAAATGAAAAATGAAAAAAAAAATTTCTCTCTCTCTCTCTTTGCCGAAGATGATGAAATTTCGTGGGAGTTTTCAAAAAACTAACTTGTAGATGTGTGTCTCTCTCTCTCTCTCTCTCTCACTCACACACACACACACAACAAAGTTGTTTGGGCCTAATTTGACACACCCAGTCCAAAAAATCAAAAGCCCATATCAATTTTTGACAGCCACTAGCATTCCCTGATAAATGGGCCAAAACTACACACTCAGCCCAACATTGGAGGCCCATAAATAACAAAGACAACTTCAGGACCTACCAAACCAAGAGGATAAAACTTGGGCTTCGAAAACCCAAATTGGGCTTGACATGATTAAAAGAAGAAAAGCCCAAATAATTAGAGCCAGACCCACGTGACTGCCTGAAGAAAAACTTTGAAAAGTCAACATTTTCAATTGGGTTGATAAGAGAATTAATAAGGGCAGGAATGAAAAAGACATCTCTGAAATCTTTGCCACCAGAAGATCAAAATCCCTTTTATATATTTAGGGAAAATTCTGCTCCGAAGAAAGGCACCATTTTTCAAGAGATAAGCAGACTACGTTTTGGAGATAAGTAGGAAGCTGGGAGTTGTTCATCCGGAAAATCAAACTAACCATCACAGACTAAAGCTCTTACAAATTTGGTTCAACAAAAGCCAAAGCAAGCAGAGCCTGGGTTTTTGCAAATATGAAAACATCAACAAATTTATGGAGAGCCCTGATCAAGCATAATAGGTACCATAGTGCAGTTCCAACTTAGTAATCCTCAAATTCCAGCCACTTCTGCCCCTTTCAAACTGAAGAGGCTGCAATTCTGCCCGTTCAATAGCCTTCCAGGGCTTGAAATAGATTAAAGCTCTGCCAAACTCGAACATTGGTATCGATTTACAACTAAAACTTAACAGTTGAAGTTGCTGACAGTCCAGTCCAGCACAGGCATACCCAGTCCAGCCCGGATCAGAAGCTTCTATCCATTGATTAAAATTTATTGAATCTTCTGTAATTAGCGGAATTTGCATTGTTTAGTTTCTTCTCCGTCTTGTGTAAATATTTATGTCAGCCTGTCTATATTCTACTTTCTATTTTAAGTTGCCTAGTGAAATTATTTTTGTTTTTCAGACAAGAAAATGCTCAGGAGTTCCTTAACTTCATTATGGATCAGATGCATGATGAATTACTTAAGCTTGAAGGACAGCCCTCGAGTATTAATGGGCTCAAATCATCTCTAGTATCTTTTGCAGAAGAAGATGAATGGGAGACGGTTGGCCCTAAGAATACATTTGTAGTAACCAGGACACAGAGTTTTGTTCCTTCAAAATTAATCGATATTTTTGGAGGACAATTGATCTTGATCTTTGTTTTTCTTTTTTTTTTTCCTGCAGAGTAAAGACGAACTTTTTTTAGAGAAGGGTGGGTGACTATCAAAGAGCATTATGTCAAGCCTCCAAGATGGTGGAAAGAATTTCATCTTCAAGATGGACGCAGACTTATAGTCATCAATTTGTTGCAACTTCCTCCAGCGTTGT
Source organism: Prunus mume (assembly GCF_000346735.1). Next base: position 23,861,951 of record NC_024127.1, read on the forward strand.
ATTGAAATGCTAGATTTGGAATCAAAATTTTGTTACTCTTCTTTTAGCCAGCAATTTGTATATTGTATTTCAAGGGATATATATAATGTCATAGTCTGACTGAAGTTGTATTAATTTATGCCGAGCGGTCCTTAGCTTGGGGCGGTTATCATTATCAGTATAGAAATTTGTATATATAATTTAAAATTCCATTATAATAAGGTGGAAACGAAAATGCATCATATCTCAATCATATCTCAATCTCATCACTGTGTTTGCAAAATAATGCATGCCTCAGCTACTTTCAGTGTCAACAATGTCTCCAATTTCATAGGGTATGTATATCATTGGCAAGAAAAATGTAAGGAAAATGTCTGACATAATCACTTTCTGTTTCTTTATGCAGTTTTGTCTTGACAATTTATGTTTCTTTCCCCTTTCTTTTTCAGATTGCACAAGAAAAAGAAAGGTTGCGCCCAACTTGTTTATTGTATTTTTATTGCTTTTTTATTGCTTGTCTATTGCCACTTATTGATATCGTATTGCTTTTGTATTGCATGTCTATTACCACTTCACAATCTACGTGCCATTACTTTCGTATTGTGTTTTTTATTGGTTTTTGGTTGGTTTTCTTAATTAATATAATTTGTTGCAGGGGAAGCAACTATGAGTTTGATTCATAAAAAGGATGTGACGTCCTTAATGGAATCACATTCTTACAATAATAAATAATCAATAAAAAAAGCAATAATGGAATCACATTCTTATACCAATAGTTGAACACGAATCAATCATATTGAAGAGATACATATACGGTGCTTGTTGTACCTTATTTATATGAAAATGAACAATGATCTGGCATTTTCCTTCACAAAATAAACTTATACAATCAAGCGCTTTCTTTTACAAAATATCCTTATAATGACCTGGCATTTTCCTTCACAAAATAAACTTATAAAATCAAGCGCTTTCTTTTACAAAATATCCTTATAAGTTCCTACACAAGACATACTTGAAAAAACAGGTGATAAGAAGCAAATATAAGTGCAATAAACAGGCAATACCACAACACTACTACAATGGCAATACGATAACAACAGAAATGCAATAGGGGAGCAATACAATGGCAATAAAAAAACTCCACATTCCCACTATAATTTCATTCCACATTCCCACTATATATTCATAATCTACAACATATTACACAAAGGACATGACGTCCTTAATAGAATCACATTTTACACTCCTACATCGTCAAAATACTCTCGAGCAAGGAATGGGCGGAGAGGCTTCTGTAAAAGTTGAGGATGTAAAAGATGTTCTTGACTTGAAGGTGGATTAGTTACTAGCCAAATGCTTCTTAGGAAATTATTTTCCTTTCACAACTCTCCAAGAGCTAATCCAGCCTGAGGGAAATAACAGAGTCAGAGATACATAGGTAAGTGGAGACACTGTAACTGCAGGCATTCTAGTCATGAGCTATGTCAGGTAGTGGCACTTTTTCAAGCCATCAGACAAATTGTAAAGCATGAGAATTATCAATCAAGCCTAATAATACTGAAGGAAAACCATTACCTATCAATACAAGATTTATGAGAATCACAAAGTAACAAATTTGACATGCCTACATGTCTGACCTTTCTTGTTTATTTGGAAATAGTGAAAAGATATTAATATAAGGAAAGAAAGGAAACAATGCATAAGGGATTTAAAAGAAAAAGAGTGGCAAGGAAGGACAACTTTTGTGACTACAAATAGATGCATGTGTCTAAATCTTTTTGCAATGATCATGCCTTACAATTTCAGCCAGCAATACCATCAAGGATTAAATTTGCAAAAGAAGGCTCAACATAGAAATAAAAAATACAAAAAGACAACCTAGAACAGAAAATTATTGACCTAGATCAGATACAAACCTTGGCCTACTCGAGATGCTAGTTGGCACATCTGGAGTAAAAATTTTAAGAACGTCTTCAAACATGGCAGGGCTAAAAGGCCTACCAGTCTCAAGAACACTTGCATCTTTGTTCTTTGAACTTGAGCCACTAGGCATGTCAAATTCAGAGACGAACTCTGCAAATGCACCCAATGTTGGATAGCTAACCTAATAAAATCAAATTCAAATGGACAACATATTAGTTAAGTGATTAGCTAGAAAAAGAACAAGCATTAGGCAAGGTAGCTTCCTATTTTCTGAGATCAGCAGTCTATAAAATTTGTTATTTGCAAATAGGAATTCTACTAAAACTACGTAAATGCAAAGTAATCGAATAAACAAAAGAAACCTTAGGCACTTTGCGAGTTCTCAATTCCTGCAGAAGCTGAACAAAAGGAGAACATGATAGAAGAGCCTGTAGCATTGCATTGAGAAAGCACAGATTCCCTGAATTGATTAAACCAAGAGGCAACAAGACCATAGAAACTGTAACAGGCCCATTCAAACACTTCTGTAGTTCCCCCTTTACCGTAGAAGCTGATAAATCATCAACACGACCATTCTGCTCTCTGTTCTGCAATTTTAGACTTGGAAATTGATTGGAGAGACCACCTTTGTTATTGGATAAAGGTAATGAAGCTACATCAATATTATCCGTTGTCGATTCTTTCACGCCATCACTACGGGCAGAACCATTTTTATAATTATCAGTACATCAACTCTCTATAGGGGTAAACTATCATTTGTTGCTTTTACAGCCTCCACTTCATTATGCTTATTAAGTGAACTTAAAGGCTGAACTTTGCTGAGCCCCTTCACAGAATTTTGTGGTCTGCTTGATTCACCATTACATTCACCTGAAGATATTATAGTACCAAAATATATAGACCCAAACTGCAATACATCCTTTTCCACAGGCTTTTCAGCCTTCCCAGGTGATTGCTTTTGCAGCAATGACCTATTCTTGTCTTCAGAGAATGATCCAAAAATGAAAAGCTGCAAACAATGAATAACAACAAAATTTAGCAGGTTTTATAGCATAGGGAAGAGAAAAATCCCACACCAATTAACATTAGTATTTCAAAATCACATAATTAACCATTAAGACTAGAACGGTCCAAAATATCCTACTAGATGCTGAAACAGCAATGATAACAACAAATTTACTTCTGCATTATTACTCAACAGCTACTTTAGGGCCTAGCGAGGTAAAGCTGTGTTATAATGGAATAGCCATTGCCACCACAATAAATTCCCACACTAAATATGCATCATAAAATGGAACTGAAAACACGCATCACACACGAACCACTCCTAGATGACAAATAGCAAGTTGAGGTACTTCGTCATCCATAGAGCAAAATCAATCAGACCAACAGAAGTTTCAGCCAAGCATGAAGTAATTCACAGTTAAAATACATAAATTTCCAATCTCTCTAATTACTGAACTTCACAAAATCAGTCACAGGTTAGTGAAATTATCCTTCAAATACAGAAATTTCCAATCTCTCTAATTACTAAACTTCACAAAATCAGTCACAGGTTAGTGAAATTATCCTTCTCAAATGAAACCATACAAAAAGACAAACTAGTCAATAACAAATACAAAACCCACCTTAGAATCACTCGTTTTGCTCACAGAACCGAATTGGAAATCCCAGAAACACCTAAAGAAAAGCACCGAATTTTGTTTGTGAGAGGATTGAGAATGAAGAGGAAGTATGTGAAAAAAGTCGGAACCCAAACCAAGAATTAGGGTTTTCTGAGGCCCTGAAGGAGCAGAGGAGAAGAGAAAGACGTCGATTGAAGACATGAAAAGAGAGGGAACTGAGAGATTGTTGAAGGGAGAGAGCATTTAACGAAGAAACCCTCTCTTTCACCGTCATGAACCCCCTCAACAAACCCTAACATTGACTGCATAAGGAGAACGAGAGAGTGCTGCTTAGGTTTTAGCGACAGAGGGAGAAAGAGAGTGGAGGTGGTCGATGGAGAGAGAAAGCGATGAGAGAGGAAGAGAGAACTGTGAGAGAGAGAGCTGAGACAGAGAGAGAAGTCAGACTCCACAATAGATATGCTTTTATATGGTGGGCACTTAAGTAATTTCAAGTCCCGAAGTGATTATATCATAATAAGATTTGTGAAGTGATCATTTGAGAATAAAAGTTTTGAAAAGTGATTATATCAGCATATTTCCCAAAAAAAAAGGGAGGGTTAATTGAAAATTAAGTACAAGTTCAGGGGGCAAATCACTAGTATACCCTTGAAAAGAATCATATTATATATATATATATATATAGAGAGAGAGAGAGAGAGAGAGAGAGAGAGAGAGAGAATTTGCAACAATCTGTTCAGAGTAGTGCTAGTGTTGGTAAGATTAACGTTGCCTATGCTTTTTATTAAACTCGTGAATGCCAGGAAAATTATGAACATATTGTTGGTATTAAATAGAGTAGGACTAGTGCTAGTGTCGGTAGTTTAGTGAAATACACACACACACACACACACACACACACATATATATATATATAAAAGTCATGCACTCATTAGGAAATTGATTCTAGTCAAGTTTATGCAAGAGGGATGGTATTTTGTAGTCTTCTATCATGTGCATACTTCTACTTATTGTTGTATTATTCCACTATTACATGTAGTCTTTGTCAAATAAAAGTAGGGCAAATATTCAGTTATGCTCATATATATATATATATTAATTCTTCTCAAATATGAAGAGAAGTACAAAGATGTGTTAACCCTAAATAACACAGGAAATTAATCTAAATTACAATAGGAAATAAATCTCAATTACAATAGGACTAAATAAATTGGTAAGTAACTAAAACTCTAACATAGTAAGGAACCAAAATCCCAACTAAATAAGGACTCGCCAACATTCCCCCTCAAGTTGGAGCAAAGATATTTCACATGCCCAACTTGACAAGCGAGTCATAGACCACCCTACTCAACATTGACTAATTAAACAACTGTAGAGAAGGCCTTGTCATAAATCACGAGTGAAATGAAGGCAAACCAATGCAAAGATTGCAGCTGAAACACAAAAGCAAACCCTAAACAAATACGGCACACAATAGAACACGACAAAGGCAAGGCAAAGAACACAGAAACCCTGTGAACACAACAAAGGTGAGGCAAAGAACACAAAAATCTTGTGAACATTTTTAGCCGTACGATCTTTAATATTATTGTGCATATTTTGATGATAACAAATTGTTCTTATTTCAAGTGTGATAAATTGTTCCTTCATGCATTCATATCATACATGCAAAATTGTTTTACCAAAATTTTGGCTAAGTATGAAAAATGATTTTTCAGAATTATCATTTTCAAAAGATAATTTTTGCGGCTTTTATTTCCTATATATTAAATAAGAAAATTTGATTTTATGAGATTTTTATATGAAGTATATATTGACTTAATAAACCTTCATTTTTATTCCAAATCGCGTGTTGAAATAAAACCGATTTTTCATATTTTGATTTGGTGGGAATTTGATTTTCTAGTATTTTTATTTGAATCCAAATGGGGGGTATGTCCTTATTTACATTGTAAACTTAAGTAAATGGAGTAATATAAAAATAAATGAAAGTAAAAGGACAAAGACATTTACTTAAATGTTAGAAATGGAAATAAGGTTGGTTGTACATTGTTCCAACAGAAATAAGGTTGGCTGAACACTGTTCCAACAAATCTGTTTTCTAACCGCTATATTTTTAACGGCTATGTTTTCCAACAGCTATATTCCTAATGGCTCTATCTTTCCAACAACTTTATTTCTATACTTAAAATATGTATTCAGATTTTTGGTGACAACAACATCTCAACATATTCATCCAAGCTTACAAGCATTCATCATACTATGAATATCATTTTCTCTTGAGCCATTCCTTGTTCAAATTCATACAAGAGTTATAGTGTCCAAAATTACGTCTGTAATCACCTACTCAGAAAAGAGAGTTATCTTTGTGTGAGATTCAATTGTATATCCCTCTCAAATAGGAGAGATTTTGTTCCGAGAGTTATTTCATTCAAACTTGTAAAAAGGGTTGGTTTGACCCCGTGAGGTGAGAAGGTTGTCTTCCATCTTGTATTAGAGTGGTGTGGTCTGACGGTGTAAAGGTTTGAACTCCACCTGCAAGGAGTTTTTCAACATAGTGGATCGAACTCTCAAGTGGTGTGCTTGAGGAATGGATGTAGGTCA
>NC_024127.1:23868127-23888683 GCF_000346735.1 Prunus mume
ATTATTCTGCTTGTCAAATTTACTTGTCCATGTTTAAACTTAAATTTGCAATCAACCTTATTCACCCCCTCTAAGGTTGATTCCTTGGGCAACAAACATGGTAAAGGTAAGGCAAAGAACACAGAAACTTTGTGAATATTAGTGTGTTTTCGGGGGGTCTTGCTTGACTAATAAAGGCATAGTGCTATTGGCTTATTTTATTCCTGCATCTGCTCGATTGTTTTTATAGTTGTTGGAAGTAAGAATGGCAAAGAACATAGAAACCTTGTGAACACGGCACAAGGTAAGGCAAAACCAAACCCCTAAAAATAGGGTATGGCACGACAAAGGTAAAGGCAAAACCAAACCCTAAAAATAGGATAAGGCAAGACAAAGGGAAGGCAAAGACAAAGCAAAGGCAAAGTAAAGGCAAGGCAAGGCAAAGGGCATGGCCACATCAACATCAATAACCACGACATTGGAAAGCGAAGCAAGCAAAGACAACATCAATGGCGACAGCAGCAATAACAACAATAATGACAACAGTTCTTCCATATCAACTTTAGCTAATTCACACAAACACAACTGCTCTTCACTCTCCCTCTTGCCCCTAATGAGAAGGGGTCGTCAAAGTCAAGAAATAAGCAACATTTTCCTGGGAATATGTCAATGTAATGGGGATACGTCAGTAAACATATCTTTTTGACTCCTCTTCCCCTCCTCGAGAGCACTTAAATTGCAAGGAAAAATCAAGCATAGGTCACAAGAAAACCTAGGCTCTCATACCATGTGAAATAAAAGTAGGACAAATAATCAATTATGGTCATAATGCTCATTTTTTTATTCTTCTCCAAAGATGAGTTAACCCTAAATAACATAGGAAATAAATCTAAATTACAATAGGAAATAAATCTCAATTACAATAGGACTAAATTTATGGGTAAGTAACCAAAATCCTTGTTGGTTATAAAACATTTTTAAGAAGTTTATTTGAATATTAAACTTGCATTTAATCAAATTAATCGCAGCGGAAAAATATGGTGGTTGTTTAAATTCAAAACAAAACTTCTTCCAAGTATCTTAAGCCATGAACATTGATATGATTGCATAAATGAAAGCACAAGAGAAAAGGATAAGTGTCAATTACCCTTGATGCTATAATATGAACCGAGTTGTGTTTTGGTCTTCTCTTGATGATTTCCATTTGTTGATCTCCTCTTTGATCTTTTTCCTCCTTGTGAGCCACAAAAGGACATGGCCTCTAAGTCTCCACACCAATGGAACCTTGAGATGAGAAGAAGTATCTTGAGAATACAAGGATGCTAGTTCAAGATTCTCAAGATTTGTTTCAATCTAAACCCCTTTGAAAGATGAAAGTGTTTCACTCTCGAAAACTCTCTTTTCTCTCTCTTTGATCTCCCAAACCTATTTGGTTGATGTTGGATTGTGTTTGTGTGTTAATGAGCCTATGGAAACAATTCCCATACACATCTACTTAAGCATTTTCGGCCAAACCCCCTTGGGCTTCCAAAATTGGGCCTTATGACACTTAAACCATAATATTTAAGTGTCCTAAGTCCTTGGGCTTGATACCCAACCATTTGGGCTTCTCATTAACTATTACCGAGGCCCAAATACATTTTTACACGTAGTAAATCATCCACATCAAATCAATTAAATTGATTTCCTCATTCTCATTTGTATCTCAAAGTTAACCATTGAAGGTGTGCAATCCATTAGGTTCTAATTTAGCAAGGCAGTGGGAAAACATTAGAACTCTTTCTAATTTAGCAAGGTCATTTTTGTAATAAGCCATTCGAAGCTCTTTTGGTTAAGTATGGCATCACTCAAAAGGTAGCCACCCCTTATCATCCTCAAGCATGTGGCCAAGTCAAAATTTCTAACCAAGAAATCAAAAGAATTTTAGAGAAAACTGTTAGCGCTTCTCGGAAAGATTGGTCGGCAAAATTAGATGATGCTCTATGGGCTTATAGCACAACATTCAAGACACCTCTTGGTATGTCCCTGTACTGACTTATTTTTGGAAAAGCTTGCCACTAACCGGTCAAATTAGAGCACAAGGCATATTGGGCGATGAAGAAATTGAATTTTGACATGGGTGCAGCTGGAGAGAAAAGATTACTACAACTGAGCATATGAGAATGCCAAAATTTACAAAATTTACAAAGACAGTACCAAGCAATGACATGACAACCATATTCAGCGTAAAGAATTTTTTGTAGGACAAAAAGTCCTCCTCTACAATTCACGGCTTAAACTCTTTCTAGGAAAACTTCGATCTCATTGGTATGGCCCATTCCTTGTGTTGCAAGTCTATCTTTATGGAGCTGTTGAAATCCAAAATCTAGAGACCGGTGCTACCTTCAAAGTTAATGGACAACGACGCCATGAAGTCTTCACTTCCGCTCACCAACCTGGCTTGATGGATTTTACAGTCTAACTGATGACTATAAACCAAGAACTTGTTAGGAGGCAACCAATGTTTACTTGTCGTTATTTTATTTTATTTTATTTTATTTTTCTTCGTTTCTTGTGAGCTTACCCCGTCCATTTTTCTATTTTGTAGCTCATTCAATTACTGTGAGTTGCCGATGTAAATGCCCAAGTATGGGGGAGCGAGACCCCTCATTTTGCTTTGCATGGTTGCCACTCATTACCTAATCCAGTGAAGTTTCGTTACCCCTTATTTTTCATATTTTTTTTAATACTATACCTTGTAAAATGTCAAATTTATTCTTATATTGGACGAGCTTTAGAATGAAAATTGCTAAAAACTAACGGTAGGGGGTAAATTGGCGATAAGATTTAGTATGAGGGCTAAATTGACAGGAAAAAAAGTTCAAGGTGGAGATTTCAACAAGCATGATAGTTCAGTAGTTTACCCTTATTTAAATTGATGCATGCACTTTATTTAAATTTGAACTGAATAACTGGACAACCAAGACAAATTATAGGAAAACTCTTGGAAACATAGGTGAGTAAGACTTCATGAGCTTACAAAATAGGGCAGTGAGTGTTAAGCCCAAAAATCCATACATCAGTTATCCCATTTGGGCAAAACACTCACTACTTTGTTACTGTCAAAAAGTACACCAAAACCTCATAACTTTATAACATGATAATTAGTATACTTTGACAAGATAATATCATACTACTTTTAAAATATATTATTTTAAAAATACCATAGGTGCACCAAAACAAATACAAAGCATGCCAAATAACGTTCCAGCAATGACATTCACTTACTTGAAAAATTATCACAAATTCTTTATTAGCTTGATTAACCCCAAATTACATAGAATCAAACTACAGACATAACAAAAATATACAGTCTCTTTATGTCCATTCAACAGTCTAAGAAGACCTACAAAATTTACTTATAAAATCTGCTAGCACATATACTCAGATCATAGGTTACTTAAAAAATACACCATAAATAAAATCCATATTGAATAAACATGAAAAGTAACAGTATCGAAGAAGACGCATATACAAATATACCAAAATTTTAGGTCAGTTTAAGATCTTTAGATGTGTCATTTGTTAATCCGCACACATGGTACATAATCTGTCGAGAAAATTCCTCTGCAACTGTTTCAACTTTATAAAACCACCAAAAATTCAATTCTTAATATATTTTCATGAAAGCAATGCCGAAAGAAACCTTAGAAAGTCTGACATAATTCTATCGTGAACTAATTCGACGTGAGCAAGATCCGAACATACATAATAGAATGAGAGTTCAAAATTGAAAACTTAACAAATATAAAATTTATGAAAAATAACAAGTACCTTAAGCGATTTTGATATTGTGTCCAAATTGTACGCACTATATGTTTGTACAAATTATCTTTGGGGAGAATATTCGTGAAAGATCCTCTTCCTCACTCGATCGTCTTCTTCCTTGATTCTTGCAAAATACGGTCAACGGAGCACACTCGAGAGGTGTTGGCCAAAGGACTTCCGATGCTTAAATCAATTAAATGGTCTTAAGAACATACAACTTTAACTGGAAGGATGGAGCTTTCTCTTCGACAAGAGAGAGAGAGAGAGAGAGAGAGAGAGAGAGAGAGAGTTTTCTCTAGGGTTTTTGGAATTATCTCATGTGTGATGAGATGTCATCTTTATATAGATTCTCCTTGGTTAGGGTTTGTAGAGAATAATTCCCATAAGTGATAGATTAATTAGTTTGTAGAGCTGGGTCTTGGGGAAGAAGGGACAGATTATTCGATTGTTGGAACGAAGTTGAGATCCTCAAGACCTTCTAGAAGTATACTCTGTTTGGGTGGGAGATACCAATAAAGTGGCATGGTGATAGAGCCAAGCCAAATAACAGCACCAGAATGTGGGGTTAGATGTAAACCTCGAGATGCTAAGAGCTAAATTGTTGTTGGAGAATGTGAGTTTTGTAACAAAATCATTTGTTCCTACAGATAGGCCTTAAAAATTGCAAATGAAGGCAAACAAAATTTATGGAAGAAACCAATGCAGTTCCACCATAGCTCTTAGTACGTAGCAATTGTTTCAAGCATTGAAAAGAAAAAAAAAACAAGCAAGAAACGACTCATCATCATAACAATTCCTAGGACATATAATGGAAGCCAAAAACAAAATCAAATTGGCGTTGTAGTAGGCTATCTCTTGATAGTACATCGACCAAAGAGGGAGCGGGTCTAGAGACCGAAACATGGTGGCACACCCTCGCAATGGCCAAAGCTACACCATGATCAAATTCATTGATAAAGTCTTGGGTAAATTAGCAAGACTTTTGGTGTTAAGAATTAGGCTTAAAAGTATTGAAAAGTCATTCATTTAAAAAAAGTTTTCAAAAGTCATTAATTTTTTGGATACCACAAAACCTTTAAAGACTTTTAAAATCACAATTGAATACCACTAAACTTTTAAAGGCTATTTAAAAGTCATAGTTCAATACCTCCAGACCTTTAAACTCATAGAATTGAATACACCCCCTAAGTCAATAGATGGTCTCAAGGTGTTGGTTGTTCAAATCTTACGACATGGTGTTTAAGGCCGAGGGGATATGCTCCAATACAGGTCGTCCTACTTTGTGTTGTATGGGGTATGCTTGGACGTGCCAGCACAGATTACCATGCGATTGATGATGATGCAGATAGATCGATTGGATGTGTAGATTGCGCTTGTTTGATGACTTCGCTCAAAGCTATTGTAGCCAAGAGAGGATCAATTCTCGGTCGTCAAGTTCACGACCTAAGTTACAAGGCCATTGATAGTGGTGTTGGAAATGACGATCAGTAGATTTGGATGATGCTCCAACGCCTCACTAGATGATAGATGACCACCGTATCTCTTAGTCTTCCACCTTTTTAGTAATGTGTAACATATGTACTAAATATATATACGAGATTTTTGTACAAATATCACATGAACTTATAGGGTGTAACCTTCACAATATATTGTAAATTTAGTATTTAATGCTTGTAACCATACAATATGTTGTAAATTCAGTATTTACTTTAGCCTATAAATTGATGGCTCCACATCATAGTTGAATAAAAGAAATGGATAGGTTTTTGTTACAAGACAAAAAAATCTAATCTTTTGTGGGCCCTTGTGGCTAAATGTTTGAACAACCCAAAATTGTCTTTCCTTGGTCAGCATACTCGCGGAACATTTTTCTTTTTCTCAGCCATTTGTGGTTTTTGTCTTCGTAGCTAGCAAGGCTACTGACAAAGACCAGGGGACCAACTCTGAAAGAAATACATGCATCAATTGCCATTTTCTTTAATAACTTGAACCGTGCGTCTGCAAAAGAACGAACACAGATCCCCTCATTCTTTTCTTCTTCTTTTTTCCGAACAAGCAGAAATTCATTACAACAGGGCAAGAACAAAAGATTAACAGTAAGAACACACCCCAAGTGGAGGTTCTTGCATACAAATAATCTAGAAAATTGAATCCAGCAAGACAGTGAGAAAAAACAAAGTACAAAATCAAGCCCAGCTCACTCAGAGTTTAAAGTAAGAGGATCTGGTCTCTTAAACTACGAGCACAAATGTCTGGCTTCTGCTCCTATTCCTGATTTGTGCATAGCAAGAAAGTATAGTAGCTAACCAGAGAGTTTAAGGTTTTCTAATCATTACTCATGATAAAGACTTTAGTTTGGAAACTTGTTTTGAAGAAATTTAGTACCAGCCTCATCCTCTATCACAATAAGTGGTGAACAATGGAACACATACAAGCATCACTTGTGCCTATCCTCTTCAGCAATGACCAAGGCCACATGTGTTAATAATTTCAGTAACATGTTGGGATGCACAGTACAGACACACTTGAGTCCAGCATACCACTATTAGTCCTCTAGATTAATCAGAATGTCATCCTCCAAATTCCCAGGTGTCTCGGGAAAGAATTCTTCATTTGGATACAACTTCTGGAAAAGCTGTCAAGTGCAAACGTTGACACCAATTTCGTACGGGTGTTAATCAAGGGATATATAATAACAAAAAGTTAAGCTTAATGAAACAACACAAGATGTCAATAAAGAGATAATAATACCAGCACAGTTGCATCTAACAGATCATTGTACCACAGATTTCCATCTGGCATGGGAGTTGAAATAAGATATTCGTGTTGATCCTGAAATTAATGTAAATCAGAAAAGATAATCACAGCTCATACCTACCTCACAATCCATGCCCCATATACAAAAACCACAACATGGTTTCACCAAGAAAATAGGATTTTTCAGTAACTTGAAGTTCTGATGGTTTTAATGTCAATCACGAAAAGGTAACAAAATATTTACTCTCATTTTCATTTTGACCCTCACTCTATTGTTTGTATGCGTACCGTTTGGTGGAGAGAGAGAGGGGGAGAGAGAGAGAGAGAGAGAGAGAGAGAGAGAGAGAGATATATATGAGAACAAGTCATCACCTCGGCATCCGCTAACCTAAAACATCTACGACAACAAATCAACATTTACGACAACAAATCAACATTATCGTCATCATAATTTGACATCAAAAGAAAAAGAATAAGGCTGCATAATCAATGTGAGTAACATGTAGAACTGGTGAGAAACAAATTTAGTGCAAACAAACAAAAGTCAAGATGAGAGGTGTACTATAGTCAGCTCCTGAATATACAACGTGCTCCAAAGTAAGGTGGGTTTTGCTTCTGCTTTTTCACTTTGAACTGTGGAAGCTCTTTCAGGATTTCCAGACATAGGAAGTGTGAGAAGAGCATTCTTGACTGCTTGTAGCAACCTTTTTCCTTGCTCAGCATCATCACATAGAGCAGAAAAGTACAGCAGAAACCTAAAGACGAGAAGGTAATGTAAAGAAGTGTGGGCAGCTTAAAATTTTGTTATAAGTGTATCTAATATATATGAAAGTATCAAAATAGACAACGGTCATGATCTGGTGTATAGAAGTCAAAGTCTGTTTATGTAAACAATCCTGAAAGATTGTATCAGTAATAACTGAGTGTATAAGGGTCCAAAACCATCAATAAATAGTTTCTGCCTAAGTTCACTTATTTCTAGGAATAAAGACCATCTACTTAGCTGTTCCATCTCATGACCAAAGGCTTTGCACATTCATTCATTTTCAACCAACTTGAGCTATAAAAACTTGACACCTGCACAAAGATACCGTTCTTTTCAGCTATAATGAAACCTAATCCAAAGATGGAGGTGGCAAGTGGTAATTCTTTTTCCTCTCTACCTGTTCACAAAGATATCACCGCTACAGCATTGGAGGATCCCTATATCTAAGCATATTCTTGATTTTGCACATGTGATGCATGATTTCCAAAAGATTCAGTGATCAACATATAAACAAATGTAAACTCAATATGAAAATAAATAATAAATGTTTGTATATCTCTCTGTATGTGTGTTTGTGTCATAGCAAGAGAGAGAGAGAGAGACAGAGAGAGAGAGCTTGTTTTCAAATAGCATAAACATACATGCCCTTTGGACAAACACCCGTTTCCAAACTGCCACATATCTGGATAATCCAGATTGAGGTATCCTGTTCAGGGCACAAAGCTGGGAGGGAAAAAGGAAAGAAAATGACTATTATTATCTTTTCACATTTACAGCAAAGCACAATAAAAACCTAAATGAATTCTTACATCTGGGAGGACATACAAGCACACAATTTGATACATCTGGCTTCAAGGAACTGGCTGTAATACATATTCCCCTAGCCACCTTTCCTTTATCATCTTTCAGACTCAAAACTTGAAGACCTTCTCTTAGAAGGTTTGGTGGAGATGAAGTTGGTGCCAATGTAACGGTGAAGGTTGGATCCAAAACAAGGTGATGGCTAAACAAAGCTTGACCTGATGCTAATCTAACACCCTTATATTGTCCACTATCCTGCGATATTCACATGCCATTGCAAATATGAATTTGCATGTAACTCTAAGGTACCAAGTTAGTGTATTAATATAAGTATCTTTTATTAAAGACAATATAATTATACTCACTCCCATACCTTATCCATAAGCACAGCATTAACTGGCGTATGCAAAGCCTGCATGACAGTTTTTTCAGACATGCATTACAAGTTGCAATTTACAACATAATACATACATACATATATTGTAGGGCCCACAATGCATTGTATTTCACTAATTCAAACAATCTCACTTGAATCCGATATCATTTGACCACTTAATTAAATTATTGAAATTCAAGTACTTTCTTGAAGCACCGTGTTTATTGATTTTGTTTGTCTCAATTCGATGCCTTAATAATTTTCAATTTGCATGAATTTTTTCAAGGATTATCTCTGGACGAAGATGTAAAAAATAGATGTGAAGCCAAACTCCTAGAGTGATTCCAGACCCATCCTTGTTCGTTCTATTTTCTGTTTTGCATTGCTTCCGCTTCCGCTAAACTACCTAAATCTACAATTCACCCGTATCCTACATCATGTCTGAGTTTAGAAAATGAAATTAACTTGTGGACATTAATGGAGTTCTTGTTCTTTAAATCTGAGATTGTTTCTTACCTTCATTTTGTTTGGGTATTTTCTTAGAAAATACAAACAAAAGGATTTAAACAAACTTAAAAATGGAAAGAATTCTTTCTTCTCATAGAAATAATTTGGCATCCAAGGTCTTTAGGGGTTTGATCAGAAGAACTGGTGTTTCATTTGTTGTTGCATTAATGGTATGATGGAGAAAGCCAACAACACACTTGAGTTTTGAGTTGAGGGGTGCAAAACTTCCTGTTCACAAGCTTCTGTGATATACTCATAGCAATTTTCATATTCATTGCCATCCAAGCTGAAGTGGACTTTATGACAAATACTCATAGCCATGGCCACCAAGACTTGATCATCTGAATTGAGTTTCCTATTCGCTACTAATTTTCAGACTTCGTCTTTTTTAAAGGTGGAAAAGAAAAGGTGGGAACTCAAGCTGGGCAAAAAATTTCAGAGTTTTTGAAACTATAATTTTAAAAAAGTTCGGTGAGGAAATGAAATTTAAAAAGTTTTTAAACAAGAGACAACTAACAAATTTAAACAAGACCCACCATATTGGCCCAAAAATTAGTAAATGAAAAAGGGCACATGTATATGAAAAAGTATAGGGGGTTTCACTAAAACACCCAAAATGGGGGCTGAAATTATAAAAAAAACCCAACACCCAAAACACTTTATAAACACACCCAAAACCCATCATTACACACACTCAAAACCCATTTATAAAGACACCCAAAAAATATACAATTGTTGATTTTGGGGTTGAGTTTGGGTGTGTTTCTATGTTTAAATAGTGTTAGGGTTTTTTTATAAATACATGTCTAGAATTGGGTTTATTTATAAATTTGTAAAAAGTATATGCAAGGCAACAACGATGTGGGATACTTTTCCCTTATATTTGTATTTTTATTTCTATAGAAAGGGTAACATATACTTCCACTTTAACTTACAGTAATGCAACCTTTAACAGCGGCTCGGCGGGCAAAGGCAGCTGATAAATCCCCATGACCATGTTCAGGATAAATCCAAGCTCCATGGGCATTTGACGACCTAAGAACAAGTACAAAGAATTTATATGTGGGATACTGATATAACTAGATTCTTCTATATACAGATGAACCATAAGTATCGAGATAAGGTGCACATTGAAGTCATTGGATCAAATACTAAGAAACATGATTCATGACAAAGTTAAATTCCGTAATCCTAAATCATGGCCATCAAACATTGTACAGTTTCTTCCATTTTAATTTAATTATTCACAAGCATAGCTCTTCAATATCTTCAAATTGACCATGCATGATAATAAAATAGTACACATTTTATAGGATGAACACATAGGTACCAAATTCAGCGTCGATAAAATAATACTATACAGAATCTAAAAATATAGGATAAATGTTATTAACAAAACTTAATCCAAAAAAAATCAACTAACCTTGAACTGTGGTAGAGGGCTAAACGCTCTAACCCATCTCTTGTCTTAAGTTTACTTTTACAAACTTCCAAGTCGTCTTGACCACAATCTACCATGGCAATGCAGTGAATAATCCTAGAGGTGAAAATGACACAAAATGTAAGCACAGTCAAAATCAATTAAGAAAAAAAGAAAGAAAGAAGCATAATTCCAGATAAAGAAAGGCAAAGTTATTGATGTGTACAATTTTATTTTGGGTGGCAACTGCATTCTATTTATGAAGTCAATAAAGGGACTCTCCAAGTCCTCCTCTGAAATCTTGGAACTTTCACTATTGTGGCTCCCTTCTTGGTCTCCGCCAATACCACGAGAGGCTTCCAAGTACTGCTCAAGGAACTTGAAGAACCTTGCTAACATACTCTTCTCTTTAAGGCTTAGGCTCCTGTCTTTAAACATTTCTATTCGCGAGTGTGGAATATTCCTTAACTGCCCACTCTCATCACAAACGAAAATTTCACTGATGTTCTTGAATTCCAAGAACCCACATTCAACATATAAATTTAGTCCGGATTTCATCAAAAGGTCAGTGGCTTTGTCAGCAGGGAATAGCAACCTAGGACCTCCAAGGTCGATAGTGAATTCTCTCGGGCAATGTTTTGCAAGGATTTCAGGGGCATAGGCGGCAGTCTCAATATTAGAGTATAACAACCGGGGTTTCAGGTCTATAGCAATGTAATCATGGTCGAGACTAGAATCAATAGAGGTGGTGTTAATGGTGGCAGTGGTGATGTGATCTGTAGAATGGGAATTGAGGAAGGAGGTGAGGTCATTTGGGGGGAGAGAGGCGAAGTGGCTGCCATAAAATGGGTTGGGGTCAAGGTGGAGGACAGTTTTTCCAACAGCAGAAGCTGCGGCGGCAATTACTGATCCAGGGATGCCTGTTCCAATGACAATAAGATCGAAAGTTGTGGGTTTGATTGGACCCCCAGGACAGAAGAATCCACTCATGGCAGTCGGCGAGGGCAATATTATGCTTGCAAGAGTCAAGTTAAAAACCCTTATTTGCACACAAACTTGTTACACTACCACCTACAAGAAAAACTAAACCAAATAAAAAGAAACTGAGTGCTAATTATATTATATTTTATTTAGGGAAAAGAACCACAGAGTTTTAAAAACTAGTTGTCTGGTATTGATTATCATTTCAAGCAATTAAATATAGCAGGAAACCAACCCAAAAAATAGAAAATTCAGCAAATTACTATCAGAAAGAAATCCATTGCAAATCATCACTAATTTAAAGATTACACTACTAAAAAAAGGCTCAAAAGAGAATGAGTGCTATCAGTCCCTTTTGGCCTCTTTAGGGACTGAAAACAGTGTCTATTGTAGTATTAGGGACTGATATATATCAGTGTCTTTTAAAGGGGTCCTCTATTGATAAAATGTCACTGATTATAAAAATCAGTGCCTAATTTATGCAATGGGTCCTACATTCCTAACACCCAATACGCGTACATCAATTCCAAATACATCCGTAACTAATGCATTGCATAGGTTACAGATATCAGTGCCTTTATTTCCCATTTCCAATTAATTTCCTTTTCATTCTCTCACAACCTGCTACCCATTATTTTAATTGGGCACAATTCAATCATATTTACCAAGTTGCATTAATGTATTCAACAAATAGTAGAATCTAGTATATATTTAGTCCTTTAAAACGAAGTTAGGTCAAAGAAATTTAACAATAGCACATTCAATCATTACTCTTGTACAATTAGAACATGAACAAAAGCATCAAAATCCAGAGCATGCCATTATGGTTAACAAGTGAATTTAATTACACCAGCACATCAAAATATTTTCTTCAATATTCTTCACCCAATAAATACAAAATGGCACCAAAGTCAGCCAATAAACCAATTTTCAATATTTTTCTTAGTCTTATTACTTCTAGCTTCCCCACCTATTTGCATCCAAACCAAAACATTCAACAATGGACTTTGTACCTCTGCAGCATTTCTTGCTCCTTCATGGTTGTTCATTCATCATCTTCCGGCCTGCATCCCGCTCCCTCTACTCAAGTTTCTCCAACGCATCCTACAAAACACCATTACATAAAACACACATGCTTTACATAGGGCAGCAGAAAACATAGGAGAAGCAGAAGCACCAAACAAGAAGCGATTCAATTTCTTGTCATTTTAACAATCCTTTCTCACTAATAGCATGTTCATAAAGGGAAATTTTTTTTATATAAAGAAAATAACCATGAAGTCCCTAACAAGAGTAATATAGGCCGAAGGTTAAAACATCAACCTTCTCTGCAGCACCAAGGGAATTACTCAATTAGATACAAAAATGGTATCCTCCAAACATGCTTTACATAGGGCAGCAGAAAACATAGGAGAAACGCGTCTGGAAAAGACAAATATTGAGCCAAAACATAAGATTTTACCTTGACTGAGTTATGGTCAATCTTTAGAGGCTTTGTACTTACTGCAACTTAATCAATTGAAACACATTTTTCACAAGTAATGAAGGGGGAAAAATCAGACATGAGAATTCATGAACAAAAGGGTAAGTTCCTCTGCCCAAATATGCATAAAAACAATCATTGCCCAAGGTAACAACAACTCTAATAGCCACCACACTAAGCAAATGATACACAAAATACATCTATATGTGATAATTATAAAATGCAGGTCAGCATCAAGACCAGCACCTAATTTGTCAAAGTCATCATGATATGATGATAAGATATATAAATCTAGTACAAGTTTAGACTAGCAGAAAGAATTAATGCAATCAATGATACATAAACAAATTAAACAACAAGTGGAGAGGGGGGATTTTAACTTGTACTGATTAAGGTTGATGAATCAGACATCTTCTGCTTCTTAAAACTACCAACATATCCAAATATAAAATTTGAATGAAATTGTTTTAGAACATTGTTTTCAGTTAATTTCAACTAGGCAATTGTCTATCCACTAAAAGTGGAAGAGACAAGACAACTGCCTCACTCTCTTATACTCAAACCTTACAGATGGTCTCAAAATTGCATACTGCTTATAAAACATCGACAACTAGGGATGAGATTATATTGATAAAACTACAAAAACGCTCCCAAAACATTAAGGATCCAGTTCAACAGCTGCAAATATCAAGTCTAATTGTACAAAACAAGAAGAGCCACGGGATTCACAATTTGTAATGAATGAAAGCAAACCAAGAGCAGTACACTACGTACCTATTTTAAGCACATCCACAGAGCCATTATGTAATATACGGATGAGTTACTTGGCATCAACCACTACATGGACAATAGAATCCCCTGATGACCTAAACTGCAAACCAAAATTTCAAGCAAGAGTAATTAAAACAATGATGACAAAATTACTTAGGTAAATTTTAAGTGCATATGTAAAACAATGATGCCTAGCTACGACTACTCTGCTTTCAATATATGTAAATTCCAAGGTTCCATTATGACTAAAACCCACTTCTCAGTTTTGTTTTTCTTTTGAAAGATTAATTGGTTCCTGATTGAATCACCCCAAAAATAATGTCTTGTTAATTTGCAATGGTTCCAAATATGTAGCATATGTTGCAATTAATTAACTAAAGCCCCCCACAGTTGTCTTCATGCAACCCATGATTTTAATACAGACAAAATCACAGGTGCCAATAAAAGAGAAAATCAGTAACAAATCAAATGCACAAGAACAGAACAATAGAATACCTTCCCTCTTATTTCTCTCCCCTTTTTTCTTTCAAAGCTTCTCTTTCCTATACTAGCAACGACAACATCAAAACCAAAAATACAGCAACAGAAAAACAAAAATAGTCCAAATATCAAATACCGATAAATTAAACCAATCCAAAAACAACAAATCAGAAACACCCAAACATCGAAAGCTTAGGGATTTTCATACCTTTGATTAAAGCCCAGAGAGGCAGAGAGATCTGAGAGAGAAGAGGATCTGAGTGAGATTGAGAGAGAGGAGGGAGGAGGTGGATCGAGAGTTGAGAGAGAGAACGAGATAAGGTCGATAGAGTGAGGAGTGAGATTGCGAGTGATTTTAGATGGCAAAAGAGGGGTACAAAAAAAAAAGAACGGTGTAGTCAATGAAATGTATATGTATATAGTCTTTAGTTGGCAATGCCTTTGTGTTGGTTCGTGCCTTACTGGAAATGATGGAGGGTTTTAGGCACGGTTTTCAGTTTTTCCATGCTTTATTCTCTACTTTATTCAAATCATTAGTCATGAAAATTATTAACCCTTACTCAGCCACACAATAAGAGAGCCCTAAAAACTGAAGAAAACGAAGAGACAGCGCACCGGAGAACAAGTTCAGATGAAAAACTGAAGGTTCATGCATCTGCTATTCTTCTGACGTCCATCTTAGCAATTTTTTTTTTTTTTTTTTATATTAGCTTGTGTGAACTGCTAGGATAGACGTCTAGAAAAATACATGCGATAAAGAAAAACTCTTAAGACGAAGATTTATCAAACGCGCGCGATTAAAATATGAAACTGTCGAAACGGACATCTATATAAATACAATTGCGAAAAAATATTTACGAAACTTTGTAAGTAGCGTGTAGCGCGGATTAAAAAAAACCTCTCGCACACGCGGAAGCGCGTGCAGGGAGACTAGTATGAAACTATTGTAACAGACATTTATATAAATACAATTGCGAAAAAATAGAAACAAAAAATTATAAGTTTCTCGTAGAGCGCGTGATTTAAAAAAAGCCTCTCGCACACATGAAAGCGTGTGCAGGAAGGCTAGTCTAGTGAGCTTTAGGAGGTAGGGGGATTCTTTGTGGTTTTTTTTGTTTTTTTTTTTAATTTTCTGGTTGGTGGAATTGAAAATTTTCCTTTTTATTTCCCAGAATTTGAAATACCTTTTATTAGTTTGGGTAAAACGCCTTTTCCTGTTTTTAATTTTTAGCTTGAATTGTCCTTGAAAGCAGTGGCGGATCTATGAATTTTTCAAGGAAGGGGCAATGTTAAAAGGCTAAAACATCCGAAAAAATAATAATAATAACCAAATAGCCTTACAATTTAAACAACACTAATATTATCCATAATTAAAATAAATAAGACTTTTACGTCTAAGCCTAATTGACTATAATCTATTTTCTATATAAATTAAATGCACAAAATTCATGTTACACAATTATTTACCAAAATTAATATCAAATATGAACAAAATGCATGTCAATTACACAATTAGTCTATCAAAATTCATATGAAATCATCCATTAATCTAACCAAAATCAATACCAATTAATCTAACCCAAAGTACATGTGATTTGGAGGTCACAAGATAAAAGTAGATGTGATTATGAGTTTGGGGTATTTTTCGGTGAATTTTTTGGAGAACATATGAGTTTTTAATGAATTTCTAAATTTGGTCTAATTAAAATTTGACACATGACGCCCCGATAGTGGACCACATTAAAAAGGAATGCAAGTTGAGAAGCACAGGATTCTAACTACAAACACAAGTCATCTTCTTCTTCGGCTGGTTGTGTCTGCAACTTAAGTGAAATTTTTTCAAAATCTTCTAAAATCTATAACTTTGGTTGTGGAGGTCCAATTGATGAACCGTTTTCTCCTACGTGATCGTGAGATCGAGCTCAACAATCTAAGGTAAATATTCAGGGTCTCACACAACAGCAACAAAACAGCATGTTTGAGGCTTTTAATCGAACACTTGGAGGGCATCATCTTCTTCTTCGGCTGGTTGTGTCTGCAACTTAAGTGAAAAAATTTCAAAATCTTCTAAAATCTATAACTTTGGTTGTGGAGGTCCAATTGATGAACCGTTTTCTCCTACGTGATCGTGAGATCGAGCTCAACAATCTAAGGTAAATATTCAGGGTCTCACACAACAGCAACAAAACAGCATGTTTGAGGCTTTTAATCGAACACTTGGAGGGCACAAATTCCTGCATCTCCAACGCATTTTCCTGCGAGAGGAGGTGCACCTGCACCTCCTTGCGCCTCTGTGGCTCCGCCCCTGCTTGAAAGTTCTTTTTTTTCAATAATTTGGTAACATATGTTGTATTGTATTCATTGATAACCTTTATAAAAATAAATCAATTATCAGAGTTGATCATATTGAAAAGAAAGTATTTATTGATAACAATTATCATAGTTAACCACTGAACCGAATTTGGAACAGATGCAATTGAATAAGTCTTTATTTAAATCAAAACTCTTTACACCAAAATATAGTAATTGAAGCTAGTATTGCTCCCTGCTCTCGTATGGAGTCACCACTTTGGCCAGCACTTTACTCCTTACGGGCCGACCCGGTGTGAACGGGGATTAGTCTGGGTTGTGGTTAAGGCTTAAAGGTGCCATCCATAGTTGGAGCCCATCCAGGACCACCTCGTGGTTCAGACCAAAAAAAAAAAAAGGAAACGAAAAAACAAAAAGTTCATGACAATTAAATTAAGATCATGAAATCCTTTTAGCTACTGCTTGTACATGAACCTCCTCCTCCAGCAATTTTATGCTCTCTTGCTAGTATCTTCTTTGGAAGCCTCGTGCAGCAAATTGGATCAGAATTTACCCAAAAAAAAAAAAAAAAACACACACACACACACACACACCAAAACAACTAAAAAGCTTAATATGAAGCAAGATATTAAGAATACTAAAACAATCCATCAAAACAATAGACTTATGTTTCAGAATAAGTCTATCGTAGTGTGTCATTATGGATGTGTTATTATCGGCTGCGAAAAAAGGCAATTATGTCACTCGAAACAAAAAACAAAAAAACAAAGGTATGAATGAGGCACCTTTGGACTTGTCCACGAAGAAGAGCGACTTCGGTTCACTGCTCGAAGAAGTCATGATCGGTGCTTATGTTGAGTCACCACCATGATGCTTCCCTTTTGTTATGCTTTCATGTTACTCTTGAACTCCCTCCAACTCTGATCCTCATTTTGCTTTTAATTCTTGTATAAAAAATAATCCCCTGAGATAAAAAGAAGAAGAAAAAATCTAAGCATAATCTTATTTGTAACATAAAAAATAGAAGTTGATGCCTGAACTGGACACTTTACATCAATATGAAACTGAATCTGGATCTAGAATGACCTGGACACTTAACAAAAAATAAACATAAAGAAAGACGAAACTAATAGCGATAGTGTAAACAAATAACAAATGTAAATCAACACCCAATTCTAGTCAGAAACAACCCAAAAGTATCCCAAAGGGTGATTTGTTTGCTTTCTTTTTTCTTTGTCACCTGCGTCTTCCAGAAAGACAAAAATATAATTGTGGATTCTCACTAACACATGAACGTAGAGAAATAAAGCCATGGCTTGTTAGGCACATTTGGAGGCCCAAATTATCAGCAGAAAACAGAACACCTAGTTATAGTAGAGCCAATATTAAAAAGTCTAATTTTGGGGGAAAAAGGGATTGTATAATAATGGACAACTTTTGAGAGAACCCAATAGGAAAAAATCATCTTCCAACTAAACTAATGTATGCTGATTGGAAACTTAAAATACAAAATACAATGAAATGAAGAATCATTAACCTTAAATATAGTTCCCTCTGCTACTTATGGAACCCTTATGCGTCAGAGAGAGAGAGGTGAGAGGCGATTCCATCTGTTGAGATAAAATTCCAAAGACTTTTTAATTTCATGAGTCAAACACATAAATAATAACAAACACAAACACAAACATAAACACAGACCTAGACCCTAACCAAAGTTTCAGTCAATCAAACATAAATTAGGGATACCTTTGTGTGAGAGAGAGATTCGTACCATTTAAAGAGTTGATACTCTGCAGACTGAAGATTATTAAATAGAAAGCATGGAACCGGAGTCATTGAAGCAATTCTGAACTTCGAGTTCTTGAACTAATGACTGGACCTCAATAAGTGAAGAAGAAGATGATGATGAGAACATAAAAAAACTGAAAGGAACTGCTGCCTTATACAGATTAAAACTAAAGAGAAAGAGAAATGGTTATCAGATAACTAAAACTAAAAATTGTTTTTTTTTTTTTTTCATTTGATCCCTTTTCTCAGAAACCATACAATAATATAAAGGCAGCCAAAAACATAATACTGGAGTAACAAAAACTGGAAGAAAAATAAAAACCATTTTCAACCTTTTCTAGCATAATTGAGGTGCAATATTAATTATAAGTTCCCATAACAGCCTCCACAACATTCAATGTTAATTCCCTTTCTTCTCTTCAGATTTTTCCAGCCAAAAAGAAAACTGAAGGCAAATGTATGTAAATTTGTAAAACTCACCTGCTCAATATTGACACTGAACGGTCCTTTTGATTGGCATTCAGGGCAAGAACCAACTTTAACTTCTGAATAAGAGTTCTGAAGGAATGGCCCCAAAATTGCCCCACATTTATTGCAATCATACTTTACTTGTGGCAATTGGGGAAAGACCCCGGAGCGTCGGGTCACAACGTCTCCAATACGAATCAAGGGATTCAAATGGATCTGCCTGCACACCATAAGAGCAGGATGACATTTACACCTCAAAGGAAAAAGGTAAGAAAAAAAATCTCCACAATACTGAATGTTGTGAATCCGATCGTAAACAGGTAAGTTGGTTATCCTAACATAGATCTTTTGATGGATACGTTAGTAATTGGGGTGTAAACTAAACACCACATTCTTGGCAACATCTTACATGACTTCCAGGACAAACTGGGGAGCATCAGCCAATGAAATGGCAATATTGGGATGAGTACCGATGAATTGTTTCTAATCAATCTCCAGACTACACTTATTGGCTACAAAATGCAACAGTGAATTGATTCAAAATTCAAATTAAAGATCCGAGGCATTATGTAGCTTGCACAACACATTGAGATAAAAAATACAAATGGCCAATGTACAGTAAACAGAGCATAAGAGCCGGTTACATAAAGCTAAGCCCTTACCTAATACCATCTCATTAATGAGGCGCACATATTCAATGTCATTCACAAAGGTGAGCAGAAATTCTTTGAACTTCTTGGCTATAAATCTTTGCACTTCATCTCTTGTAACCCACTCTCTGAGTGTTCCCTGAACATCTCAAACTCGGCTTCTTGGTCATCATCATCCTGCACATGAAATTCATGTAAAATGAGAAAAGCTTGAAGAAATTTACTCAAGAAGTTCATGTAAAAGGTCATCCAAGTCAGAAGCATGATTTGTATAACTAAACCTCATAGCCATCATCATCAATCTGGTCAGTCATTGGGGCATCCTCTCTGGAGTTTCCGCGCTGTGATCTTCCCGGTGAACAGGCAAAGAGAAAATCAGCCACACAAAGACATGAACTACCAGATTGATGAGCAGACTGGGGGTTCCAATATTGATTGCTCCAGTTCTTTTTCCTTCAATCTTCCTCCCCGTAACAACAAACCAAACTCAATTTATGATTTACTTCTCAATTTTCGACATCACAAATCAAGAAACGAACCTAGAAAAAAAAGAAAAGAAAAACCTCAAACCTTTTTATGCAGTGAGTAGATGAGGATTCTTGCTCCGCGAAACATGGGAGGGAAGGAAATGCGTTTCCAAGTTTGAGGGCCATGGTGGGTTTTGGACGGTTTCAGTTTTGCTTTCATCCGATTCCCATTTCAATAGAACGTGCCAGAAGAAACTGATAAGAAGAGCAACTGCTATGAAGTGGGGTCTGTACCTTTTTTCTGTTCTTTTTTATTTTTTTAAAGTTCTGCGTAATTCTTCTCTTACAATTATTCCCGCTTCAATTAAAATCGGTGCATTTTAAAATTTTAGTTTGCCAACTGTATTTTTGGGATTTTTGAATGTTTCATCATTCTCTACCTTAGAGCCTTTCCATTCATGAGCCCAGCTCGAGGCTAGGGGGAAAAAAAAAAAATTTGCTTTCCAGCGGAGCAGTCCAGGCCCGGGGGGGTGTGGGCCCCACCAACCCGGGCTGGCCCGAAGGCAAGTTCCGCCCCAGGTCCAAAACGCGGGGGGGTGACGTCAGGCTGACGTCGACACGCGGAATTCAAATTTTTTTTACCGTTGGCGCTTGCCAACAGTAAAAAAAATTGAACCAGCGTTCGCTGACGTCAGCGCGACGCAAGCCCAACGGCTGGAAGACACGTGGCACGCCCCCAGCGCTC
>NC_024127.1:23891651-23902452 GCF_000346735.1 Prunus mume
TATCTGAAATTTGAAATTCATCCGAAATTTGAACCCAATTTTATCTGAAATTTGAATTTTGAAATTCATCCGAAATTTGAACCCAAATGTATCTGAAATTTGATTTTTGAAATTCATCCGAAATTTGAATTTTGAAATTCATTCGAAATTTGAACCCAAAAATTTATCTGAAATTTGAATTTTGAAATTCATCCGAAATTTGAACCCAAAAATCTTATCCCGAAATTTTATCCGATTATGAATAGTCTTGACACGTAGGAACCCGTAAATCTTATCCGAAAATATTATCCAAATTAATTATTGAGGTAAAAAAAATTGTGAATAAAACAAAAAAATGAATAGTAACTACCCTCAGCAAGGGCAACGCGTGGAAACACAAAATTCTGATTTGCAAGGGCAACCACTATTCAGGTGAATAGTAGCTACCCTAGCTCCCCCCCTTGCCATGGCTAAGGGCAAATGGGTGGAGTTGCTAAGAGCAACTCCACCCATTTGCCCTTATGCTTTACTAGCCTCCCTGCAAGCGCTTTTGTGCATGCGAGAGACTTTTTTTTAATCACGCGCACTACACGCGACTTACAAAGTTTCGTAATTTTTTTTCGTAATTGTATTTATATAGATGTCCGTTTCAACAGTTTCATATTTTAATCACGTGCATGTGATATATCTTCGTCTTAAGAGTTTTCCTTTATCGCCCGTATTTTTCTAGACATTCATCTTAACAGTTTACATGCTATAAAAGAAAAAGAAAAACTACTAAGATGGACGTCTAGAAAAATACGGGCGATAAAGGAAAACTTTTAAGACGACGATATATCACATGCACGTGATTAAAATATGAAACTGTTGAAACGGACTTCTATATAAATACAATTGCGAAAAAAAAATTTCGAAACTTTGTAAGTTGCGCGTAGAGCGCATGATTAAAAAAAAAGGTCTTCCGCGCGTGCAGGGAGGCTAGTCTAATGAACTTTAGGAGCTAGGGGGATTCTTATACAATTAATTACCCACACGTTAATATTATCCAAAGCAAATCCAACATTAATAGGAAAATCTCAAATAATTTAAGTAAAAAAATATTTTCATTCTACACAACATCGTAGTTTTAGATTATAGACATAAATATTTACATAATATGCACATAGGAGGAAGACATGCAATGATAAAAATCACTTTGCTCCACCTGTTCCTCTCTAATTGATCTTTCACTTTTTCATTGTCAATCTATACATAAATAACATGATATGAGACCAAATTTTTAAACATATACTTTTAAATTTGTAATTGAGAAATTTTAGCCTAATTTGAGAATACATATACTCACCTTCAATTTTGATAGTTTATATTTTACTACATGTCTACTCTAATTATCAGAAGAAAACTATACCAAAAATAATGTCATTTTCAAAAGTCAAGAGACAAAAGAAAAATCCCTTCTATATAAGAAGCCAAGTTTAATAATAAAATAATTAATAAGAAATTTCTAGATGTGTCTCAACAGTTTCTTTTTTTCTTTCATCGCATGTAAACTGTTGCAGTGGCATTCGCAATTGCTCCTATGCGATAATGCGAGTGTGCTTTTTATTCATCAATAAAACTTATTTGAAGACTTGATAATCATTAAGTTAAATTTCTCCTGGAATTCCTCCTATGCGAGTGTGAGCCCATGTCGTGGCATTTGCAATTGCTCTGACGTGGAAACTTATTTGAAGCCTGTGTTGTATTGGTGGTTAAACCTCTGGATTGGAAATATACCAAATTTACCGTGTTATATAAATTTCTCCTTTTTTTTTTTCTTTTTTTTTTCTTTTATTATTTTTGTTTCATTTTCTTCCTTTTGTTTCTCAGCAAAGAACAAATGATCATTTCACCTGTTGTAGTCAAACAAATTCTTTGATCTCATTGTTGTTAGGAAACAAACAACATTTAAAACAACACATAATTTTTTATGAATATAACTAAATTTCAAGGCTGATAAACCTCAAGAAGTTGAAGACCCACACGTGCGGTCCTCCTCGTCTTAGAACCCTTTCACCCCGTTCACCTTCCTGACTTGGGTTTCATATCACAGTCATGGCCAAAAGAGATGTTCTCACCTACCAACTGCTCCACATAACCAAGTGAGCAGGGGTTGCAATATCCACAATATACAACATATACATATATATAAAATAATAGTAGAAATATAGCAATAGTAATCATTGTCATCAGTTTAAGACAATCTATAAGTTATGGCAAGTTTAATCTCAATTATATATGAAGAGCCTGTAAACTATAATGACTGCACTCTTGTGTGAGAGAGAAAATCCTCTTGAGAGAAAAAACCAAGATAGAGTTTATCCACCGGTGTTTGGAGTGATTATTATTGTATTCCCATTATTTTTCTTAGTGGAAGATAGAGTGTTAATTTTGCCCATTTTATTTACACATGGCTAGGAGAAGTCAGATCCTGGGAGTGCCATATTTATTAATTGGCTCTTTGATTTTTTGCCATCTTTCCCAACACATCTACCTAAGAGTCTTGCCCATCAAGAAACTCTTAAGAAGTCCTTATTGCGTTAGGTTTATAACATCTAATCCACAATTAAGATAGGAATCCTTCTAGCTCTTATATTAGCCTTAAAACACTAACTTCTTTGATGATTATAAGACCACACTTTAATGGGTTAGACATCTATATGTCTAACATTCTCCCACTTGGTCTAATGATCATCAAAAACTCAATATCAATTACTGTAAGACGTATGGAATTCAATTCAACTATAATTCCTAATCAAGTCACTGTCAATCAAAAGAACAAGCATGGAACTATCAAGACTTATTGAACATTTCAATATTTCAAGGTCTTTATAATTACACATACAAGCTCTCAAGATCACATGAGACTTCCGTCAAGATTAGAACGCAGAATGATCATGACCAAACTTAATTTGTGTTTACAAAGGTCACTTTCATTCATATGCCCTCCCTTAAGAGATTACCAAGATCTCTCCTTAATGACTCTGGTATGAATTCATGTCTTATGCAATGACTGTAGCTAGCTATACTGCATGATGACATGTAACTGGATTCATTTGTCAAGAATAATAAACATAAAACCGAAGTCACATAATTTATTAAAAGAACTGAACCAAACAGTAGCAAACAAAATAATTGAACTGTCTCCAAGAAAATAATGAAATTAAGTGGAGTAAAACTCGACTCCCACTGATTTTGCATATCAAAATTAATGGCATAACCAAAATCGTATCAAATTTCCCATTAAAACTTTTGGGAATAACCTCATATAGTAAATCAATGAATCAATGCAATTTCCTTTCATTTACCTTCTACCTTACAAGCTTGAAACAAAACCTTAATGCTTATTAGTAATCATAAATTCAATGAAAGGTAAAAGTCATTGATTAACCACTGTTAACTGAAAATATGAATTAACAAGAACAATCAACACATAAACAATCTTTGTTTGTACTAACCTTAAAACCCTTAGTGAAGAACTGGAACATTAAGTGATTAATCATAAACAGTCAAACTAAATGTTTGCAACAAGGAAGATCATTGAATGCTCCCACTCATAGAACACATGTTTTGCAACCAGAACATGTATCAAGAAATGCGCATAGAACAAATCATATTATTTTCACTGAAATCGTTTCCTCATGATTCAACTTTAATTCCTTCAATTTATTTCTCAAAAAGGCACTTTATTAACACATATCTTGAAAAACATATAACATATATGTCATGCAGATTGGACTTAGTTTGAGAAATAACAAAACTGTAATGAATGCATTAGAATTTATTCACTTTGTACTTTAAATATCAATTAAATTTTCTTTAACCAATACAAACTAAACCTGTAAACATTGTAAGAACTTTAGTAGCCAAAACAAACAGCCAGTCACCCAAACATTAGTCATAAACATATAGATGCATAAAACCAACACTTAAGATGTAAAACTTCAATGTGTCAACAACCAGAAAACAGTTCCAAGTATGCTCCAAAACCTTTATGAGCTTTATCAAAATACAATATAATAAGGTATTCAGTGTGAAGCCCAAAACTTTACATCACTTCTCCCACTTGGGCAAACACTCATTACTTTGCTAGTGCAACAATAACCTTATGATTAGAAACACTGTGAAAATGGTGTAAAATAACTTTCAAGGCGTGCTCCTAATATACTTCACAGTATAAGCCTAAATGAACAAAACTGTCAAGAAATTTCCAGCAATGATATGTGATTACTTGAGAATTTACCATAATTAATTTATAAGTCAGATTAGCATCAAATTTCATGAAAACAAACTGGAGACATTAATCTTTATATATAAAAATTATAGAGTCGTTTATAGCTAATTAAAAGGTCTAAAATTGATCTACAAGGTTACTCAGAAAATCTGTCAGCACATACTTTTCCTGAATACAGAGCACTAATAAAATTCTCACAAATAAACTATACAACCAATAATCACGAAACTTTACAGAATTCACGAAGACACGTATATGCTTAACATATCAAAACTTCAGGTCATTTGAAGATCTTTAGGTGAGTCATTCAACAATCTTTATACATAATGCAGAAACTGTCAGGAAAATTCCTGTGCATCTGTTTCAAATTTATAAATTCACCAAAAATTCAATTCTGAACGTATTTTCATGAAATCAGCGCCTACAGAAACCTTAGAAAATCGTCCTTCTCGCCTAATTTTTGTCATTAGTTAATTCGAATTATAACTTCACCCTAACAGATGACATGTTAGCGTAGTTCAAAACTGGAAAATTGTCAACTGTAAATTTATGAATGCTAACAATATACACCTCAAAAAGTACACCTCAAAATTTATTTATCCTTATGCATTCTAAACATTCAACATTAAGTTCCATGTAGGTGCAAAACAATTAATACCATATCACAAAAGTAAAATATAAAATATCAATTTATCAAGTTTAAACACCTTGAGCAATCAAAAGATCATTCGTATCTTGAGTATCTTATATATTGCAATATGCCACTTTTGATTCAAAACAAAATCAGTGAACCTTAATCAAAAGTGCAGTTTGATCCATGCAACTCATTCAATCAAAAATTAACAATAATACAATATTCTTAAACATGATTTAAACTTCATATTGCATGACCTTACAAAACAGCCAATTTATTTTATGATGAACACAACCTTGTGGATTAATCCAACTTTACATGATTCAATCCATCAAATACGTACGAGTTAATACTTTTAACACGTGTGGATCAGTCCAACTGTATATGGTTTAATCCAAATCACCTACGAATCAATCCTTTTACATGTGAAGTTGCATTGATGCTACAAAACATTCACTTCAATGCATACAAAAGGCAACCAAGTCTCAAACATGTCCATACATAAACAAACAATATAGCCAAGCAAGAAAGTTCCAAAATAGCTCACGTTTCCCTTTATGTGATCAACCAAATTTATCTTTCCTTGAGTCATGAAAACAACTTTTATGACTATTTAAGACCACTATTAATAAATTATTATCAGCAACTCAAGCATGTGACATTTATCAAAACCGATAAATAGGACATATATCATGTTACAATCCATATAACAAAACAAAACCGTATATGCGCCTAATGGAGTTAAGGTTCATCACGACATTCCGAAAGGTTTTTAAAACACAAACATATCTGAATAAGTTGTCCCATAGTGCTTAAAAATATCTGTATATTATTGATTCACACCTGTGGGTTGAGAATCAAACATGTTTTTAGTGATCACCAAAAGAGTTGATATATGAGTTTCTTTCGTAGGTTAAATTCTCACATCTGTGGATGGAGAGAAATTCCTATTAATTCACATATGTTGTCTTTTGCATCACTCCACCATGAATATACATGGCCAAATTGTCCCCAAAATCTTTACTTAAATACGTTAATTTATACCTGTGGGTGTAAATTACCATATTCCAAAATCCCAGACAATAAACTGCATAAACTTCCTGTGCAAGAAAACTCACATCTGTGGATATAGAGAAGACTTGCTAGTCTATGCAGTATGCTATCCAGATTGTTCCATCATATTGTTATCAATCTGTACAATTCCCATCTGTGGATGGAGAATAATACAGAAGGCTACCAATATAGATGCAATTATTGACCAAAATATCGAGTTTAAAACCTTCTCATACAAATTGAGCAGCTGTGGCTCACTCAATTTGCATAACAGATTCCAAATCATTAATCAAAAGCCTTTTACAGCATGATCGAGCAGTAATAACCTTATGCCCTTGATCATACCTTATCAAATAAGATATGCAATTTGTTTAATAGTACATGCTTCCATGACTAATGATCAATTACATGCGAGCATGATATTATGAAACAAGTAGCCTTATAAGCCAATTCTTGAACATGCATTCCAAGTATGCTCCAAAACCTTTATGAGCTTTATCAAAATACAATATAATAAGGTATTCAGTGTGAAGCCCAAAACTTTACATCACTTCTCCCACTTGGGCAAACACTCATTACTTTGCTAGTGCAACAATAACCTTATGATTAGAAACACTGTGAAAATGGTGTAAAATAACTTTCAAGGCGTGCTCCTAATATACTTCACAGTATAAGCCTAAATGAACAAAACTGTCAAGAAATTTCCAGCAATGATATGTGATTACTTGAGAATTTACCATAATTAATTTATAAGTCAGATTAGCATCAAATTTCATGAAAACAAACTGGAGACATTAATCTTTATATATATAAATTATAGAGTCGTTTATAGCTAATTAAAAGGTCTAAAAATGATCTACAAGGTTACTCAGAAAATCTGTCAGCACATACTTTTCCTGAATACAGAGCACTAATAAAATTCTCACAAATAAACTATACAACCAATAATCACGAAACTCTACAGAATTCACGAAGACACGTATATGCTTAACATATCAAAACTTCAGGTCATTTGAAGATCTTTAGGTGAGTCATTCAACAATCTTTATACATAATGCAGAAACTGTCAGGAAAATTCCTGTGCATCTGTTTCAAATTTATAAATTCACCAAAAATTCAATTCTGAACGTATTTTCATGAAATCAGCGCCTACAGAAACCTTAGAAAATCGTCCTTCTCGCCTAATTTTTGTCATTAGTTAATTCGAATTATAACTTCACCCTAACAGATGACATGTTAGCGTAGTTCAAAACTGGAAAATTGTCAACTGTAAATTTATGAATGCTAACAATATACACCTCAAAAAGTACACCTCAAAATTTATTTATCCTTATGCATTCTAAACATTCAACATTAAGTTCCATGTAGGTGCAAAACAATTAATACCATATCACAAAAGTAAAATATAAAATATCAATTTATCAAGTTTAAACACCTTGAGCAATCAAAAGATCATTCGTATCTTGAGTATCTTATATATTGCAATATGCCACTTTTGATTCAAAACAAAATCAGTGAACCTTAATCAAAAGTGCAGTTTGATCCATGCAACTCATTCAATCAAAAATTAACAATAATACAATATTCTTAAACATGATTTAAACTTCATATTGCATGACCTTACAAAACAGCCAATTTATTTTATGATGAACACAACCTTGTGGATTAATCCAACTTTACATGATTCAATCCATCAAATACGTACGAGTTAATACTTTTAACACGTGTGGATCAGTCCAACTGTATATGGTTTAATCCAAATCACCTACGAATCAATCCTTTTACATGTGAAGTTGCATTGATGCTACAAAACATTCACTTCAATGCATACAAAAGGCAACCAAGTCTCAAACATGTCCATACATAAACAAACAATATAGCCAAGCAAGAAAGTTCCAAAATAGCTCACGTTTCCCTTTATGTGATCAACCAAATTTATCTTTCCTTGAGTCATGAAAACAACTTTTATGACTATTTAAGACCACTATTAATAAATTATTATCAGCAACTCAAGCATGTGACATTTATCAAAACCGATAAATAGGACATGTATCATGTTACAATCCATATAACAAAACAAAACCGTATATGCGCCTAATGGAGTTAAGGTTCATCACGACATTCCGAAAGGTTTTTAAAACACAAACATATCTGAATAAGTTGTCCCATAGTGCTTAAAAATATCTGTATATTATTGATTCACACCTGTGGGTTGAGAATCAAACATGTTTTTAGTGATCACCAAAAGAGTTGATATATGAGTTTCTTTCGTAGGTTAAATTCTCACATCTGTGGATGGAGAGAAATTCCTATTAATTCACATATGTTGTCTTTTGCATCACTCCACCATGAATATACATGGCCAAATTGTCCCCAAAATCTTTACTTAAATACGTTAATTTATACCTGTGGGTGTAAATTACCATATTCCAAAATCCCAGACAATAAACTGCATAAACTTCCTGTGCAAGAAAACTCACATCTGTGGATATAGAGAAGACTTGCTAGTCTATGCAGTATGCTATCCAGATTGTTCCATCATATTGTTATCAATCTGTACAATTCCCATCTGTGGATGGAGAATAATACAGAAGGCTACCAATATAGATGCAATTATTGACCAAAATATCGAGTTTAAAACCTTCTCATACAAATTGAGCAGCTGTGGCTCACTCAATTTGCATAACAGATTCCAAATCATTAATCAAAAGCCTTTTACAGCATGATCGAGTAGTAATAACCTTATGCCCTTGATCATACCTTATCAAATAAGATATGCAATTTGTTTAATAGTACATGCTTCCATGACTAATGATCAATTACATGCGAGCATGATATTATGAAACAAGTAGCCTTATAAGCCAATTCTTGAACATGCAATTATTCTGGTTTTCAATATATTTTGTGTTGTGACATTAAATTCTCTGTCATGCTTGGAGAAGATAATTGCCTCAAGCTTTGAATATGTACGCATGTATTCTTTATGCTTATGAAAAACTATCCGCAAAACATAATGATATTCAAATAACAATAACTTCACAGTGAAATATGGCACAGGTCTTTGTTCATAAAACTTGCCAATTATGCAGGATAAAACTAATTCACAGTGAATAATTCAAACTAGTCCTTATTAATTGCAACATAAATTTATGCTTGTCTTTCTTTAGCAATTTCTTTAAAACATGTCACAACAATATGATAACAACAGCAGTTTGCCCATTCTTTCAGAAAACTTTAGTAAATTCAATCGTAGCCATTAAAACTGAAATATAAAACTTGAAAGCATGCCATGGTTTATAGTTCATTCAAAAGCAACGGAAATTTATGCAACTAACTCAATTTCAATAAATAAATAAATAAAAACATCATACCCCAAAATCAAATATGGAGCCTTAGTCAGGAAGCAGTAGAAGGGAATTGATCCAAGGTCAAACACCATTCATGATCCATGCTTTTGCATCTGGCTATCGACATGGGCAAGAAACAAGTTTGGGCTATCGTATGCAAGGACGCCACCTGAGATCTTGCGGATTGTACACGGAACAGGCAATGAATCCCTGCACGGCGGATTTTATCCTCTAGGTGCAAATTGTAAACTATAATGACTGCACATGATAGAACACACATCTTTTGTCTTCCATTAGAGTTGTCAAATATCAAGAATATACAAGAGCACATCTCCTCAATCCGATCCCTTCATACACTCATTCTAGATGGGGTGAATTCTTTTGTGTGGGTTGGCTTGATCGGTTGAGCAGGGGCACTTGTATTTATATGCATCTTCCTAAGAGTCTTGCCCATCAAGAAACTCTTAAGAAGTCTTTATTGCAATAGGTTTGTAACTTCTAATCCACAATTAAATAGGAATCCTTTTAGCTCTTATATTAGCCTTAAAACACTAACTTAAATGGAGCTGCAGGTTTAGTTGCACTCGAACTCCTAATTGATATCAAGTCTTAGAATCCTTTGATGATTATAAGACCACACTTTAATGGGTTAGACATCTATATGTCTAACAGAGCCAACAATACAAAAAATGAAGGTTGCATTTCCGAGAATGCAGTAATGTATATGGGACTTGTTGCAACATCTCTCTGTTTTCTCTTCAAAGTATTCTCTGCAAAAGAGTGAAGAAAAAAGAAACTCCACCATGTCATTTGAATTCGTAGAACAAAACCAAATACACTTTATCAAACACCTACCCTGCGAGTGAACACCTACCCCATTCTTGGTGTTGCAGCAATTGTTCTTGAATAATCAAGAATCCAAATATAAGTTGAATAACGAAACTTTCATTCATATTGTTTATACCATATTTGACCAAGCAACTAGAAGCAACTCTAGGCAAAGCAAAGAGTCCCACATTGGAATATTACAAGAAGTGAAGGCTCCCCCTCACTTATAAAAGGAGACCACTCTCCCCTTGAAAAGGATCCCTTGGGCTGGGCTTGATCTTTAATCATGATCTTCCTCTTTCTTACATTTAAGTTTAGGCCCAACCCCATGTACAAATGTAAATACACAATATTATAATAATGAGAATCTACTTCTCCGTGGACGTAGCCCATTCATTAAGGGTGAACCACGTATATCTTGTCTTCTGTATGTTTATCGCTTGCTCAAATCCTCACATACTTGGTGAAGGTCCTCACTTTCACCCATCATCCATCACACCTCATCACTAAGTTGGCCTCAAAAGTGTTGTAGGGGCTTTTTTTCTTCCGGCAGCTACTGCGGGCCTGACTGCCGTAAAGGGCAAAATGGAAGAAATTGCCCCTTGAGCCTAAGTTCGAAAATTAAGCCCCAAAATACCTCGAAAAGGCAGTAGAGCCTTAGGAAGTATTTTGGTTATCTTCACCAAC
>NC_024127.1:23918289-23941618 GCF_000346735.1 Prunus mume
CGACGAGAGCGTTGCCTTCGGCGCCCTGTCATCACCTTCGGCACCCTATCATCATCTGACGAGAGCGATGCCTTCGGCATCCCGTCATCATCTGACAAGAGTTGCCTTCGGCACCCTGTCATCATTTGACAAGAGAGATGCCTTCGGCACCCTGTCATCATCCGACGAGAGCGATGCCTTCGGCACCCCGTCATTGCCTTCGGCACCCTGTCATCATTTGACGAGAGCGATGCCTTCGGCACCCTGTCATCATCCGGCGAGAGAGATGCCTTCGGCACCCTGTCATCATCCGATGAGAGCGATGCCTTCGGGACCCCGTCATTGCCTTCGGCACCCTGTCATCATTTGACAAGAGAGTTGCCTTCGGCACCCTGTCATCATTTGACAAGAGAGATGCCTTCGGCACCCTGTCATCATCCGACGAGAGCGATGCCTTCGGCACCCTGTCATCATCCGACGAGAGCGATGCCTTCGGCACCCTGTCATCATCCGACGAGAGCGATGCCTTCGGCACCCTGTCATCATCCGACGAGAGCGATGCCTTCGGCACCCTGTCATCATCCGACGAGAGCGATGCCTTCGGCACCCCGTCATCATTCGGCACCATCGACACTACACTACTTGGAAAGAAGACTAAGGTGTTGCTCGGTCAATGCACTGAAAATTGCAAGTCCTCAACCAAGGAGTACCTCCTTGCTTGGGAACTTGGGGGACTTCTATTTATACCATATTTGACCAAGCAACTAGAAGCAACTCTAGGCAAAGCAAAGAGTCCCACATTGGAATATTACAAGAAGTGAAGGCTCCCCCTCACTTATAAAAGGAGACCACTCTCCCCTTGAAAAGGATCCCTTGGGCTGGGCTTGATCTTTAATCATGATCTTCCTCTTTCTTACATTTAAGTTTGGGCCCAACCCCATGTACAAATGTAAATACACAATATTATAATAATGAGAATCTACTTCTCCGTGGACGTAGCCCATTCATTAAGGGTGAACCACGTATATCTTGTCTTCTGTATGTTTATCGCTTGCTCAAATCCTCACATACTTGGTGAAGGTCCTCACTTTCACCCATCATCCATCACACCTCATCACTAAGTTGGCCTCAAAAGTGTTAAACCATTTTTTAGCGTCAACACATATCTTAAATTTCATACCTACCATTTCATATAGCAAATAAAAATCAATCCGATAAATGATGAGCATGCAGCAAAAGGAGTAAGTTTCTCAAAAATCTCTTACCCACTGTAATTTACCGTTTCATTTGGACATGGATCTGATATGAACACAAAAGCCATGAGAACCGTTCAACATACACGATAGAGAAATATGGAAAATCATCAACAAACACTTTTCCTCTAAAACCTTCTCTAAACGTGAAAGATCACAAAACCCAATCAAAGAAAGAATATAATACAAATAAGAAAGAAAGATCTGTTAGGCTTACCACCTTCTAAACTTTCAGTTGAAATCATAGGTGTTTAATGTAACAACCCGGTCCTTAATTAATATTTAATTATTAATTTATTCCAGTAAAAGACCATTATACCCCTAGAATATTTTAATGGTTTAAAAATTGACTTTTTGACCGGAAAGGAATTTGGGGATTTCAGTTATACCGTTGCGTAGAGCATGACGAAACGAGTTTGTAGACATGCAGCACACTCGATTCTATCGCCACAGGCCACCCCGACCCATCGGACCGGACCCGGGACCACCGGCGTCACTCCCCCGACCCAGCCCGGCCCCCCTCCCCCCCCCCCCCGCCCCCCACCCCCCCCCCCCGGGTTCAACTCCCTCCTCTAGCCAAAACTTCTCTCCTCCATAACCTCCGCCACCGACCACCCCAAGCCGCAAGACCGGACCCAATTGACCCATAGCAGCTCCCTCTTCCTTTCCCGACCGGTCTCTGCGACCGGAAACCGCCAGAATCCGCCATAAAAGTCGCTGGTTTTGACAGAAATTCCCGTCATTCGTACGCCGTCATTCGGCTACCAAATCAGTCGAGTAAGGTATGGATTTCTAGCTATTTTCCGTGCTCTAATTGCTAGTTAGGTAGGATTTGAGGAATTTCTAGGTTTGGCAGGTTAATTTTCAAGCTAGGGTTTTGCCGATTTTGGGAGCATAGTTTCGACCACTTCCAGCCACTTTTTGGGGTATGTCCAAGAACAAAAGTGGTTCCAAATAGGGTGTTTTACCTAGGATAGGAGTCTTGAGCCAAGATGTTGAGATTTTCCGGTGAAGCGTTATCGCTTCGGGCAACCACGCGCTGCCAGCGCGTGTGGCGACGCGTGGGCACTGTAGCAGTGAGGCATTGTGTCCCAATGTAATCCTCTTGTTGTCACGAGCTCGTAGGAATTCGCAGATATCAATTCGGATAACGTTTGAACCCCGAACAGATCTCACCTAGTGGGTGATTCCCTGGTTCAACAGGTTTGAACCGTTGGATCGTAATCATATTCCAGTATGTTGATCTAGGTAATTTCAAGATCGTATAGCATTTGACGGATCGTAAAACGGAGTCTCGGATACTCCAGAAATGTCAGCCATAGAGTGAGGTTTACAATAAAACAAACAAGTTACAGGTCAGGAACAGAGGAAAGAACTACGTGTGGCTTGATCCCTCAGTAAGGGTACGTAGGCAGCCTACAATTACCAAGCGCAGCCATGAGTTAGAGCCTCAGGGTTGTGTTATTGTTTTCAGGGCATTTTGGTCACTTACGATCCACAGACACCAGGTGTCAGTTTTAAACAAGATTCGACCCGGATTCCAAAGTGGAATTTAGTTCAGGTCGTTTTAATTGGTATCAGAGCATTATGTTAACTTCTTGTAGACATAGTGTCACATGTGCATCCTTATTTTGAGAAATTGCTGGACATTTCTTATGTTTGAAAAATTTGTTGAGGTTTTCATTTGAAAAACTTGTTATACATGTTATTATATATACTTATATATCGAGAACTGAGGTTTAGCAAGATGAGTATTCAATTATCGGTTTATTCATCACCTATTTATATTTGTTCATATGATTAATTGTGTGGTAAGGGTATAAATTTAATATTGGAATGATATGCTAAGCAGAGAGCAATGTGGTTAACCAGCTAGCTAAGTAGATGCTGCATATATTCAGGGGTTGAAAAGGAAGAAATTTAATTTTTGGTTTTCATCAAATTTATATATACATATATGGATATATTCTAAGTTCGGTTGAAAACCAATTTATTAAAAGTTTATGTAAATAGCAGATTATGATTTTCAAACCCATCACAGGGTACCCCCCAGTTGCCTTGAGACAGTTTGTTATTTATGATAATAACCCACGAGTATCGAGGACGCCTGAACCGTGTGGTGCGAGGATTGCGGCTCAAGCTGACTAATGTTCCCCTGAGACCTGCGAGGAATGCTGCTCAGATGGACTTGGTGTCTGCAGGACCTACGAGGATTGCGTCTCAAATTGAAGTGTTATCTCTGAGACCTGCGAGGAATGCGGCTCGGTTAACTTTGTGTTTCCGAGACCTGCGAGAATGGAATTGACGGATTATTATTAGAATTGACGGATATATGGAATTGACAGTATTAAAGGAATTGACGGAGCAGATATAGGGGTACGCCTAGGTGGAGAAAATTTAAGTTCTGAGATGCGTTTAAACTAAATTAAGGATTTTATACAGTTACCATTATTTATTTAAACATCACAGTTGTTATACAAGTAGTAGATGGAATATATATATATATATATATATTTACTTATGAACTTTACTTATTTAGTTCAGTTTACTTTAATTTATCTTAGTTTATTTTATTTAAATTGTTTTATTTTATTTCATTTAAGTTGTTGGCTTTCATATTTTATTATTGGATATGGTATTAAACAGTTCCAGTATTTCTAGCATATTTTGCCCCATGAGTCTTACAGTTATTCGGACCGTGGGAGCCAGAATTGCGGATCAGGTTGACCAGATGTCTCCTGAGTCCAGCAAGAATTACAGAGCAAGATGAACTATATATTCAATGTTTTTCAGCAAGATTACTGGTTAGTAAGTTGTGTATAAGCAGAAGTGCATGAGTTCAGTACCTTACTATATGCTTTTAAACATTTTAAATTTCATACTGCTGAGCTAGATTACCAGAGTATTATTGTTGAGCTGAAAGTTGAGATTGATTAGCAGATTGATTTATTTAGTTTGTTACGACCTGAGACCTGAATATTATGATGTTTGATTGCTTGGATATGATTTAATGCATGCTGGCAGATGAGTTAAAAGGGCAAATTAGTCGGACACTCATAGGGAAAGGGATTTTAGTTAATTATCAGATTAAGGGCAGCAGAGTTTTAAGTTTATCAGAAATTCAGCTAATTAGCAAATCTCTTCAGAATTTTATATTTCCTTAAGCCAGCTCAGGTATTCAGATATAAATGTGTGGCCCTCAGATTTTATTCATTGCCCTATAGATACAGTTTTTGAGAGGTAGATGGTGAGTGCAGCTCTAAAAGAGCAGACTTGAGAACCCGAGTAGCAGATGCGGGCCCAGTATCCTCACTTTTTTTTGAGTGATGGGTATGTAAATTTCGAGGATAAAATTTTTAAAAGGGGGGTAGATTGTAACAACCCGGTCCTTAATTAATATTTAATTATTAATTTATTCCAATAAAAGACCATTACACTCCTAGACT
The DNA here is from genome assembly GCF_000346735.1 of Prunus mume. The sequence continues at coordinate 23,922,968 of NC_024127.1, forward strand.
ATTTTAATAGTTTAAAGTTGACGTTTTGACCGGAAAGGAATTTGGGGATTTCAGTTATACCGTTGCGTAAAGCGCGACGAAACGAGTTCGTAGACATGCTGCACACTCGATTCCGAGTTGCATTGAGGGAGATACGGTCAAAATATGTTCAAGGGCAAAATGGTAATTTTGGAAAGTCAGACTCAACTTCTCTCTCTCTCTCTCTCTCTCTCTCTCTCTCCTGTCACGCAACCCCCCCGGTCGACTCCCTCCTCCAGCCGAAACTTCTCTCCTCCAGCCGAAGCTCCCTCTTCCTTTCCCGACCGGTCTCTGTGCCTGGAACCGCCGGAATCTGCCATAAAAGTCGTCGATTTTGATAGAAATTCCCGGCTTTCGTACGCCATCATTCGTCCACCAAATCAGTCGAGTAAGGTATGAATTTCTAGTTATTTTCCGTGCTCTAGCTGCTAGTCATGTAGGATTTGAGAAATTTCTTGGTTTGGCAGGTTAATTTTCGAGCTATGTTTTGGCCGACTTTAGGAGCACAGTTTCGACCACTTCCGGCCACTTTTTGGGGTAGGTCCAAGAACAAAAGTGGTTCCAAATAGGGTGTTTTACCTAGGATAGGAGTCTTTAGCCGAGATTTTGAGATTTTTCGACGAAGCGTTATCACTTCAGGCAACCACGCGTTGCCAGCGCGTGTGGCAGAGCGTGGGCACTGTTTCAGTGAGGCATTGTGTCCCAATGTAATCCTCTTGTTGTCACGAGCTCGTAGGAATTCGCAGATATCAATTCGGATAACGTTTGAACCCCGAACAGATCTCACCTAGTGGGTGATTCCCTGGTTCAACAGGTTTGAACCGTTGGATCGTAATCATGTTCCAGTATGTTGATCTAGGTAATTTCAGGATCGTATAGGATTTGACGGATCGTAAAACGGAGTCTCGGATACTCTAGAAATGTCAGTCCTGGAGTGAGGTTTACCGTAAAACAAACCAGTTACAGGTCAGGAACAGAGGAATGAACTACGTGTGGCTTGATCTCTCGGTAAGGGTACGTAGGCAGCCTACAGTTACCAGGCGCAGCCACGAGTTAGGGCCTCAGGGTTGTGTTACTGTTTTCAGGGCATTTTGGTCACTTACGATCCACAGCCACCAGGTGTCAGTTTTAACACAGGATTTGACCCGGATTCCAAAGTGGAATTTAGGTTAGGTCACTTTATTTAATTCTTGGAGATGCTGGGTTCCTGGAGATGTTGGGAAGGAACCCAATTAAATGAGAAATTTTATGAGGAAACCAAAACAACAGTAAAAGTAAAGGGGGGAAAACATAAGGCATCAAATTAAGCCGGGGAAACCTGGGAAATTGGTGAAGCTGGCATGGAGCATTGTGGTTGTTCCCAGCCGTGGTTCTCTAGAACACGGTGAGGCCAATGATAATTGGGTGTGAAGAAAGTGGGGGGCAAACTGAAAGGAACCGCTACTGGAACTGCTCCTAGAACACGGTGAGGCCAAAGAAACTGATAAGAAGAGCAACTGCTTGGAGTGATTATTCTTTTACAATTATACCCTGCTTTAATTAAAATTGGGTGCTTTTAATTTTTTGTTTGACAAATGACATATTCGGAATTTTATTAGTCATTTACAGTAATTATGTACAAGGATAAAATAGGTTATTCATATTTAAAATTAGTACAAGGTGCAAAGAGCAAATAATGGGATACCAATAAAATCACTCTTATTTAAAATATATTTAAATAGAAATTTTGATTTTAAAAAATAAAATTTGAAAAATAAAATTATTATTTTATATATAAAAAAATATTAAATTTTAAAAAAGAGCAGCCTCTGCTTGAAAAGAATAATTAAAAAATTATGGTCATACTTTTTATACCTGAATCTAAAAGCTCCAATACCTAAACCCAAAACTATTCACCCCATTTCAGATCTGAAACAACTCGTTGTGGCTTCGTCGCAGATGGAATTAACTTTCTTTGCTTCCCAACCATCGGAAGTGGATGGGCATGGGAACCTGGAGATGCAAAGAGAAGCCGTGTCCATGAACCTGACGCCATGGGTTTTGCCGCAATGGAGGAGTCTGTTATGCCTGCGGTACCCAAATTTGGAATGAACTTCAAAGAGAAACCCATGAATATTGGTCGGTTTGGTATGAACAAAGAAGATCTGGAAGAAGATAGACTCAAGATTGAAGATGATGACTTTGAAGTTTCTGAAGGATCCCGTGGACCTTGCATTCGTTTCTCAGAAAAGGTAAAGGATAGACTTTACCGTCGAAGGCAAAATGTCATAATAATCAAGCTAATGGGTAAGGCCCATGCCTATAACTTTTTGTTGACTCGCCTAAAGCAAAAATGGAGCATGTTGAAAGGTCCGATGAGTTTGATTGACTTGGAAAACAACTTCTATATTGTAAGGTTTGCTTTAGAAGAAGATATGAGGTATGTTTTTTCTGGAGGACCATGGATAATTGCTGTGCAATCGCTAGTTATGCAAAGATGGAAGCCATGATTTAACCCCAATGAAGCCACTATTACACGTATGGCTGTGTGGATGTGTATCACAGGGTTACATATTGAATGGTTTAATGTTGAGGCCATAAAACGAATTGGAGATCTCATTGGTATCACGTATTGCATTGATACTCATACAATTGCGCAAGCCCGTGGCAAATATGCACGCATATGTGTTGAAGTGGACCTAACATAACCGCTAATTGCAAACGTTCAAGTTGAAAATAATTGGTATGGCTTAGACTAGGAAGGGCTTCGCCTAGTTTGCTTTGGTTGTGGTGCTTATGGTCATAACAAGCAACAATGTCCTTCTGAAATTAGGACACCTGTTGACACAAATAGAAAATCTATGGAAGACAAGATTGAAAACTATAACAACTTGATCCTTAATTAATTTTTAATTATTAATTTATTATAAGAAAAGACAATTATACCCCCAGAATATTTTATTAGGTTTAAAGTTAACTTTTTGACCTGGAATGAATTTGGGAATTTCGCTTATACCATTGTATAGATCACATCGAAATGAGTCCACAAACACGTAGTGGGCTCAAATCCGAGTTGTATTGAGTAAAATGCAATCAAAACACGTAAAGGGGCAAAACTGTAATTTTGCAAAAATATATTCTTTTTATTTTTTTCTCCTTTTCTTTCTCTCTCACTCTCTTTCTCTCTCTCTCTCTCCCCGTGATAGAATCCTTTCCCCCCATTCGAATTTTTAAGTCGTCGCTCCTCCAAACCTCCATAACCACCGACGTCGACCACCCCGACCCTCGAGACCAGACCCAAAACGTCCGGCTAGACCTCGCCATCACTCCCCAGCCAACTCTAGCCACCTTCCGACCATGCAGCCTTCGGAAATCGCCCGAAAGCTTGCCTGTTTTCGTTCGATTTTTCATGGCTTCTATCTCTGTCCTCCGGCCACCAAACTGGATATGTGAGGTATGAATTTTCACCTATTTTCCATGCTCTAACTGATGGTTGGGTAGGAATTGATCGATTCGTAGCCTAGGTAATTCGATTTTTGAAACAAAGTTTGGCCGATTTTTGAATTGAAATTCCAGCCACTTCCGGCCATTTTTCGGGGTAGGTCCAAGAACAAAAGTGGCTCCAATCAATGTTCTAAACCTAGGGTAGGAAGCTAGGCTTTCAATTTTGAAGTTTTCCGGTCACTGGAATTTGATCAAGCCGCCCACGCGCTGCCGGCATGTCTGGCGGCACGTGGACAGTGTGGTGGTCCAACATTGTATCCTAAAATGATCGTCTTATTGTCACGAGTGCATAGGTATGTTCAGATTCCAATTTGGATACCGTTTGAACCTCGAATGGATTTCTTCTATTGTGCGATTTTCGGGTTCGATAGGTTCGGACCGTTGGATCAAACTCAAACTCACGTATGTTGTACCTCATGTTTCTAGGATCGTGTAGGATTCGACGGATCATGAATCGGAGTCCTAGATACTCCGAAATTGCGAACCCTAGGGTGGAATTAATCGTAATCGTCCATTCGTGCGATTGTGATTAATCCGATTGTCCGATTCTGACCAGACTTGCAGGAAATGGTTATTAAAATTGGTAGAATCTATAGAAACTATCAGATTGTCAATTGGAGGTCGTGGACCCCACGGGATCCCGGGTTGACCAATATTAAAGTTTATCCCTTATTGAGTCTCGGGTCTTTTCAGACTGTTCTAACCGTCCGAAATGTTTACGTGGGCTTAGGAATGGGTTACGTTCGTTGGGTAAAGTTGCCTATTCTCTAGAAAAATGGGCCCAACTAACTTACTTTTTCAAATAAACGAGCTATTTGTTCATGCAATTGCATACGTTGCATTCGTTGAGTAAAATTGCCCGTTCCCCGGAAAAATGGACCCAACTAACTTACTTTTTCAAACAAACGGGCTATTTGTTCACGCGATCGCAAGAGGTTGCTTTCGTTGAGTAAAATTGCTCATTCCCCTGAAAAATGGGCCAAACTAACTTACTTTTTCAAACAAACAAGCTATTTGTTTACACAAATGCAGAGGTTGTGTTCATTGAGTAAAGTTACTCGCTCCTTGGAAAAATAGACCAAACTAACTTACTTTTTCAAACAAACGGGCTATTTGTTCACTCGAATGCATGGGTTGCGTTTGTTAAGTAAAGTTTCCCATTTCCCCAAAAAATGAGCCCAACTAACTTACTTTTTCAAATAAATGTACTATTTGTTCACGCGAACGCAATGAGTTTTGTTCGTTAAGTAAAGTTGCCAATTCCCCATAAAAAGGGGCCCAACTAACTTACTTTTTCAAACAAACAGGTTATTTGTTCACGCAAATGAAGAGGCTGCATTCGTTGAGTAAAGTTATCCGTTCCTTGTTAAAATAGACCCAACTAATTTACCTTTTCAAACAAACGGGCTATTTGGTCACTCGAATGTATGGGTTGTGTTCGTTGAGTAAAGTTGTCCGTTTCCTCAAAAAATGGGCCCAACTAACTTACTTTTTCAAATAAACGGACTATTTGTTCACGCGAACGCAATGAGTTTTGATCGTTGAGTAAAGTTGCTTATTCCCTAGAAAAATGGGCCCAACTAACTTACTTTTTCAAGCAAACGGACTATTTTTTCACGCAAACGCAGAGGTTGTGTTTGTTGAGTAAAGTTGCATGTTCCTAGAAAAGTGGACCCAACTAACTCACTTTTTCAAACAAACGAGCTATTTGTTCATGCAAACGCATAAGTTGCGTTTGTTGAGTAAAGTTGCTTGTTTTCTGGAAAAGTGGGTCCAGGTAACTTACTTTTTCAAACAAACGAACTATTTGTTCACGCAAATGCAGGGCTTGCGTTCATTGAGTAAAGGAGCCAGTTTCCTAGAAAAATGGCCCAACTAACTTACTTTTTCAAATAAACGGGCCATTTGTTCATGCTAACGCAATGGTTTGCGTTTGTTGAGTAAAGTTGCCTGTTCCCCGGAAAAATGAGACCAACTAACTTACTTTTTCAAACAAATGGGCTATTTGTTCACGCGAACGCAGGGGTTGCGTTTATTGAGAAAAGTTATCAATTTCCCAGAAAAATGGGCCCAACTAACTTACTTTTTCAAACAAACATGATATTTGTTCATGCGAACGTAGAGGTTCCGTTCGTTGAGTAAAGTTGCCCGTTCCCTAAAAAAAAGGACCCCACTAACTTACTTTTTCAAACAAACGGGATATTTATTCACGTCAACGCAAGGGGTGCCTTCGTTGAGTAAAGTTACATGTTCCCCTAGAAAATGAACCCCACTAACTTAGTTTTTCAAACAAATGGGCTATCTTTTCAGGCGAACCCAGGGAGTGCGTTCGTTCAGTAAATAAAAGTTCACAAGAAAGAAGAAGACATGAATGGGTGTTTTGTTTTGAGTTGAAGAAATTATTATTATTATTATTATTTAAGGAAAAAAACGTATGGATGTGATATATACTATTGTTAGTTTAATTGGATCTATCCCCTTATATTTTTCACGTGCTTCTTTTTTAAAACTATTTAAAATTTTGTTCTTATAATAAAAAGAGAATAAAATTACAAATATATTCACATAATTAAGACTCGAACCTAGGCCTTGTACCAAAGGATATGCACTAAAAACCAAATCCACTAAATACACTTTTGTGTAAATGTGCGGCACGTTGGAGTATATATACAGTTGTTATAATATTAATATGTATTATATAAAGTAAAAAAAATTTGGAGGTCCTCAAAAATCAGGGGCCCTGTGCAGTGGCACCATTTGCATCATGCCAGGGTCGCCTTTGCCTACTAGTTCGGTTAATCCTAATTTTGAGTTTTATTTGTTCAATACAATCATTGATAATGTACATAACATTTATGAAAATTTTACACTAAAATTAAGTATTTCAATGCTTATATTTGTCATTTTTGTTGATTTTTTCCCGTTACCTAAACCGATAACGATATATTCCTCGAAATTTTCGCAAATTGGAGGACATATATTATGTGCACGACCGATATTTTAATCATTGACCTTACCTTTGTGAGGTGCATAAATTAGACCCGACAATATTGCACACGACCCATTAACATGACACGAATTCGCATTAAATTATCAATATTTGGGTTTAGCTTAATGGGTCGGGTTGAAAACGAGTGAACCCATTAGCCACCTGTTAAACTAACGGGTCGTGTCGGGTCAATTTGCGAATATTCGCATCCACCTGTTAAGGAGGGTAATTCTGTAATTTTATAAAATATATCATATCCCCAACATCATGCCTTTTAAAAAAAAAAAAAAATTCTTTCTTATTTTCTCTCTCTCTCTCTTTCTCTCTCTTTAATATTATTTTTCCTTCATTCCACTTCCTCTCTTCGTTGACTTTCTCATCTCCCCCTCTCTTTTTTCTCTTCTCTACATCTCTCAATCTCTCACTTTTTTCTTGTTCTTCTCCCCTTTCGGAAATTGTCCATCTCTCCCCTCCATTTTTTTTCTTCTCTTCTTCTCTCCCTTTTTTTCTTCTTCTTCTTATTCTCTCCATTTTTTTTTTCTTCTCTTCCTCTCTCACTCTCTGTCTTTTTTTAATTATATATAAATAATCTAATCAACCAACTATTTTGCTTCTCTTGTTTTATCATTATGCTAGACTAATCTTGAACTTGTAGATTTTTGGATGGTGTTTATGAAAGATGAAAATTGGGAGAAAAAGGGCAGAGATAGGGGGTTGCTGGCTCGTTTTGGGGGATATTTTTTTTTTCCTGGTTTATTCTTAATGGGTCGTGTTTGAGTCTGGTATTTCTCACCCGTTAGCTTAATTGGTCGTGTCGTGTCAACCTGTTAAATTAACGAGTTAACACGAACACAACCCAAAACCCCTTTGCCAGGTCTAGCAAAAATTGGATTCGTCCACCCCATATATTATACAGCCTTCATAATCTAGGGAGGTGCTGGAACACAATCTAAATCCACCGACCATCTTCCACCACTGGCCTCAATCAATGACCTTGTAGCTCAGGTTGTGAACCTGACAACTGAGAACTGTTCCTCTCTCGGCCACAATCGTTTTGAGAGAAGTCAGATTCAAATAGGCCCACTTGATCGATCCATCCATTCGTCCACATCATCTTCGAATGCACGGTGAACCGTGCTGGCACGCCCGCACTCACCCCATCCAACACAAAGTAGGGACGACCTATGTTGACACATATCCCCTTGGCCCGGGGTACCAGGGCGTAAGATTTTGCACAACCAACAACATTTAGTCAGGATAACGACTATAATGAAGCAAGTGAAGACCCCCTACCTTGATTCAGTGCTTACTTGGATTCACCATAGTCCACATCACGTTTAACTCACTAAAACCACCAACTCACATAGGCCAACCTTCAAGAATTACCTCGAAGACAACATAAGCCTAGTTAGAACTTAGGTTCCTCAAAGGCAATGATATCGAACCTATAAGAGATTACTTCACAACCTAAATGTCCTCTAATATCCAATAATTAAATTCTATCCCAAAAATACAGAATTCATCTCCCAAATGAAATCTCAAGATCAATTAGAGAACCTAGCTTAAGTATTACTCAATAAAGTTCACAAATTTCACTTAACTTTGTATCCAACTGAAAATCCACAAAACTAAGGGGCTGCTTATGCAATTGCTGGAAAAGTATAGTTTTGCCCAAAACTTTAATTAATTGCAGTTTTTGCCCCATTTCATTAAATGGCAAAGTGTTTTCATCCTTTTGTGAAAATTGTTTATTTGTTTGAAATAAATGTTTCATTGAAATTAGGACAAACTACAGTAAACCCCCCAACTAGGGGTGTAAGTTGGATTGGAAAATCCGATTCCGATCCGAAATTTTCCAAAAAAATCCGACTCCGATACCTCCGATATCCGAAAATACCGAAATCCAATTTTTCCAATAAAATTCATATTGGAATCGAAATGTACAGATAAATTCCGAAAATTCTGAAATTTTAATTATAATTACAATTTTTTTTTCAATAGATCTTATATATGTTTTATTTCAGTACTCATATATTCATATGCTAAACATAGGAGTATATTAATTTAAGACTATTGGAAAAAGAAAAAAAAATATTGTTTTTCTCTAAAAAAATATATAATTTTTTCCAATAGATTAATTTTAACATAGGAGTATATTAATTTAAGACTATGGGCAAAAAATATATAGTCTTGTTTGGGTCAAAGGTGTAAAATTAAATGACACGGTTCAAATGGTAACAATTCCATGGTCACATAACAAGGGTAAAAATGCCATGGTCACACACTAGATTAATAGTTGATCCAATAAAATTGATCATGGTTCAAAGGGTAACATTAAATCATATACTAGATTAATAGTTGATCCAATCAAATTGATAATGGTTCAAAGGTTAACAATTCCATAGTCACACACAAGGTAAATGCCATAATCTCACACTGGATTAATAGTTGATCCAATAAAAGTGAGCATGGTTCAAAGGATAAAATTAAATTCCATGGTCACACAAAGGTTAAAATAAATGGCTTAATTATGTACATGCCCCCTGTGCTTTCCAACTTATCTCAGATTACCACCTGTGGTGGAAAACGTCTCAAAGTACCCCCCAACGTGCAAAAAACTGTCTCACGTTACCCTTTCCGTCAGTTTTTTTAAAGTTCCGTTACGAATGTTACTGTTCATCTCCCCCAAAATTCCAGAACAGTAGCCCCTCCCCTTTGTTACTGTTCAGCACTTATTTACCCTCCAAAACTAAGAAATTTCTCCTAACCAACACAACTAGCAGCAAGAACAACTCGAGAGGTTGAAAAATCATACCTGGATCGAAGAAAATGGTGCTCGGAATCGCCCGAACGAGCAATGGAGATTTTGGGTAAAAACCGGCCAATTTCTTGCTTTTTTCGGTGATCCAGACGACGGTTGGCAGCGGCTGAGATGTGAGGGTGGTAGAGGACAACGTGCTGGTTCTTTTAATATCCATGTCGTCGCTTGGGGTGGCCGGAGGAGGCGATGGCAGCCCAAAAACTGGTGCGATGAACAGTAACAAATGGGAGGAGCTGCTATTCTGGAATTTTGAGGGAGATGAACAGTAACGTTCGTAACGGAACTTCAAAAAAACTGACGGAAAGGGTAACGTGAGACAGTTTTTTGCACGTTGGGGGGTACTTTGAGACGTTTTCCACCACAGGTGGTAATCTGAGATAAGTTGGAAAGCACAGGGGGCATGTACATAATTAAGCCAAAATTAAATGCCAATTTCATGATGAGAGGTGCAAGTATATTAAAATGTTAACATCAATTATGATAAAATCAATTTAACTTGCGACATATGTGATTAAATTATATGTATATATGTATATTATATATGGAGAAATATACAATAAATATACCAAAAATGAAAAAATCATCTACAAGTGGTATTTTCGAACCCCAGGCCTCTCACTTGCAATTCTGCTAACAGACCACCATAGCTAGAGTCGTCCTTGAAAAATGCATGTCAACTGAACATATTTAATAACTGATTTGAGGAGTTTGAAAAATATTATAAAAATCTTAGGGTGAAACCCTAATTTATATTTGTTTTCCTTTCTTTCTTTTCTCCAGCCGCCCCGTTCTTTTTCCTCTTCCTCCATCCAAACGTTTCTTCTCACTTCTCATCTCTCTCTCTCACCTTCCTTACCATTCTCCTTATTCTTTTCCTCCTCCACCTCCTCTCTCTCTCTCTTCGTGACCATATTTCGTCTTATTCGCGGCAATAATATAGATAGACACCATTTATTGGAAAACTAAACGACAATATTGATGGAATACCACTGCAAGTATGCACCAAAGTTTCTACAAGTCTTCCTGTCAAAATTGCTTTTGGCTATGACCTTCGAAATTCTTCCAAGAACTGTGAAAAGATTTAATTTCCGAAAGTTCCGACTTTGCCGAAAATTCCTCATCGGAATGGTATTATTATATTCCAAAATTTCGGAATCAGCATCGGAACTCAATATGACTTTCGAATATTTTCGGATCGGAATTCGGAACTCCTATTTCTGATTCGTTCCGGCCGAAGAACAGCCCTACCTCCAACCTATAGGGTCATTTACGAGTTCATACCCGATTTTGGGGACATTTATCAATACATAATCAAAGTCGCGAAAACCCTACAATTTGCCTCCTCCGTTAGCAAGATTGTCAGAAAATCTGTTATCTGTCTACATGGCATTTGTGGGAGCCATTTTTTAATTGACGTGGGGTTCCACGTGGACAAAAAACTAATAAAAAAATTTACTTTTAAAATTATTTAAAAAAATTAAAACATAATAAATTAAAAATTAAAAAAAATTAAAAACCCTACCTACCTAGACTCTCTCTCTCTCTCTCTCTCTCTCTCTCTCTCTCGATTTTTTCCCCCTTCCTCCCCATTTCTTGCCCCCCAGATTTCTTCAATCCTAGATTTGTTCCCCCCAGATTTCAACCCCAAATTTCTTCCCCTCACCTAGATTTCTTCCCTCACCCAAGCAGAAAACAAAAACATTTTGCTTTTTTGTTCTCACCAAAAATCAAAACTTCGGAGTCTACAGACTCTCCCATGGTTGAAACTACGGAGAAGCCAACAAAGGATATTGAAACTGATGATGAAGAGAAGCAGATGTTCAAAAGCCTCGGATTGGACGGTTGTCTTATTCGTGCCCTAAACAAGAAGAAAATTTCTTGTACAGATCAAGAGAAGCCACATAAAGCTCCTCCTTCGATCGAGCGAAGCCTAAAATTGGGGCTTTTTAGTGTTCTGCAACCTTAGGGTTCGAATTTGATCAATAAATTGACCAAGTACAAATTAGGTTTTGAAACTTGGGGAGGGTGGGTGTTGGATGTCGGGGCTCAGAGACTTGGGGGTGGTGTTAGGCTGGGGTGGGCTAAGAGAATTCAGGTCATTGGGTAGGGAGGGAGGGTGGACTTGATGGTTTTTTTTCCTAATGGGTTTTGGGGTGGGTGACGGGAGAGGTGTGGCTAAGAGGTGGGGTTGAGTCAGGAGGGAGAGAGAGGGTTGGCTCCTCAATGGCCGCACTCCTCGTGCAGCTTTTTTTTTTTTCTTATGGGATTTTTGTTTTTGGTTTTTCAGTATTCATGGTGAAGGGAGGGAGGAGAAGATGGCGGACATGGGTCTGCAAGTTTTCCCTTCCTATTCGTCTTCATCATCTGAATTGGAACTGGATTTTTCTGGCGGTGGCTGGGTTGGTGGGTTTTGGGAGATGGCTGGGTAGTTCTTTGGGAGGCGATGTGAGAGTGGTGGCTGAGAGGTAGGGTTGAGTCGGGAGGGAGAGAGGGTTGGCTGGGTTGGAGAAGAGAGATGAGAATTTTTTTTCTTTCAATTTTTAATGATTTTAATATGATTTAAAAATTATTTTTAACACGTACATAATTTTTTATTAGTTTTTCGTCTGCATGGAAGTCCACGTCATAAAAAATGAGTCTTACATTTGACACGTCGGCATTTAATAGACTCACTAACAGTTTGGCTAACAGAGGGGGCAAATTGTAGGGTTTTTGCAACGTTGAGTATGTACTGGTATATGTCCCCAAAATCGGGTATGAACTCGTAAATAACCCTATAGGTTGGGGGTTTTACTGGAGTTTGTCCTTGAAATGAAGCCCATATTATCCAATAACAAATTTTAGAATTAGATTCTAAGTTAATTATCTAATGAGATTAAATAATCAAAGAGATGATTATGGACTTATGAACACAAATACATGACACAATGTGATTGGCTGATTATTTATTAAATGAATGGAATAGGTTTGATTATTGGTTTGTAAATTAAATAGGGGCTTGCACTCCTTTCCTATCTCTCAATCTCAAATGTGATTCCCTTAAAGTCTATTGGGTTTTAAGTTCTCTATCTCAAGTTCTCTATTCTCAAATGGTTATACGGAAGAAGGAAGATCAAGAGAAAGAATAATCAAGTCAAGATTACTTGTATTATTCATGGATCCAACGACCAATAACAACCATGAATGTTTTAAGTAGTTAAGACACATAATAAAATTCCAAATTTATAAATAAACCCAATCATAGACATGTATTTATAAAAAAACCCAAACACTATTTAAACATAGAAACACACCCAAAATCAACCCCAAAATCAACAATTGTATATTTTTTGGGTGTGTTTATAAATGGGTTTTAAGTGTGTGTAATGATGGGTTTTGGGGGTGTTTATAAAGTGTTTTGGGTGTTGGTTTTTTTTTTTATAATTTCAGCCCCCATTTTGGGTATTTTAGTGAAACTCCCTAATAAAATCAACCTCTTTCCAAAGGCTTTAGATCCGACATCTTGGCTATATGTTAGATCGAAATCAAGTCCATAATCATCCATAAGCCTATAGATGACTACTTATCTAAACTTAAGGAATTACAAAGGCTTTCCATTAGTAGTAGTACATATTCCCAATCTCAAATAAAAGAGTTTTATGAAATTGATTTGTTTTGCAAAACAAATAGTGGGAGTATCATACAACTACGAATATGATTTAGAATAATAGTTGTCCTAGGCCGAGTAGTTTAATTGAAGCATGTTTATGATGAGACCTTAAAACCCTCAATTAAGTAAATTAAGTCGAAAAACGATAGACTTTTTGAAAGCCTAGTCGTGGTCTTCCACCATGGTGAATTCTGAATAGGCTTGACCCTTGTGAAGGCTTTGCCGCAGATATGGGGGCTGACAGGAAGATGTTCTTGCTTAGGAAGAATTCATTTATATACTAGATGTTGCAAGGATAGACTCAAACATGGACCAACATTCTATTATAATGAGGTTCATGATTGTATCACTATACTTTGCAAGAATGGTGGGCTAATACTTAATTAGTAAAAGGGAGCTGATTTTCCCACTCCTTTTTTATCCAATTACACTCCCTTTGTTAGAAATTGTATGTTCTCACTCCTCTTTTGTCCACATACACTCCCTTTTTTGTTCTAATAAAAACTATTAAAAAACAAAAGGGAGTGTAAGTGGACAAAAAGGGAGTGGGAAAATCACCACCCTTAGTAAAATGGTGTCACACGATAATATTCACGGGTATACATTTGCTAGAGCCCAACCAACCACTCTATTTCAAAATGAACTTCGTATGAACCTAAATTGTCGAATTTCATGGTCCAATCGATATCAGATTGAGTCCAAAACTTGGGGAACATCATAATATGGTGGGAAGAGTCATTTGGTGGGTTTTGAGTGAAATCAAATCTCTAGACCTATGCAATACACCAACGACTGCATTTTTGAACGAACTCCGTACGAACCTGAATTGTCCAATTTCATGGAACAATCGATATCGGATTGAGTCCAAAATTTGGGGAACAATATAACACGGTGGGAGGAGTCATTTCGTGGGTTTTGAGGGAAATCCAATCTCTAGAACTATGCAATACACCAACGACTCCATTTCTGAATGAACTTCGTACAAAACTGAATTGTCCAATTTCATAGGCCAATCAATATCGGATTGTGTCCAAAACTTGGGGAACATCATAATATGGTGGGAGGAGTCATTTGGTGGGTTTTGAGGGAAATCCAATCTCTAGACCTATGCAGTACACCAACGACTCCATTTCTGAATGAACTCCGTACGAAACTGAATTGTCCAATTTCATGGAACAATCGATCTCGGATTGAGTCCAAAACTTGGGTAACAGCATAATATGGTGGGAGGAGTCATTTCGTGAGTTTTTGGTAAAATCCAATGGCTAGAACAACGCAATACACCAACCACTCCATTTCAAAACCAACTTCGTACAAACCTGAATTGCCCAATTTCATGGTCCAATCGATATCAGATTGACTCATAAACTTTGGGAACATCATAATATGGTGGGAGAAGTCATCTGGTAGGTTTTGAGTGAAATCCAATCTCTAGAGCTATGCAACACACCAACAACTCCATCTCTGAACGAACTCCGTACGAACCTGAATGGTCCAATTTCATAGACCAATCGATATCGGATTGAGTCCAAAACTTGGGGAACATCATAATATGGTGGGAGGAGTCATTTCGTGAATTTTTGGTGAAATCAAATGGTTAGAACTACGCAACACACCAACCACTCCATTTCAAAACGAACTTCGTACGAACATGAATTGTCGAATTTCACGGTCCAATCGATATTGGATTGTGTCCAAAACTTGGGGAACATCATAATATGGTGGGAGGAGTCGTCTGGTTTAAGTGAAATCCAATCCCTAGACCTATGAAATACGCCGACGACTCCATTTCTGAACGAACTACGTACGAATCTGAATTGTCCAATTTCATGGAACAATCCATATCGGATTGAGTCAAAAACTTGTGGAACATCATCATATGGTGGGTTTTTGTGGGTTTCGAGGGAAATCCAATCTCTAGAACTATGCAATGCACCAACGACTCCATTAGGGAATGAACTTCGAAGGAAGCTGAATTGTCCAATTTCATGGACCAATCGATATCGGATTGAGTCCAAAAATTGGGGAACATCATAATATGGTGGGAGGAGTCATTTGGGGGGTTTTGAGCGAAATCACATCGCTAGAACTATGCAATGCACCAACGACTCCATTTCTGAACGAACTTCGTACGAACCTGAATTGTACAATTTCATGGACCAATCGATTTCGGATTGAGTCCAAAACTTGGGGAACATCATAATATGGTGGGAGGAGTCATGTTGTGGGTATCGAGGGAAATCCAATCTCTAGAACTATGCAATAACTAACGACTCCGTTTCTGAACGAACTTCGTACGAACCTGAATTGTACAATTTCATGGACCAATCGATTTCGGATTGAGTCCAAAACTTGGGGAACATCATAATATGGTGGGAGGAGTCATTTGGTGGGTTTTGAGTGAAATCCAATCTCTAGACCTATGCAATACACCAAGGACTCCATTTCTAAACGAACTCTGTATAAACCTGAATTGTCCAATTTCATGGAATAATCCATATCGGATTGCGTCCAAAACTTGGGTAGCAGCATAATATGGTGGGGGGTCATTTCGTGAGTTTTTGGTGAAATACAATGGCTAGAACTACGCAATACACCAACCACTCCATCTCAAAATGAACTTCATACGAACATGAATTCTCCAATTTCTTGGTTTAATTGATATCGGATTGAGTCCAAAACTTGGGGAACATCATACTATGGTGGAATGAGTCATTTCGTTGGTTTTGAGTGGAATCCAATCTCTAGAACTATGCAATATACCAACGACTCCATTAGTGAACGAACTTCATAAGAAGCTGAATTGTCCAATTTTATAGATCAATCGATATCGGATTGAGTCCAAAACTTGGGTAACATCATAATGTGGTGGGAGGAGTCATTTTGTGAGTTTTTTTGTGAAATGCAATGGCTAGACCGAAGCAATACACCAACCACTCCATGTCAAAATAAACTTCGTACGAACCTGAATTGTCGAATTTCATGGTCCAATCGATATCGGATTGAGTCCAAAACTTGGGGAACATCATAATATGGTGGGATGAGTCATTTCGTTGGTTTTGAGTGGAATCCAATCTCTAGAACTATGCAATATACCAACGACTCCATTAGTGGACGAACTTTGCAAGAAGCTGAATTGTCCAATTTCATGGACCAATCAATATCGGATTGATTTCAAAACATGGATAACATCATAATATGGTGGGAGGAGTTATTTGGTGGGTTTTGAAGGAAATCCGATCTCTAGAACTATGCAATAACCAACGACTCCATTTCTGAACAAACTTCGTACGAACCTGAATTGTCCCATTTCATTGGCCAATCGATATCAGATTGTGTCCAAAACTTGGGGAACATCATAATATGGTGGGAGGAGTCATTTGGTGGTGAAATCCAATCTCTAGACCTATGCAATACACTAACGACGACATTTCTGAACGAACTCCGTACGAACCTGAATTGTCCAATTTCATGGAACAATCCATATCTGATTGAATCCAAAACTTGGGTAACAACATAATATGGTGGGAGGAGTCATTTCGTGAGTTTTTGGTGAAATACAATGGCTAGAACGACGCAATATACCAACCACTCCATTTCAAAATGAACTTCATACAAACCTGAATTTTCCAATTTCTTGGTCCAATCGAAATCGGATTGAGTCCAAAACTTTGGGAACATCATAATATGGTGGGAGGAGTCATTTGGTGGGTTTTGAGTGAAATCCAATCTCTAGAACTATGCAATACACCAACGACTCCATTTCAGAACGAACTTCGTACGAACCTGTATTGTCCAATTTCTTGGACCAATCAATATCGGATTGAGTCCAAAACTTCGGGAACATCATAATGTCTTGGGAGGAGTCATTTTGTGAGTTTTTGGTCAAATTCAATGGGTAAAACTACGCAGTACACCAACTACTCCATTTCTAAATGAACTTTGTGCGAACCTGAATTGTCCAATTTCATGGCCCAAACGATATCAGATTGAGTCCAAAACATAGGGAACAGCGTAATATGGTGGAAGGAGTCAGCTTGGGGGTTTTCAGTGAAATCCAATCTCTAGAACTATGCAATACACCAACGACTCCATTTCTGAACGAACTTCGTACGAAAAAGAATTGTCCAATTTCGTGTACCAATCGATATCGTATTGAGTCCGAAACTTGGAGAACATCATAATATGATGGGAAGAGTCATTTGGGGGGTTTTGAGTGATATCCAATCCCAAGAACTATGCAGTACACCAACGACTCCATTTCTGAACGAACTTCGTACGAACCTGACTTGTCCAATTTCATAGACCAATCGATATCGGATTGAGTCCAAAACTTTGGGAACATCATAATATGGTGGGAGAAGTCATTTGTTCGGTTTTGAGTGAAATCCAATCTCTAGACCTACATAACACACCAACGACTCCATTTCTGAACGAACTCCGTACAAACCTGAATTGGCAAATTTCATGGAACAATCGATATCGGATTGGGTCCAAAGCTTGGGTAACATCATAATATGGTGGGAGGAGTCATTTTGGGAGCTTTTGGTGAAATCCAATGGCTAGAACTACGCAATACACCAACCACTCCATTTCAAAACGAAGTTCGTACGAACCTGAATTGTCGAATTTCATGGTCCAATCGATATCGGATTGAGTCCAAAACTTGGGAAACATCATAATATGGTGGGATGAGTCATTTCGTGGGTTTTGAGTGGAATCCAATCTCTAGAACTATGCGATACACCAACGACACCATTAGCAAACGAACTTCGTAAGAAGTTGAATTGTCCAATTTCCTGGACCAATCGATATCGGATGGAGTCCAAAACATGGGGAACATCATAATATGGTGGGAGGATTCATTTGGTTTGTTTTGAGGGAAATCAAATCGCTAGAACTATGCAATGCCCCAATGACTCCATTTCTGGACGATCTTTGTACGAACCTGAATTGTACAATTTCATGGACCAATCGATATCGGATTGAGTCCAAAACTTGGGGAACATCATAATATGTTGGAAGGAGTCATTTGGTGGGTTTTGAGTGAAATCCAATCTCTAAAACTATGCAATACACCAACGACTCCATTTTTGGATGAACTTCGTATGAACCTGAATTGTCCATTTTGAAGGACCAATCGATGTCGGATTGAGTCTAAAACTTGGGCAACATCATAATATGGTGGGAGGAGTCATTTTGTATGAAACGACCCGACCTAAATTCCACTTTGAAATCCGGGCTGAATCCAGTTTTAAATTGACACCTGGTAACTGTGGATCGTAAAAGACGAAAATACCCTGAAAACAATAACATAAACCCTGAGCCCCTAACTCGTGGCTGCGCCTAAACAACTGTAGGCTGCCTACGTACCCTTACTGAGGGATCAAGCCACACGTAGTTCTTTCCTCTGTTCCGGACCTGTAACTGGTTTGTTTTACTGTACACCCCACTCTAGGGCTGACATTTCTGGAGTATCCGGGACTCCGTTTTACGATCCGTCAAATACGATACGATCCTGGGAAAGTCTAGATTAACATACTTGAAATTGACTACGATCCAACGGTTCAAACGTATAGAACCCGGAAATCGCATACTAGGCGAGATCCGTTCGGGGTTCAAACGTTATCCGAATTAAGATCCGCGAAATCCTATGCGCTCGTGAGGACTAGGAGATCACTCTAGAACTGA
>NC_024127.1:23946394-23966754 GCF_000346735.1 Prunus mume
ATAATATGGTGGTAGGAGTCATTTGGTGGGTTTTGAGTGAAATCCAATATCTAGAACTATGCAATACACCAACGACTCCATTTTTGAACGAACTTCGTACGAACCTGAATTGTCCTTTTTCAAGGACCAATCGATATGGGATTGAGTCCAAAACTTGGGGAACATCAAAATATGGTGGGAGGAGTCATTTCGTAAGTTTTGGGCGAAATGCAACGGCTAAAACTATGCAATGCACCACCCACTCCATTTCAGAACGAACTTCGTATGAACCTGAATTGTCCAATTTTATGGGCCAATCGATATTGGATTGAGTCCAAAACTGGGGGAAGATCATATGATGGTGGGAGGTGTCATTTGGTCGGCTCTTGAGTGAAATCCAATCGCAAGAACTACGCAATACACCAACGACTGCATTTCTGAACGAACTTCGTGCAAACCGGAATTGTCCAATTTCGTGGACCAATTGATACCAGATGGAGTCCAAAACTTGGGGAACATCATAATATGGTGGGAGGAGTCATTTGGTGGGTTTTGGGTGATATACAATCCCTACAACTATGCCATACACCAACGACTCCATTTCTGAACGAACTTCTTACGAACATGAATTGTCCAATTTCATGGACCAATCGATATCGGATTGAGTCCAAAACTTGTGGAACATTATAATATGGTGGTAGGAGTCATTTGGTGGGTTTTGAGTGAAATCCAATCTCTACAACTATGCAATACACCAACGACTCCATTTTTGAAATAACTTCCTACAAACCTGAATTGTCCAATTTTAAGGATCAATCGATATCGGATTGAGTCCAAAACTCAGGGAACATCAAACTATGTTGGGAGGAGTCATTTGGTGTGTTTTGAGTGAAATCTAATCTCTTGAACTATGCAATTCACCAACAACTCCACTTCTGAACGAACTTCGTACGAACCAGAATTGTCCAATTTCGTGGACCAATCGATGCCAGATGGAGTCCAAAACTGGGGGAACATCATAATATGGTGGGAGGAGTCATGTCGTGAGTGTTGGACGAAATCCAATGGCTCGAACTATGCAATGCACCAACCACTCCATTTCAGAACGAACTTCGTACGAACCTAAATTGTCCAATTTCATAGACCAATCGATATCGGATTGAGTCCAAAACTGGGGGAACATCATATCATGGTGGGAGGTGTCATTTGGCGGGCTCTTGAGTGAAATCCAATCGCAAGAACTACGCAATACACCAACGACTGCATTTCTAAACGAACTTCGTACGAACTGGAATTGTCCATTTTCAAGGACCAATCGATATAGGATTGAGTCCAAAACTTGGGGAACATCATAATATGGTGGTAGGAGTCATTTGGTGGGTTTTGAGTGAAATCCAATCGCAAGAACTATGCAATACACCAACGACTGCATTTCTGAACGAACTTCGTACGAACTGGAATTGTCCATTTTCAAGGACCAATCGATATAGGATTGAGTCCAAAACTCGGGGAACATCATAATATGGGTGGAGGAGTCAGTTGGTTTATTTTGAGTGAAATCCAATCGCAAGAACTACGCAATACACCAACGACTGCATTTCTAAACGAACTTCGTACGAACCTGAATCGTCCAATTTCATGGACCAATCGATATTGAATTGAGTCAAAAACTTGGGGAACATCATAATATGGTGGTAGGAGTCATTTGGGGGGGTTTGTGTGAAATCCAATCGCAAGAACTATGCAATACACCAACGACTGCATTTCTGAACGAACTTCGTACGAACCTGAATCGTCCAATTTCATGGACCAATCGATATTGAATTGAGTCAAAAACTTGGGGAACATCATAATGTAGCGGGAGGAGTCATTTGGTGTGTTTTGAGAGAAATCCAATCTCTAGATCTATGCAATTCACCAACGACTCCATTTCTGAACGAACTTCGTACGAACCTGAATCGTCCAATTTCATGGACCAATCGATATTGAATTGAGTCCAAAACTTGGGGAACATCATAATGTAGCGGGAGGAGTCATTTGGTGGTTTTGAGTGATATCCAATCTCTAGAACTATGCAATACACCAACGACTCCATTTCTGAACGAACTTCTTACGAACCTGAATTGTCCAATTTCATACACCAATCGATATCGGATTGAGTCCAAAACTTGGGGAACATCATAATATGGTGGGAGGAGTCGTTTCGAGAGTTTTGGGTGAAATCCAAGGGCTAAAACTATGCAACACACCAACAACTCCATTTTGGAATGAACTTCGCATGAACCTGAATTGTCGAATTTCATGGGCCAATCGATACCAGTCCAAAACCTGGGGAACATCATAATGTGGCGGGAGAAGTCATTTCGTGAGTTTTGGGCTAAATCCAATGGCTAAAACTATGGAATGCACCAATCACTCCATCTTAGAACGAACTTCGTACGAACCTGAATTGTTCAATTTCATGGCCCAACCGATATCGGATTGAGTCCAAAACTCGGGGAACATCATAATATGGGGGGAGGAAAATTTTCTAATTTCATGGACCAGTTGATATCGGATTGAGTCCAAAACTGGGGGAACATCATAATATGGTGGGAGGTGTCCTTTAGGGGGTCTTGAGTGAAATCCAATCTCAAGGACTATGCAATACTCCAACGACTCCATTTCTAAATGAACTTCGTACGAACCTGAATTGTCCAATTTCATGGACCAATCGATATCAGATTGAGTCCAAAACTTGGGGAACATCATAATATGGTGGGAGGAGTCATTTGGTGTGTTTTGAGAGAAATCCAATCTCTAGAACTATGCAATACACCAACAACTCCATTTCTGAACGAACTTTGTACGAACCAGAATTGTCCAATTTCGTGGACCAATCGATACCTTATGGAGTCCAAAACTTGGGGAACATCATAATATGGCGGGAGGAGTCATTTCGTGAGTTTTGGGCTAAATCCAACGGCTAAAATTACGCTATGCACCAACCACTCCATTTCAGAACAACTTCGTACGAACTTGAACTGTCCAATTTCATGGACCAATCGATATCGGATTGAGTCCAAAACTTGGGGAACATCATAATATAGTGGGAGGAGTCATTTCGTGGTTTTGAGTGATATCCAATTTCTAGAACTATGCAATACACCAACGACTTCATTTCTGAACGAACTTCTTACGAACCTGAATTGTCCAATTTCATGCACCAATCGATATCGGATTGAGTCCAAAACTTGGGGAACATCATAATGTGGCGGGATGAGTCATTTCGTGAGTTTTGGGCTAAATCCAATGGCTAAAACTATGCAAGGCAATAACCACTCCATCTCAGAATGAACTTTGTACAAACCTGAATTGTCCAATTTCATGGACCAATCGATATCGGATTGAGTTGAAAAATTAGGGAACAACATAATATGGTGGTAGGAGTCATTTGGTGGGTTTTGAGTGATATCCAATCCCTAGAATTATGTAATACACCAACGACTCCATTTCTGAACGAACTTCTTACGAACCTGAATTTTCCAATTTCATGGACCAATCGATATCAGATTGAGTCCAAAACTGGAGGAACATCATAATATGGTGGGAGGTGTCATTTGGGGGGTCTTTAGTGAAATCCAATCTCAAGAACTATGCAATACAACAACGACTCCATTTCTAAATGAACTTCGTACGAACCAGAATTATCCAATTTCCTGGACCAATCGATGTCGGATTGAGTCCAAAACATAGGGAACATCATGATATGGTGGGAGGAGTCATTTGGTGGGTTTTGAGTGATATCCAATCTATAGAACTACGCAATACACCAACGACTCCATTGCTGAACGTACTTCTTACGAACCTGAATTTTCTAATTTCATGGACCAGTTGATATCGGATTGAGTCCAAAACTGGGGGAACATCATAATATGGTGGGAGGTGTCCTTTAGGGGGTCTTGAGTGAAATCCAATCTCAAGGACTATGCAATACTCCAACGACTCCATTTCTAAATGAACTTCGTACGAACCTGAATTGTCCAATTTCATGGACCAATTGATGTCGGATTGAGTCCAAAACATGCGGAACATCATAATGTGGAGGAAGGAGTCATTTGGTGTGTTTTGAGTGAAATCCAATCTCTAGAACTATGCAATATGCCGAATTGTCCATTTTAGATGGAACTTCGTACGAACATGAAATGTCCAATTTCTTAGACCAATCGATATTGGATTGAGTCCAAAACTTGGGGAACATCATAATATGGTGAGAGGAGTCATTTGGTGGGTTTGAGTGATATCCAATCCCTGGAACTATGCAATACACCAACGACTCCATTTCTGGACGAACTTCTTACGAACCAGAATTGTCCAATTTCGTGGACAATCGATACCGGATCGAGTCCAAAACTTGGGAAGCATCATAATATGGCAGGAGGAGTCGTTTCGTTGGTTTTGGGCGAAATCCAATGGCCAGAACTACGCAATGCGCCAACCTCTGCATTTCAGAACGAACTTCGTACGAACCTGAATGGTCCAATTTCAAGGACCAATCGATACCGAATGGAGTCCAAAACTTGGGGAACATCATAATATGGCGGGAGAAGTCATTTCGTGAGTTTTGGGCGAAATCGAATGTCTAAAACTTTGCAATGCACCAACCACTCCATTTTAGAACGAACTTCGTACAAACCTAAATTGTCCAATTTCATGGACCAGTCGATATTGGATTGAGTCCAAAACTTGGGGAACATCATAATATGGTGTGAGGAGTCATTTGGTGGGTTTTGAGTGATACCCAATCCCTAGAACTATGCAATACACCAACGACTCCATTTCTGAACTAACTTCTTACGAACCTGAATTTTCCAATTTCATGGACCAATTAATATCGGATTGAGTCCAAAACTGGGGGAACATCATAATACGGTGGGAGGTGTCATTTGGGGGGTCTTGAGTGAAATCCAATCTCAAGAACTATGTAATACACCAACGACTCCATTTCTAAACGAACTTCGTACGAACAGGAATTGCACAATTTCATGGACCAATCGATATCGGATTGAGTCCAAAACTTGGGGAACTTTATAATATGGTGGGAGGAGCGATTTCGTGAGTTTTGGGTGAAATCCAGTGGTTAAAACTATGCGCCAGCCACTGCATTTCAGCACGAACTTCGTAAAAACCTGAATTGTCCATTTTCGAGGACCAATCGATATCGGATTGAGTCCAAAACTTGGGCAACATCATATTATGGTGGGAGGAGTGATTTCGTGAGTTTTGGGCGAAATCCAATGGTTAAAACTATGCGCCAACCACTGCATTTCAGCACGAATTTCGTAAGAACCTGAATTGTCCAATTTCATGGACCAATCGATATCGGATTCAGTCCAAAACTTGGTGAACATCATAATACGGTGGGAGGAGTCATTTGGTGTCTTTTGAGCGAAATCCAGTCTCTAAAACTATGCAATACATCAACGACTCCATTTCCGAACGAACTTCGCACGAACCAGAACTGTCCAGTTTCGTGGACCAATCGATGCCGGATGGAGTCCAAAACTTGGGGAACATCATAATATGGTGGTGGGGGTCATGTGGTGGGAACGTGATAATATGGTGGGAGGAGTCATTTCATGAGTTTTGGGCGAAATCCAATGGCTAAAACTATGCAATGCAACAACCACTCCACTTTAAAACGAGCTTCATTCGAACCTGAATTGTCCAATTTCATGGACCAATCGATATCGGATTGAGCCCAAAACATGAGGAACATTATAATATGGTGGGAGGAGTCATTTGGTGGGTTTTGAGTGATATCCAATCCCTAGAACTATTCAATACACCAACGACTCCATTTCTGAATGAACTTCTTACGAACCTGAATTATCCAATTTCATGGACCGATCGAGATCGGATTGGGTCCAAAACTTGGGGAACAACATAATATGGTGGGAGGTGTTCTTTGGGGGGTTTTGAGTGATATTCAGTCTCTAGAACTGTGCAATACGCCAACGACTCCATTTCAGAATGAACTTCGTATGAACCTGAATTGTCAAATTTCATGGACCAATTGATATCGGGTTGAGTCCAAAACATAAGGAATATCATAAGATGGTGGGAGGAAGCATTTCGTGAGTTTTGGGAGAAATCCAATGGCTAAAACTATGCAACACACTGACTACTCCATTTTAGAACGAACTTTGTACGAACATGAATTGTCCAATTTCTTGGACCAATCGATATCGGATTGAGTCCAAAACTTGGGGAACATCATAATATGGTGGTGGGAGTCATTTGGTGGGTTTTGAGTGAAATCCAACCTCTAGAACTATGCAATACACCACGACTCCATTTTTGAATGAACTTCGTACGTTCCTGAATTATCCATTTTCAAGGACCAATCAATATCGGATTGAGCTACAAACTCGGGCAACGTCATAATATGGTGGAAGGAGTCATTTCATGACTTTTGGATGAAATCCAATGGCTAAAACTATGCAACACACCAACGACTCGATTTTGGAATGAACTTCGTACGAACCTGAATTGAACAATTTCATGAACCAACCGATATCGGATTGAGTCCAAAACTCGGGGAACATCAAAATATGGTGGGAGGAGTCAGTTGGTTTATTTTGAGTGAAATCCAATCTCAAGAATTATCCAAAATGTGGGGAACATCATAATATGGTGGGAGGAGTCATTTCCTGTGTTTTGTGGGAAATCCAATGGCAAAAACTATGCAATGCCCCAACCACTCCATTTCAGAACGAACTTAGTACGAACCTGAATTGTCCAATTTTATGGACCAATCGATATCGGATTGAGTCCAAAACTTGGGAAACATCATAATATGGTGGGAAGAGTCATTTCATGTGATTTGGGGGGAAATCCAATGCCTAAAAACTATGCAATGCACCAACCACTGCATTTCAGAACGAACTTCGTACGAACTTGAATTGTCCAATTTCATGGACCAATCGATATCGGATTGGGTCCAAAATTTGGGAAACATCATAATATGGAGGGAGGAGTCATTTGGTGTGTTTTGAGTGAAATCCAATCTCTAGAACTACACAATACAGCAACGACTCCATTTCTGAACGAACTTCGTCCGAACCAGAATTGTCCAATTTCGTGGACCAATCGATACCTTATGGAGTCCAAAACTTGGGGACCATCATAATATGGCGGGAGGAGTCATTTTGTTAGTTTTGGGCTAAATCCAACGGCTAAAACTATGCAATGCACCAACCACTCCATTTCAAAACGAACTTCGTACGAACCTGAATTTTCCAATTTCACGGACCGAACCTGAATTTTCCAATTACACGGACCAATCGATATCGGATTGAGTCCTAAACTTGGGGAACATCATACTAAGGTGGGAGGAGTCTGTTGGTTTATTTTGAGTGAAATCGAATCCCAAGAACTATTCAATACACCAACGACTCCATTTCTGATCGAACTTCGTATTAACCTGAATTGTCCAATTTCATGGACGAATCGATATCGGATCGGATCGAGTCCAAAACTTGGGGAACATCATAATATGGTGGGAGGAGTCATTTCATGAGTTTTGCGTCCGATGGCTAAAGCTATGCAACACACCAATGACTCCATTTTAGAAGGAACTTCGTACGAACCTGAATTGTCCAATTTCATGAACCAATCGATATCGGATTGAGTCCAAAACTTGGGGAACATCATCATATGGTGGGAGGAGTCATTTCGTGAGTTTTGGGAGAAATCCAAAGGCAAAAACTACGCAACACACCAACGACTCCATTTTGGATTGAACTTCGTACGAACCTGAATTGTCCAATTTCACGGACCAATTGATATCGGATTGAGTCCAAAACTTGGTGAAAGTCATAATATGGTGGGAGGATTTAGTTGGTTTATTTTGAGTGAAATCCAATCTCAAGAACTATCCCAAACTTGGGGAAAACCATACTATGGTGGGAGGAGTCATTTGGTTGGTTTTGAGTGATATCCAATCTCTAGAACTATGCAATACACCAACGACTCCAATTCTGAACGAACTTTGTACGAACCTAAATTGTCCAATTTCATGGACCAATCGATATCAAATTGCGTCCAAAACTGGGGACACATCATATTATGGTGGGAGGAGTCATTTGGTGTGTTTTGGGTGAAATCCAATCCCTAGAACTATGCAACACACCAACGACTCCATTTCTGAAAGAACTTCTTACGAACCTGAATTGTCCAATTTCGTGTACCAATCGATATCGGATTGAGTCCAAAACTGGGGGAACATTGTAATATGGTGGGAGGAGTCCTTTGGTGGGTTTTGAGTGAAATCCAATCTCTAGAACTATGCAATACTCCAAAGACTCCATTTTAGAATGAACTTCGTACGAACATGAATTGTCCAATTTTATGGACCAATCGATATCGGATTGAGTCCAAAACTTGGGAAACATCATAATATGGTGGTAGAAGTCATTTGGTGGGTTTCGAGTGAAATCCAATCTCTAGAACTATGCAATACACCAACGACTCTATGTTTGAACGAACTTCATACGAACATCAATTGTCCATTTTCAAGGACCAATCAATACCGGATTGAGTCTAAAACTTGGGCAACACCATAATATGGTGGGAGGAGTCATTTCGTGAGTTTTGGGTGAAATCCAATGGCTAAAACTATGCAACACACTGACTACTCCACTTTGGAACGAACTTCGTACGAACATGAATTGTCCAATTTCATGGACCAATCGATATCGGATTGAGCCCAAAACTTGGGGAACATCATAATATGGTGGTAGGAGTCATTTGGTGGGTTTTGAGTGAAATCCAATGGCTAAAACTATGCAACGCACCGACTACTCCATTTGAGAACGAACTTCGTACGAACATTAATTGTCCAATTTCACGGACCCATCGGTATCGGATTGAGTCCAAAACTTGGGGAACATCATACTATGGTGGGAGGAGTCATTTTGTGAGTTTTGGGTGAAAACCAATAGCTAAAACTATGCAACACACCAACCAACTTCGTACGAATCTGAATTGTACAATTTCATGGACCAATCGATATCGGATTGAGTCCAAAACTTTGGGAACATCATAATATGGTGGGAGGAGTCATTTGGTAGGCTTTGAGTGAAATCCAATCTCTAGAACTATGCACTACACCAACGGCTCCGTTTCTGAACGAACTTCGTACGAACCTGAATTGTCCAATTTCATGAACCAATCAATATCGGATTGAGTCCAAAACTGTCATTATATGGCGGGAGGAGTCATTTCGTGGGTTTTGAGTGAAATTCAATCTCTAGAACTATGCAATACACCAACAACTCCATTTCTGAACGAACTTCCCACGAACCTGAATTGTCCAATTAAGTGGACCAATCGATATCGGATTGAGTCCAAAACCGGGGGAACATCATAATATGGTGGGCGAAGTCATTTGGTAGGTTTTGAGTGAAATCCAATCTATAGAACTATGCAATACACCAATGACTCCATTTCTGAACGAACTTCGCACGATATCGGATGGAGTCCAAAACTGGGGGAAAATCATAATATGGTGGGAGGAGTCATTTGGGGGGTTTTGAGTGAAATCCAATCCCTAGAACTATGCAATACACCAACGACTTCATTTCTGAACAAACTTCGTGCGAGCCTGAATTGTCAAATTTCATTGACCAATCGATGTCTGATTGGGTTCAAAACTTAGGGAACATCATAATATGGTGGGGGGAAGCATTTTGTGAGTTTTGGGTGAAATCCAATTTCTAAAACTATGCAACACACCGACTACTACATTTTGGAATGAACTTCGTACGAACATGAATTGTCCAATTTCATGGACCAATTGATATCAGATTGAGTCCAAAACTTGAGGAACATCATAATATGGTGGGAGGAGTCATTTGGTGTGTTTTGAGTGAAATCCTATCTCTAGAACCGTGCAACACACCAATCACTCCATTTTTGAACGAACTTCTTACGAACCTGAATTGTCCAATTTGATGGACCAATCAATATCGGATTGAGTCCAAAACTGGGAGAACATCATATCATGGTGGGAGGTGTCATTTGAGGGGTCTTGAGCGAAATCCAATCTCAAGAACTATGCAATGCTCCAACGACAACATTTCTGAACGAACTTCGTACAAACCTGAATTGTCCAATTTAATGGACCAATCGACATCGGATTGAGTGCAAAACTTGGGCAACATCATAATACGGTGGGAGGAGTCATTTTGTGAGTTTTAGGTAAAATCCAATGGTAAAAACTATGCAACGCACCAACAACTCCATTTTGGAATGAACTTTGTACGAACTTGAATTGTCCAATTTCGTGGACCAATTGATATCGGATTGAGTCCAAAACTTGGGGAACATCATAATATGGTGGGAGGAGTCATTTAGTGTGTTTTGAGTGAAATCCAATCTCTAGAACTATGCAATATACCAACGACTCCATTTCTGAACGAACATCGTACGAACCAGGATTGTCAAATTTCGTGGACCAATCGGTATCTGATTGAGTCCAACACTTGGGGAACATCATCATATGGTGGGAAGAGTCAAGTGGTGAGTTTTGGGCGGAATCCAATGGCTAAAACTATGCAATGCCCCAACCACTCGATTTTATAACGAACTTCTTACGAACATGAATTTTCCAATTTGATGGACCAATCGATATCGGATTGAATCCAAAACTTGGGGAACATCATAATATGGTGGGATGAGTCATTTGGGGGGTTTTGAGTGATATCCAATCTCTATAACTTTGCAATACACCAACGACTCCATTTCTGAACGAACTTCGTACGAACCAGAATACTCCAATTTCGTGGACGAATCGATACCGGATGGGGTCCAAAACTTGGGGAACATCATAATGTAGTGGGAGGAGTCATTTGGTGGGTTTTGAGTGGTATCCAATCCCTAGAACTATGCAATACACCAACGAATCCATTTCTAAACGAACTTCTTACGAACCTGAATTGTCCAATTTCGTGGACGAATGGATATTGGATTGAGTCCAAAACTTAGGGAACATCATAATATGGTGGGCGGAAGCATTTCGTGAGTTTTGGGTGAAATCCAATGGTTAAAACTATGCAATGCACCGACTACTCCATTTTAGAACGAACTTCGTACGAACATTAATTGTCCAATTTCACGGATCAATCGGTATCGGATTGAGTCCGGGGAACATCATACTATGGTGGGAGGAGTCATTTTGTGAGTTTTGGGTGAAAACCAATAGCTAAAACTATGCAACACACTAACCAACTTCGTACGAATCTGAATTGTACAATTTCATGGACCAATGGATATCGGATTGAGTCCAAAACCGGGGGAACATCATAATATGGTTGGCAGAGTCATTTGGTGGGTTTTGAGTGAAATCCAATTTATAGAACTATGCAATATACCAATGACTCCATTTCTGAACGAACTTCGCACAATATCGGATTGAGTCCAAAACTGGGGGAAAATCATAATATGGTGGAAGGAGTCATTTGGGGGGTTTTGAGTGAAATCCAATCCCCAGAACTATGCAATACACCAACGACTCCATTTCTGAACGAACTTTGTGCGAGCCTGAATTGTCAAATTTCATGGGCCCATCGATGTCGGATTGAGTCCAAAACATAGGGAACATCATAATATGGTGGGGGGAAGCATTTTGTGAGTTTTGGGTGAAATCCAATTTCTAGAACTATGCAACACACCGACTACTCCATTTTGGAATGAACTTCGTACGAACATGAATTGTCCAATTTCATGGACCAATCGGTATCGGATTGAGTCCAAAACTTGAGGAACATCATAATATGGTGGGAGGAGTCATTTGGTGTGTTTTGAGTGAAATCCAATCTCTAGAACTGTGCAACACACCAAACACTCCATTTCTGAACGAACTTCTTACGAACCTGAATTGTCCAATTTGATGGACCAATCAATATCGGATTGAGTCCAAAACTGGAGGAACATCATATCATGGTGGGAGGTGTCGTTTGGGGGGTCTTGTGAAACGACCTGACCCAATGTACATTTTGGAAAGCGGGTCGAAACCTGTTTAAAACTGACACCTAGTAACTGCGGGTCGTAAAAGACCAAAATGCCCTGAAAAACAGTAACACAAACTCTAGGGGCCTAACTCGTGGCTGCGCCTGGTAACTGTAGGCTGCCTACGTACCATTACTGAGGGATCAAGCCACACGTAGTTCTCTCCTCTGTTCCTGACCTGTAACTGGTTTGTTTATTTGGTAACTGGTTTACTTATCCGTAAAACATACTCTAGGGCTGACATTTCTGGAGTATCCGGGACTCCGTTTTACGATCCGTCAAATACTATACGATCCTGGAAATACCTAGATTAACATACTAGAAAATGACGACGATCCAACGGTTCAAACTTACCGAACCCGAAAATCGCATAATAGGCGAGATCCGTTCGAGGTTCAAACAATATCCGAATTAAGTTCCGCGAAATCCTACGCGCTCATGAGGACTAGGAGATACCTGTAGGACTGACTGTGGTCCCCACCCTACTGCCCACGCGCCGCCACACGCGCTGGCAGCGCGTGGTGCCTAAAGCGATAACGCCTCGTCGGAAAAACTCAACTTCCCGGCTCAAGACTCCTATCCTAGGTAAAACACCCTATTTGGAACCACTTTTGTTCTTGGACCTACCCCAAAAAGTGGCCGGAAGTGGCTGAAACCGTGATCTCAAAACCGGCAGAACCCTAGGTTCGAAATTAACCCTTTCATGCTAGAAATTCCTCAAATCCTACTCAATCATCAGCTAGAGCATGAAAAATAGCTATACCTTACTCGACTGGTTTGGTGGCCGGAGGAGGGAGAACGGAAGCTCGAAAATTCTGCTAAAAATCGGCTTTTCCTGGGCTAATTCCGGCGGTTCCTGTCGGTTTCGACGGTGGGGTTTGACCGGAAAGGGAAGGAGGAAGCTGCCCGGTCCGTTTGAGTCCGGTCCCATGGCCCGCCGTGGCCTGTGGTGGCGACGGTGGCCCTTGGAAGCCACCGGCCAGAGGGAAAATCGGGGAGGGGCTCAGGTGCGACCCGAGAGAGAGAGAAGATGAAGGTTTTTTTAAAAAAAACTGACCTTCCAAATTTACTATTTTGCCCTCGAACTTATTTTGACTGTATCTCCTTCAATACAACTCGGATTTGGGCCCACTACGTATCTACGAATTCATCTCGCTGCGCTCTACGCAACGGTATAACTGAAATTCTCAAATTCCTTCTTGGTCAAAAAGTCAACCTTTGACCTAATAAAAATTCTAAGGGCATTTTAGTCTTTTCCTATAATAAATTAATAATTAAATATTAATTTTAGGTTTGGGTTGTTACATCTTGAGCGAAATCCAATCTCAAGAACTATGCAATGCTCCGACAACTCCATTTCTGAACGAACTTCGTACAAACCTGAATTGTCCAATTTCATGGACCAATCGATATCGGATTGAGTGCAAAACTTGGGCAATATCATAATATGGTGGGAGGAGTCATTTTGTGAGTTTTAGGTGAAATCCAATGGCAAAAACTGTGCAACACACCAACAACTCCATTTTGGAATGAACTTTGTACGAACATGAATTGTCCAATTTCGTGGACCAATTGATATCGGATTGAGTCCAAAACTTGGGGAACATCATAATATGGTGGGAGGAGTCATTTGGTGTGTTTTGAGTGAAATCCAATCTCTAGAACTATGCAATATACCAACGACTCCATTTCTGAACGAACTTCGTACGAACCAAAATTGTCAAATTTCGTGGACCAATCGATATCTGATTGAGTCCAAAACTTGGGGAACATCATCATATGGTGGGAGGAGTCATTTGGTGAGTTTTGGGTGGAATCCAATGGCTAAAACTATGCAATGCCCCAACCACTCAATTTTATAACGAACTTCGTACGAACATGAATTTTCCAATTTGATGGACCAATCGATATCGGATTGAGTCCAAAACTGCGGGAACATCGTAATATGGTGGGAGGTGTCGTTTGGCGAGTGTTCAGTGCAATCCAATCTCAAGAACTATGCAACACACCAACGACTCCATTTTGGAATGAACTTCTTACGAACCTGAATTGTTCAATTTCATGGACGAATCGATATCGGATTGAGTCCAAAAATGGGGGAACATCGTAATATGGTTGGAGGTGTAATTTGGGCAGTCTTGAGAGAAATCCAATCTCAAGAACTATGCAATACACCAACGACTCCATATCGGATTGAGTCCAAAACTTAGGGAACGTCATCATATGGTGGGAGGAGTTATTTCGTGAGTTTTGGGTGAAATCCAATGGCTAAAACTATGAAACACCCTGACTACTCCATTTTAGAACGAACTTCGTACGAATATGAATTGTCCAATTTCATGGACCAATCGATATCGTATTGAGTCCAAAACTTAGGGAACGTCATCATATGGTGGGAGGAGTTATTTCGTGAGTTTTGGGTGAAATCCAATGGCTAAAACTATGCAACACACTGACTACTCCATTTTAGAACGAACTTCGTACGAATATGAATTGTCCAATTTCATGGACCAATCGATATCAAATTGAGTCCAAAACTTAGGGAACATGATAATATGGTGGGAGGAGTCATTTGGCGTGCTTTGAGTGAAATCCAATCTCTAGAACTATGCAATACACCAACGACTCCATTTCTGGAGGAAATTCTTACGAACCTGAATTGTCCAATTTCGTGGACCAATCGATATCGGATTGAGTCCAAAACTTGGGGAACATCATAATATGGTGGGAGGAGTCAGTTGGTGTGTTTTGAGTGAAATCCAATCTCTAGAACTATGCAACACACCAACGACTCCATTTCTGAATGAACTTCGTACGAACCTAAATTGTCCAATTTCATGGACCAATCGAGGTCAGATTAAGTCCAAAACTTAGGGAACATCATAACATGGTGGGAGGAAGCATTTCGTGAGTTTTGGGAGAAATCCAGTGGCTAAAACTATGCAACACACCAACTATCCCATTTTAGATTGAACTTCGTATGAACATGAATTATCCAATTTCATAGACCAATCGATATAGGATTGAGTCCAAAACTTGCGGAACATCATAACATGGTGGGATGATTCATTTGGTGTGTTTTGAGTGAAATCCAATCTCAAGAACTATGCAATACACCAACGACTCCATTTATGAACGAACTTCGTACGAACCTGAATTCTCCAATTTCATGGACCAATCAATGTCTGATCGAGTCCAAAACTTAGGTAACATCAAAATATGGTGGGAGGAAGCATTTCATGAGTTTTGACTGAAATCCAATGGCTACAACTATGCAACACATCGACTACTCCATTTTGGAACGAACTTCGGACGAACATGAATTGTCCAATTTCATGGACCAATCGATATCGGATTGAGTCCCAAACTTGGGGAACATCAAAATTTGGTGGTAGGAGTCATTTGGTGTGTTTTGAGTTAAATCCAATCTCTACAACTATGCAATACACCAACGACTCCATTTTTGAACGAAATTCTTACGAACCTGAATTGTCCAATTTCGTAGACCAATCGATATCGGATTGAGTCCAAAACTTGGTAAACATCATAATACGTTGGGAGGAGTTATTTCGCGAGTTTTGGGTAAAATCCAATTTCTAAAACTTTGCAACACTACAAGAACTCCATTTTGGAATGAACTTCGTACGAACCTTAATTGTCCAATTTCGTGGACCAATCAATATCGGATTGAATCCGAAACTTGGGGAACATCATAATATGGTGGGAGGAGTAATTTGGCGTGTTTTGAGTGAAATCCAATCTCAAGAACTATGCAATGCACCGAAGACTCCATTTCTGAACGAACTTTGTACGAACTTGAATTGTCCCATTTCATGGACCAATTGATGTCCGATTGAGTTCAAAACTTAGGGAACATCATAATATGGTGGGAGGAAGCATTTCGTGAGTTTTGGGTGAAATCCAACGGCTAAGACTATGCAACACACCGACTACTCCATTTTACAACGAACTTCGTACGAACATGAATTGTCTAATTTCAGGGACCAATCGATATCGGATTGAGGCCAAAACTTGGGGAACATCATAATATATGGTGGGAGGAGTCATTTGGCATGTTTTGAGTGAAATCCAATCTCTAGAACTATGCAATACACCAACGACTCCATTTCTGAACGAAATTCTTACGAACCTGAATTGTCCAATTTCATGGACCAATCGATATCGGATAGAGTCCAAAACTGGGGGAACATCATATCATGGTGGGAGGTGTCATTTGGAGGGTCCTGAGTGAAATCCAATCGCAAGAACTACGCAATACACCGAAGACTCCAATTATGAACGAACTTCGTACGAACATGAATTGTCCATTTTCATAGACCAATCGATATCGGATTGAGTCCAAAACTTGGGCAACATCATAATATGGTGGGAGGAGTCATTTCGTGAGTTTTGGGTGAAATCCAATCGCTGAAACTATGCAACACACCAACAACTCCATTTTGGAATGAACTTCGTACAAACTTGAATTGTCCAATTTCGTCGACCAATCGATATCGGATTGAGTCCAAAACTTGGGGAACATCATAATGTGGTGGGAGGAGTCATTTGGTGTGTTTTGGGTGAAATCCAATCTCTAGAACTATTCAATACACCAACGACTCCATTTCTGAACGAAATTCTTACAAACCTGAATTGTCCAATTTTGTGGACCAATCGATATAGGATTGAGTCCAAAACTTGGGCAACCTCATAATATGGTGTTAGCAGTCATTTCGTGCGTTTTGGATAAAATCCAATGGCGAAAACTATGCAACACCCCAACAACTCCATTTTGGAATGAACTTTGTACGAACATGAATTGTTCAATTTCGTGGACCAATTGATATCGGATTGAGTCCAAAACTTAGGGAACATCATAATAGGGTGGGAGTAGTCATTTGGTGTGTTTTGAGTGAAATCCAATCTCTAGAACTATGCAATATACCAACGACTCCATTTCTGAACGAACTTCTTAGGAACCTGAATTGTGCAATTTCATGGACAAATCAATATCGGATTGAGTCCAAAGCTGGAGGAACATCGTAATATGGTGGGAGGTGTCATCTGGGGTGTCTTGAGTGAAATCCAATCGAAAAAACTATGCAATACACCAATGCCTCCATTTCTGAACGAACTTCGTACGAACCTGAATTGTCTAATTTCATGAACCAATCGATGTCGGATTGAGTCCAAAACTTAGGGAACATCATAATATGGTGGGAGGAAGCATTTCGTGAGTTTTGGGTGAAATCCAATGGCTAAAACTATGCAACACACGGACTACCCCATTTTAGAATGAACTTCGTACGAATATAAATTGTCCAATTTCGTGGACCAATCGATATCGGATTGAGTCTAAAACTTAGGGAACATCATAATATGGTGGGAGGAGTCATTTCGTGAGTTTTGGCTGAAATCCAATGGCTAAAACTATGCAACACACCAACAACTCCATTTTGGAATGAACTTTGCACGAACATGAATTGTTCAATTTCGTGGACCAATCGATATCAGATTGAGTCCAAAACTTGGGGAACATCATAATATGGTGGGAGTAGTCATTTGGCGTGTTTTGAGTGAAATCCAATCTCTAGAACTATGCAATATACCAACGACTCCATTTCTGAACGAACTTCTTACGAACCTAAATTGTCAAATTTCACGGACAAATCAATATCGGATTGATTCCAAACCTGGGGGAACATCGCAATATGGTGGGAGGTGTCATCTGGGGAGTCTTGAGTGAAATCCAATCTCAGAAACTATGCAATACACCAATGCCTTCATTTCTGAACGAACTTCGTACGAACCTGAATTGTCCAATTTCATGGACCAATCGATGTCGGATTGAGTCCAAAACTTAGGGAACATCATAATATGGAGGGAGGAAGCATTTCGTGAGTTTTGGGTGAAATCCAATGGCTAAAAC
This sequence comes from Prunus mume, assembly GCF_000346735.1. The sequence continues at coordinate 23,964,354 of NC_024127.1, forward strand.
TATGCAACACACCGACTACCCTATTTTAGAACGAACTTCGTACGAACATGAATCGTCCAATTTCATGGACCAATCGATATCGGATTGAGTCCAAAACTTGGGGAACATCGTAATATGGTGGGAGGAGTCATTTGGTGTGTTTTGAGTAAAATCCAATCTCAAGAACTATGCAATACACCAACGACTCCATTTCTGAACGAACTTTGTACGAACCTGAATTGTCCAATTTCATTGACCAATCAATGTCTGATTAAGTCCAAAACTTAGGAAACATCATAATATGGTGGGAGGAAGCATTTCGTGAGTTTTGGGTGAAATCCTATGGCCCAAACTATGCGACACACCGACTACTTCATTTTGGAATGAACTTCGTACGAACATGAATTGTCCAATTTCATGGACCAATCGACATTGGATTGAGTCCAAAACTTGGGGAACATCATAATATATGGTGGGAGGAGTCATTCGATGTGTTTTGAGTGAAATCCAATCTCTAGGACTATGCAATACACCAACGACTCCATTTCTGAACGAAATTCTTACGAACCTAAATTGTCCAATTTCATGGACCAATCGATATTGGATGGAGTCCAAAACTGGGGGAACATCATATCATAGTGGGAAGTGTCATTTGAAGGGTCTTGAGTGAAATCCAATCGCAAGAACTACGCTATACACCTACGGCTCCATTTATGAACGAACTTCGTACGAAGCTGAATTGTCCGTTTTCATGGACCAATCGATATCTGATTGAGTTCAAAACCTGGGCAACATCAGAATATGGTGGGAGGAGTCATTTCTTGAGTTTTGGGTGAAGTCCAATGGCTAAAACTATGCAACACACCGACTACCCCATTTTAGAACAAACTTAGTACGAACATGAATTGTCCAATTTCATGGACCAATCGATATCCGATTGAGTCCAAATCTTGGGGAACATCATAATATGGTGGGAGGAGTCATTTGATGTGTTTTGAGTGAAATCCAATCTCTAGAACTATGAAATACACCAACGACTCCAATCTGAACAAAATTCTTACGAACCTGAAGTGTCCCATTTCGTGGACCAATCGATATCTGATTGAGTCCAAAACTGGGGGAACATCGTATCATGGTGGTAGGAGTCATTTGGGGGGTCTAGAGTGAAATCCAATAACAAGAACTACACAGTACACCGACGACTCCATTTCTGAACGAACTTCATACGAACCTGAATCGTCCATTTTCATGGACCAGTCGATATCGAATTGAGTCCAAAACTTGGGCAGCATCATAATATGGTGGGAGGAGTCATTTCGTTAGTTTCGGGGGGAAATCCAATGGATAAAACTATGCAACACACCAATAACTCCATTTTGGAATGAACTTCGTAGGAACCTAAATTGTCCAATTTCGTGGACCAATCGATATCGGATTGACTCCAAAACTTGGAGAACATCATAATATGGTGGGAGGAGGCATTTCGTTAGTTTCGGGGGGAAATACAATGGATAAAACTATGCAACACGCCAATAACTCCATTTTGGAATGAACGTCTTTGGAACCTAAATTGTTCATTTTCGTGGACCAATCTATTTCGGATTGAGTCCAAAACTTGGAGAACATCATAATATGGTGGGAGGAGTCATTTCGTTAGTTTCGGGGGGAAATACAATGGATAAAACTATGCAACACACCAATAACTCCATTTTGGAATGAACTTCGTAGGAACCTAAATTGTCCAATTTCGTGGACCAATCGATATCGGATTGACTCCAAAACTTGGAGAACATCATAATATGGTGGGAGGAGTCATTTGGTGTGTTTTGAGTGAAATCCAATCTCAGGAACTGTGCAATACACCGAAGACTCCATTTCTGAACGAACTTCGTACGAACCTGAATTGTCCAATTTCATGGACCAATCGATATCGGATTGACTCCAAAACTTGGAGAACATCATAATATGGTGGGAGGAGGCATTTCGTTAGTTTCGGGGGGAAATACAATGGATAAAACTATGCAACACGCCAATAACTCCATTTTGGAATGAACTTCGTAGGAACCTAAATTGTCCAATTTCGTGGACCAATCGATATCGGATTGAGTCCAAAACTTGGGGAACATCATAATATGTTGGGAGGAGTCATTTGACGTGTTTTGAGTGAAATCCAATCTCAGGAACTGTGCAATACACCGAAGACTCCATTTCTGAACGAACTTTGTACGAACCTGAATTGTCCAATTTCATGGACCACTCGATATCGGATTGAGTCCAAAACTTGGGGAACATCATAATATGTTGGGAGGAGTCATTTGACGTGTTTTGAGTGAAATCCAATCTCAAGAACTGTGCAATACACCGAAGACTCCATTTCTGAACGAACTTCGTACGAACCTGAATTGTCCAATTTCATGGACCA
>NC_024127.1:23968978-23978990 GCF_000346735.1 Prunus mume
TGGACCAATCGATATCGGATTGAGTCCAAAACTTGGGGAACATCATAATATGTTGGGAGGAGTCATTTGGCGTGTTTTGAGTGAAATCCAATCTCAAGAACTATGCAATACACCGAAGACTCCATTTCTGAACGAACTTCGTACGAACCTAAATTGTTTGATTTCATGGACCAATCGATGTCTGATTTTGTTCAAAACTTAGGGAACATCATAATATGGTGGGAGGAAGCATTTCGTGAGTTTTGGGTGAAATCCAATGGCTAAAACTATGCAACACACCGACTAGTCCATTTTAGAACGAACTTCGTACGAACCTAAATTGTTTGATTTCATGGACCAATCGATATCGGATTGAGTCCAAAACTTGGGGATCATCGTAATATATGGTGGGAGGAGTCATTTGGTGTGTTTTGAGTGAAATCGAATCTCTAGAACTATGCAATGCACCAACGACTCCATTTCGAAACGAAATTCTTACGAACCCGAATTGTCCAATTTCATGGACCAATCGATATCGGATTGAGTCCAAAACTTGGGCGACATCATAATATGGTGGGAGGAGTCATTTCATGAGGTTTGGGGGGAAATCCAATGGATAAAACTATGCAACACACCAACAACTCCATTTCTGAACGAACATCGTACGAACCTGAATTGTCCAATTTCATGGATCAATCGATATCGGATTGAGTCCAAAACTTGGGGAACATCGTCATATATGGTGGGAGGAGTCATTTGGTGTGTTTTGAGTGAAATCGAATCTCTAGAACTATGCAAAGCACCAACGACTCCATTTCGAAACGAAATTCTTACGAACCCGAATTGTCCAATTTCATCACCCAGTCGATATCGGATTGAGTCCAAAACTTGGGGAACATCGTAATATATGGTGGGAGGAGTCATGTGGTGTGTTTTGAGTGAAATCCAATCTCTAGAACTATGCAATACACCAACGACTTTATTTTTAAACGAACTTCGTATAAACCACAATTGTCCAATTTCGTGGACCAATCGATAGCGGATGGAGTCCAAAACTTGGGGAACGTCATAATATGGTGGGAGGAGTCATTTTGTGAGTTTTGGGCGAAATCCAATGGGTAAAACTATGCAATGCACCAACCGCTCCATTTGAGAACGAACTTCGTACGAACCTGAATTGTCCAATTTCATGGGCCAATCGATATCGGACCGAGTCCAAAACTTGGGAAACATCATAATATGGTGGGAGGAGTCATTTGGGGGATTTCGAGTGACATCCAATCTCTAGAACTATGCAGTGCACCAACGACTCCAGGATCAGTTCACAATTGCATATCATTTTGTACCCTTCTAACTTATGATTTGGTTATGTTATTGAGTCAAATGTGTGCTTTTAATCCCTTTTCTGTTTATCATTCAGTTCATTGAGCCTTAGGTGGCAATGGTGCATTTGGATAAGAAAGATGCAAAATGGTGCAAAAACGAGCAGGCTGGGTTAGCAACTCATTTCGGCCTTAACGTCTTTCTCCCAACTTTGAGTGGCCCATATAATATGTGCTTGGAAAGATGAGAGTCTGAACTTCAAGATAGACTACTCAAATGTATAAATTGATTAAGTCAACCCCAATCCGTGAGCCCATCAAAATGCACACCATGCTCAGGAATGCAACTGCTAGCTGTTGAGTCATGTGCTGACAAGACAGCATGGAAACTCAGAAGGCATGGGCAGCTGACATTCCAAGAGGCATGGCCAGTTGACATTCCTAGAGGCATGGGCTACACATCAAATCAGAGGCATGGGCTACACATCAAATCAGCAGCATGGGAACCTAATGGGCAGCTCAGACAAATGGGAATAGCTAGGAATGGGTGTGCTTCACCAGCCAAAGGGGGAGCACGAATTTGCACTCTATAAATAGAGTGATGCACACTCATTCAAGAAAAGGTCACTCCATTCAGCCTAAAATTCACTTCAGCCATCCTCTAACACTCCCATCCTTCCCCAAACACTCCATTCAGTCCCAAATCACCAAAACAGCTCCAACAAGCCTTCCTTCCATTTCCCTACGAATTTCCTCTTTCTCTGCCATCACCACTCACCTCTTTGGTTGCCATACTCTAGATGTGAGGAAGCTCTTAGAGCAGCATTAGGTGTGGAGAAGCCTGGTAATTATTCTTTAGCTAGAATCAATCTTTGAATCTGAATTAGACTTGTCACTTGACTCCTTATAACCTAGAATTGAATTGTTATGGTGAATCGAATGCCCTAGTCTCCCAATCTGTTTTCCAGCCCACAAAAACACTCTTTGTTACATTTGCTCACTTTGCTTTTGTTTGAAATTTCGTTTTGCCTCATTTGTTCAACAATTACAATCACTCTTGCTTTAAATTCTATTTTAGACTTAACCTCCTACTTTCTTGAATTTGGTAATCTAAGTACATAACTAATTTTAACTTCTCAGTCCTTGTGGGTACGACCTCGTACTTGTCTTGCTATATTACTAATTGGCTCGTACAATTGCGAGTTAACATTTTAACAACAGAAGTCGGAACCTCGGACCCTCCTAAGACCAAAGCGGCCACAGATGATACCCCTGGGACTGCAAGACCTATGGCCGAGGGCCCCAGCGATCTTCTCTTTGGTCACGAGGTCGAGGATGAACCCGTGTTGGGAATTTCCGATAACGACTACGATGGGATCCTCGGAATGATTGAGGAAAGAACCCTCGCCACTGGCGGCCGCGAGGTCAACAAAGAGGCTGGTAGGGGAAACCAGCGGAAGCCAAAGGAGGTCAGCATGAACATGATTTTGGTACTACCGGCCGAGTTTTCGGCTCCAAGAGGCCAGACCAACTGCCTGGATAATGACCTGGCCGATGAACAGCTCGATCAAAGACCAAAAACAAAGGAAGAATTGTTGGCCATGGCTTTTAATGAGGTAATACCCAAAGACGAGCTGAACAAATACTGACATCTCAAACCGTTGTACATCTCGGCTCATGTGGAGAGTGTGCCCGTGTCCAAGGTCTTCGTTGACTGTGGGGCGACGGTCAACATCCTTCCCTATTCCCTGATGAAGAAGCTGGATAAGTCAAAGGAAGATCTCATCCTCAGCGATGTGTCATGAGTAGCTTTGTCGGCGATAAATCTAAGACTATCGGGGTATTGCCGTTAAAAATCACTGTGGCCGACCAGACGAGAGTCGCGACCTTCTACGTGGTCGAATCCAGCATGGACTACAATATATTGCTCGGTCGTGACTGGATCCATCAGTCTGGATGCATACCGTCTTCCCTCTTCCAACTGTTGTTCTTCTGGGACGGCCAGAGGGTGTCCATATGAAACGACCTGAACCAATTTTCACTTTGGAATCTGGGTCGAAACCTGTTTAAAACTGACACCTAGTAACTGTGGGTCGTAAATGACCAAGAAGCCCTGAAAACAGTAACATAAACCCTGAGCCCCTAACTCGTGGCTGCACCTGATAACTGTAGGCTGCCTAGTACCCTTACTGAGTGATCAAGCCACACGTAGTTCTTTTCTTTGTTCCTAACCTGTAACTGAACTGTTTACAGTAAACTGCTCTAGGGCTGACCATTTTGGAGTATCCGGGACTCCGTTTTACGATCCATCAAATACTATACGATCCTGGGAAAGTCTAGATTAACATACTTGGAATTAACTACGATCTAATAATTCAAACGTATTGAACCCGAAAATCGCACAGTAGGTGAGACCCGTTCGGGGTTCAAACGATATCCGAATTAAGATCCGCGAAATCCTAAGCGCTCGTGAGTACTAGGAGATCATTCTAGGACTGAATGTGGTTCCCACCCTGCTGTCCACACCCCACCACACACGCCGGCAGCGCATGGTGCCTAAAGCGATAACGCTTCGCCAGAAAAACTCCAAATCACGGATCAAAACTCCTACCCTAGGTGTAACACCCTATTTGGAGCCACTTTTGTTCTTGGACCTACCCCAAAAACCGGCCGGAAGTGGCCGAAACAGTGACCCAAAAATTGGCTGAAACCTAACTCGTAAATCGAACTATCTACGCTAGAAATTTATGAAATCCTACCCAACCAGCAGCTAGAGCATGAAAAATAGCTAGAAAACCATACCTCACTCGTCCGATTTGGTGGCCGAACGATGGAGAACGAACGCTTCGAAGTTCTGTCAAAAACTGACCAGCACCACCTGTTTCGTGGCTGTTTCCGGCGACTATGGCAGCGGATCGAGATGGGGATGGGCTGAGACTGAAAGAGGGGAGTGAGATGGTTCGTTTGGCACCGGTCTTGCTCGAATTGGTGCTTGGAGCTGAGAGAAATCCTCTCCTAAAGTCGGCTGGTCGAACGGCCGAGATTCGTTCCTCACTCAGCCACAATTGTTTGATTAGGAGTTGAACGCAAAACAGGCGCAACATTTTCTACCCGAACCTCATCATCATCTGGACGCACGGTATATAGTGCTGGCACGCCCATCCAAAAGAAGGACGTCACGTGTTGACACGCATCACCTCGGCCCGGAGCACCAGACTGCGAGATTTGCGACACCAAACACCTGAATTGTTCAATTTCGTGGACCAATCGATATCCGATTGAGTCCAAAACTTGGGGAACATCAAAACATGGTGGGAGGAGTCATTTGGCTTCTTTTGAGTGATATCCAATCTCAAGAACTATGCAATACACCAAAGACTCCATTTCTGAACGAACTTCGTACGAACCTGAATTGTCCAATTTCATGGACCGATCGATGTCTGATTGAGTTCAAAACATAGGGAACATCATAATATGGTGGCAGGAAGCATTTCGGGAGTTTTGGGTGAAATCCAATTGCTAAAACTATGCAACACACTGACTACTCCATTTTAGAACGAACTTCGTACGAACATAAATTGTCCAATTTCATGGACCAATCGATATCGGATTGAGTCCAAAACTTGGGGAACACCATAATATGGTGGGAGGAGTCATTTGGTGTGTCTTGAGTGAAATCCAATCTCTAGAACTATGCAATACACCAACCACTCCAATCTGAACGAAATTCTTACGAACCTGAAGTGTCCAATTTTGTGGACCAATCAATATCGGATTGAGTCCAAAACTGGGGGAACATCATATCATGGTGGGAGGTGTCATTTGGGGGGTCTAGAGTGAAATCCAATCGCAAGAACTACGCAATACACTGACGACTCCATTTCTGAACGAACTTCGTACGAACCTGAATTGTCCAATTTCATGGACCAATCGATGTCGGATTGAGTCCAAAACTTGGGGAACATCATAATATGGTGGGACGAAGCATTTCGTGAGTTTTGGGTAAAATCCAATGGCTAAAACTATGCAACACACCGACTACCCCATTTTAGAACGAACTTCGGACGAACATGAATTGTCCAATTTCATGGACCAATCGATATCCGATTGAGTCCAAATCTTGGGTAACATAATAATATGGTGGGAGGGATCATTTGGTATGTTTTGAGTGAAATCCAATCTCTAGAACTATGCAATACACCAACGACTCCAATCTGAACGAAATTCTCACAAACCTGAGGTGTCCAATTTCGTGGACCAACCGATATCGGATTGAGTCCAAAACTGGGGGAACATCATATCAGGTGGGAGGTGTCATTTGGGGGGTTTAGAGTGAAATCCAATCGCAAGAACTACGCAGCACACCGACGACTCCATTTCTGAACGAACTTCGTACGAACACGAATTGTCCATTTTCGTGAACCAATCGATATCGGATTAAGTCCAAAACTTGGGGAACATCATAATATGGTGGGAGGAGTCATTTCGCTTATTTTGAGTGATATCCAATCTCAAGAACTATGCAATACACCAAAGACTCCATTTCTGAACGAAATTCTTACGAACCTGAATTGTCCAATTTCATGGACCAATTGATATCGAATTGAGTCCAAAACTTGGGGAACATCATAATATGGTGGGAGGAGTCATTTCATGTGTTTCGGGGGGAAATCCAATGGATAAAACTATGCAACACACCAACAACTCCATTTTGGAATAAACTTCGTATGAACCTGAATTGTCCAATTTCGTGGACCAATCGATGTCGGATTGAGTCCAAAAGTTAGGGAACATCATAATATGGTGGGAGAAGTCATTCGGTGTGTTTTGAGTGAAATCCAATCTCTAGAACTATGCAATACACCAACGACTCCATTTACGAACGAACTTCATACGAACTTGAATTGTCCAATTTCATGGACCAATCGATGTCGGATTGAGTCCAAAACTTAGGGAACATCATAATATGGTGGGAGAAAGAATTTCGTGAGTTTTGGGTGAAATCCAATGGCTGAAACTATGCAACACACCGACTACCCCATTTTAGAACGAACTTCGTACGAACATGAATTGTCCGATTTCGTGGACCAATCGAAATCGGATTGAGTCTAAAACTTGGGGAACATCATAAAATGGTGGGAGGAGTCACTTGGTGTGTTTTGAGTGAAATCCAATCTCAAGAACTATGCAATACACCAATGACTCCTTTTCTGAACGAACTTCGTACGAACCTGAATTGCCCGATTTCATGGACCAATCGAGGTCTGATTTAGTCCAAAACTTTGGGAACATCATAATATGGTGGGAGAAAGCATTTCATGACTTTTGGGTGAAATCCAATGGCTAAAACTATGCAACACAGAGACAACTCCATATTGAAACGAAATTCTTACGAACCTGAATTGTCCAATTAAGTGGACCAATTGATATCGGATTGAGTACAAAACTTGGGCAACATCATAATATGGTGGGAGGAGTCATTTCGTGAGTTTTGGGTAAAATCCAACGGCTAAAACTATGGAACACACCAACAACTCCATTTTGGAATGAACTTCGTACGAACCTGAATTGTCCAATTTCGTGGACCAATCGATATCAGATTGAGTGCAAAACTTGGGAAACACCACAATATGGTGGGAAGAGTCATTTGTCGTGTTTTGAGTGAAATCCAATCTTTAGAACTATGCAATACACCAACGACTTCATTTCTGAACGAACTTCGTACGAACCAAAATTGTCAAAATTCGTGGACCAATCGGTACCGGATGGAGTCAAAAACTTGGGGAACATCATAATATGGTGGGAGGAGTCATTTCGTGAGTTTTGGGCTAAATCCAGTGGCTAAAACTGTACAATGCACCAACCACTCCATTTCAGAACGAACTTCGTACGAACGTGAATTGTCCACTTTCATGGACCAATCGATACCGAATGGAGTCCAAAACTTGGGGAATATCATAATATGGTGGGAGGAGTCATTTGGTGGGTTTTGAGTGATATCCAATCTCTAGAACTATGCAATACACCAACGGCTCCATTTCTGAACGAACTTCTGACGAACCTGAATTGTCCAATTTCATGGACCAATCGATATCGGATTGCGTCCGAAACTTGGGGAACATCATAATATGGTGGGAGGAGTCATTTGGTGTGTTTTGAGTGAAATCCAATCTCTAGAACTATGCAATACACCAATGACTCCATTTCTGAACGAACTTCTTACGAACCTAAATTGTCCAATTTCAAGGACTAATAGATATCGGATTGAGTCCAAAACTGGGGGAACATCATATCATGGTGGGTGGTGTCATTTGGGGGGCTCTTGAGTGAAATCCAATCTCAAGAACTACGCAATACACCGACAACTCCATTTATGAACGAACTTCGTACGACCCTGAATTGTCCAATTTCGTGGACCAATCGATATCGGATTGAGTCCAAAACTTGGGGAACATCATAATATTGTGGGAGGAGTCATTTGGTGTGTTTTGAGTGTAATCCAATCTCAAGAACTATGCAATGCACCAACGACTCCATTTCTGAACGAACTTCGTACGAACCTGAATTGTCCAATTTCATGGACCAATCGATGTCGGATTGATTCCAAAACTTGGGGAACATCGTAATATGGTGGGAGGTGTCATCTGGGGAGTCTTGAGTGAAACCCAATCTCAAGAACTATGCAAAACTTAGGGAACATCATAATATGGTGGGAGGAAGCATTTCGTGAGTTTTGGGGGAAATCCAATGGCTAAAACTACGCAACGTACCGACTACCCCATTTTAGAACGAACTTCATATAATCTTGCATTGTCCAATTTCATTGACCAATCGATATTGGATTGCGTCCAAAACTTGGGGAACGTCATAATATGGTGTGAGGAGTCATTTGGCGTGTTTTGAGGGAAATCCAATATCTAGAACAATGCAATACACCAACGACTCCATTTCTGAACGAACTTCGTATGAATCAGAATTGTCAAATTTCGTGAACCAATTGGTACCGGATGGAGTCCAAAACCTGGGGAACATCATAATATGGTGGGACGAGTCATTTCGTGAGTTTTGGGGAATCCAATGGCTAAAACTACGCAACACACCGACTACTCGATTTTAGAACGAACTGCATACAATCATGAATTGTCCAATTTCATTGACAAATCGAGATCGGATTGAGTCCAAAACTTAGGGAACATCATAATGTGGAGGGAGGCGTCATTCGTTGGGTTTTGATCGATATCCAATCTCTAGAACTACGCAATACACCAACGACTCCATTTATGAACAAACTTCGTACCAACCGAAATTGTCCAATTTCGTGGACCAATCAATATCAGATTGAGTCCAAAGCTGGGGGCACATCGTAATATGGTGGGAGATGTCATTTGGGGAGTCTTTAGTGAAGTCCAATCTCAAGAACTATGCAATACACCAACGACTCCATTTCTGAATGAACTTCGTACGAACCTGAATTGTCCAATTTCATGGACCAATCGATATCGGATTGAGTCGAAAACGTAGGGAACATCATAATATGGTGGGAGGAAGCGTTTCATGAGTTTTGGGTGAAATCCAATGGCTAAAACTGTGCAACACACCAACAACTCCATTTTGGAATGAACTTCGTACGAACCGAAATTGTCCGATTTCGTGGACCAATCATTTTCGGATTGAGTCCAAAACTTGGGGAACATCATAATATGGTGGGAGGAGTCATTTGGCGTGTTTTGAGTGAAATCCAATGGCTATAACTATGCAATACACCAACGACTCCATTTCTGAACGAACTTCGTATGAATCAGAATTGTCAAATTTCGTGAACCAATTGGTACCGGATGGAGTCCAAAACCTGGGGAACATCATAATATGGTGGGAGGAGTCATTTGGCGTGTTTTGAGGGAAATCCAATATCTAGAACAATGCAATACACCAACGACTCCATTTCTGAATGAACTTCGTACGAACCTGAATTGTCCAATTTCATGGACCAATCGATATCGGATTGAGTCGAAAACGTAGGGAACATCATAATATGGTGGGAGGAGTCATTTGGCGTGTTTTGAGGGAAATCCAATATCTAGAACAATGCAATACACCAACGACTCCATTTCTGAACGAACTTCGTATGAATCAGAATTGTCAAATTTCGTGAACCAATTGGTACCGGATGGAGTCCAAAACCTGGGGAACATCATAATATGGTGGGAGGAGTCATTTGGCGTGTTTTGGGTGAAATCCAATGGCTAAAACTGTGCAACACACCAACAACTCCATTTTGGAATGAACTTCGTACGAACCGAAATTGTCCGATTTCGTGGACCAATCATTTTCGGATTGAGTCCAAAACTTGGGGAACATCATAATATGGTGGGAGGAGTCATTTGGCGTGTTTTGAGTGAAATCCAATGGCTATAACTATGCAATACACCAACGACTCCATTTATGAACGAACTTCGTACGAACCAGAATTGTCAAATTTCGTGGACCAATCGGTACCGGATGGAGTCCAAAACTTGGGGAACATCATAATATGGTGGGAGGAGTTATTTGGTGTGTTTTGAGCGAAATCCAATCTATAGAACTATGCAATACACCAACAACTCCATTCATGAATGAACTTCATACGAACCAGAATCGTCCGATTTCGTGGACCAATCGATATCGGATGGAGTTCAAAACTTGGGGAACATCATAATATGGTGGGAGGAGTG
>NC_024127.1:23979070-23989363 GCF_000346735.1 Prunus mume
AACCTGAATTGTCCAATTTCATGGACCAAATCGATATCAGATTGAGTCCAAAAATTGGGGAACATCATAATATGGTGGGATGAGTCATTTGGCGGGTTTTGAGTGATATCAAATGGCTATAACTATGCAATACACCTACGACTCCATTTCTGAATGAACTTCTTACGAACAGGAATTGTCCAATTTCATGGACCAATCGATATCGGATTGAGTCCAAAACTTGGGGAACATCATAATATGGTGGGAGGAGTCATTTGGTGTGTTTTGAGTGAAATCCAATCTCAAGAACTATGCAATTCACCAACAACTCCATTTCTGAATGAACTTCGTACGAACCAGAATCGTCCAATTTCATAGACCAATCGATACCGGATGGAGTCCAAAACTTAGGGAACATCATAATATGGTGGGAGGAAGCATTTCGGGAGTTTTGGGTAAAATCCAATTGCTAAAAGTATGCAACACACCGACTACTCCATTTTAGAACAAACTTCGTATGAACACGAATTGTCCAATTTCATGGACCAATTGATATCAGATTGAGTCCAAAACTTGGGCAACCTCATAATATGGCGGGAAAAGTCATTTCGTAAGTTTGGAGTGAAATCCAATGGCTTAAACTATGCAATGCACCAGCCACTCCATTTCAGAACGAACTTCATACGAACCTTAATTGTCCAATTTCATGGACCAATTGATATCGGATTGAGTCCAAAACTTGGGCAACCTCATAATATGGTCCGAGAAGTCATGTCGTGAGTTTTGGGTGAAATCCAATGGCTAAAACTATGCAATGCACCAACCACTCCATTTCAGAACAAACTTCGTACGAACCTAAATTGTCCATTTTCATGGACCAATTGATATCGGATTGAGTCCAAAACTTGGGCAACCTCATAATATGGTGGGAGAAGTCATGTAGTCAGTTTTGGGTGAAATCCAATGGCTAAAACTATGCAACACACCAACAACTCCATTTTGGAATGAACTTAGTACGAACCTGAATTGTCCAATTTCATGGACCAATCGATATCGGATTGAGTACAAAACTTGGGGAACAACATAATACGGTGGGAGAAGTCATTTGGTGTGTTTTGAGGGAAATCCAATCTCTAAAACTAGGCAACACACCGACTACTCCATTTCTGAACGAACTTCGTACGAACCAGAATCATCCAATTTCGTGGACCAATCGATACCGGATAGAGTCCAAAACTTGGGGAACATCATAATATGGTGGGAGGAGTCATTTGGTGGGTTTTGACTGATATCAACTCCCTAGAACTATGCAATACAGCAACGACTCCATTTCGGAACGAACTTCTTACGAACCGGAATTGTCCAATTTCATGGACCAATCGACATCAGATTGAGTCCAAAAATTTGGAAACATCATAATATGGTGGGAGGAGTCATTTGGTGGGTTTTGACTGATATCAACTCCCTAGAACTATGCAATACAGCAACGACTCCATTTCGGAACGAACTTCTTACGAACCGGAATTGTCCAATTTCATGGACCAATCGATATCGGATTGAGTCCAAAACTGGGGGAACATCGTACCATGGTAGGAGGTGTCATTTGGGGGGTCTTGAGTGAAATCCAATCTCAAGAACTATGCAATTCACCGACGACTCCATTTCTGAATGAACTTCGTACGAACCTGAATTGTCCATTTTCAAGGACCAATCGATATCTAATTGAGTCCAAAACTTTGGCAACCTCATATTGTGGTTGGAGGACTCGTTTCGTGAGTTTTGGGTGAAATCCAAAGGCTAAAGCTATGCAGCACACCAACGACTCCATTTTGGAATGAACTTCGTACGAACCAGCATTGTCCAATTCCGTGGACCAATCGATATCGGTTTGAGTCCAAACTTGGGGAACATCATAACATGGTGGGAGCAGTTATTTGGTGTGTTTTGAGTGAAATTAAATCTCTAGAAGTATGCAATACACCAAGGAGTCCATTTCTGAACCAACTTCGTATGAACCTGAATTGTCCAATTTCATGGACCAATCGATGTCGGATTGAGTCCAAAACTTAGGGAACATCGTAATTTGGTGGGACGAAGCATTTCGTGAGTTTTGGGTGAAATCCAATGGCTAAAACTAGGCAACACACCGACTACTCCATTTTAGAATGAACTTCATACGAACATTAATTGTCCAATTTCATGGACCAATCGATATCTGATTGCTTCCAAAACTTGGGGAACATCATAATATGGTGGGAGGAGTGATTTCATGAGTTTTGGGTGAAATCCAATGGCCAAAACTATGCAACACACCAACGACTCCATTTTGGAATGAACTTCGTACGAACATGAATTGTCCAATTTCATGGACCAATCGATATCAGATTGAGTCCAAAACTTGGGGAACATCATAATATAGTGGGAGGAGTCATTTCAGGAGTTTTGGGTGAAATCCAACGGCCAAAACTATGCAACATACCAATGACTCCATATTGGAATGAACTTCGTACGAACATGAATTGTCCAATTTCATTGACCAATCGATATTGGACTGAGTCCAAAACTTTGGCAACCTCATATTAGGGTTGGATGAGTCATTTCGTGAGTTTTGGGTGAAATCCAGTGGCTAAAACTATGCAACACACCAACGACTCCATTTTGGAATGAACTTCATACGAACCTGAATTGTCCAATTTCATGGACCAATCAATATCAGATTGAGTCAAAAACTTGCGAAACATCGTAATATGGTGAGAGGAGTCATTTGGTGTGTTTTGAGTGATATCCAACCTCTAGAACTATGCAATACACCAACGACTCCATTTCTGAACGAACGTCTTACGGACCTGAATTGTGCAATTTCGCAGAACAATCGATACCGGATTGAGTCCAAAACTGGGGGAACATCATAATATGGGGGAAGATGTCATTTATGGTGGGATGGGTCATTTGAGGGGTTTTGAGTGAAATCCAATCTCAAGAACTATGCAATACACCGCCACAACCATTTCTGAATGAACTTCGTACGAACCTAAATTGTCCAATTTCATGGACCAATCGATGTTGAATTGCGTCCAAAACTTAGGGAACATCATAATATGGTGGGACAAAGCATTTCGTGAGTTTTGGGTGAAATCCAATGGCTCAAACTATGCAACACACCGACTACTCCATTTTAGAACGAACTTCATACGAACATGAATTGTCCAATTTCATGGACCAATCGATATCGGATTGAGTCCAAAACTTGGGGAACATCATAATATGCTGGGAGTAGTCATTTGGTGGGTTTTGAGTGATATCCAATCTCTAGAACTATGCAATACACCAACGACTCCATTTCTTAACGAACTTCTTACGAACCTGAATTGTCCAATTTCATGGACCAATCGATATCGGATTGAGTCCAAAACTAGGGGAACATCATAATATGGTGGGAGGTGTCATTTGGGGAGTTCTGAGTGAAATCTAATCTCAACAACAATGCACTATACCAACGACTCCATTTCTGAACGAAGTTCGTACGAACCTGAATTGTCCAATTTTATGGACCAATCGATGTCGGATTGTGTCCAAACCTAGGGAAGATCATAATATGGTGGAAGGAGTCATTTCGTGAGTTTTGGGTGAAATCCAAGGGCTAAAACTATGCAATACACCAACGACTCCATTTCTAAACGAAGTTCGTACGAACCTGAATTGTCCAATTTTACGGACCAATCGATGTCGGATTGAGTCCAAAACTTAGGCAACATCATAATATCGTGGAAGGAGTCATTTTGTGAGTTTTGGGAGAAATCCAAGGGCTAAAACTATGCAATACACCAACAACTCCATTTCTGAACGAAGTTCGTATGAACCTGAATTGTCTAATTTTACGGATCAATCGATGTCGGATTGAGTCCAAAACATAGGGAACAACATAATATTGTGGGATGAAGCATTTCGTGAGTTTTGGGTGAAATCCAATAGCAAAAACTATGCAACACACCGACTACTCTATTTTAGAACGAACTTCGGACGAACATGAATTGTCCAATTTCATGGACCAATCGATATCAGATTGAGTCCAAAACTTGGGGAACATCATAATATGGTGGGACGATCATTTGGTGGGTTTTGAGTGATATCCAATCTTTAGAGCTGTGCAATACACCAACGACTCCATTTCTGAACGAACTTCTTACGAACCTGAATTGTCCAATTTCGTGGACCAATCGATATCGGATTGAGTTCAAAACTGGGGGAACATCATAATATGGTGGGAGATGTCATTTGGGGGGTCTTGAGTGAAATCCTATCTTAAGAACTATGCAATACACCGACTACTCCATTTCTGAACGAAGTTCATACGAATCTAAATTGTCCAATTTCATGGACCAATCGATGTCGGATTGAGTCCAAAACTTAGGGAACATCATAATATTGTGGAAGGAAGCATATCGTGAGTTTTGGGTGAAATCCAATGGCTAAAACTATGCAACGCACCGACTACTCCACTTTGAAACGAACTTCGTACGAACATGAATTTTCCAATTTCATTGACCAATGATATCGGATTGAGTCCAAAGCTTGGGAACATCATAATATAGTGGGAGGAGTCATTTGGTGGGTTTTGAGTGACATCCAATCTCTAGAACTATGCAATATACCAACGACTCCATTTTTGAACGAACTTCGTATGAACCTGAATTGTCCATTTTCAAGGACCAATCGATATCAAATTGAGTCCAAAACTTGGGCAACATCATAATATGGTGGGAGGAGTCATTTCGTCAGTTTGGGTGAAATCCAATGGCAAAAACTATGCAACACACCGACTACTCCATTTTAGAACGAACTTCGTACGAACATGAATTGTCCAATTTCATGGACCAATCGATATCGGATTGAGTCCAAAACTTGGGGAACATCATAATATTGTGGAAGGAAGCACTTCGTGAGTTTTGGGTGAAATTCAATGGCTAAAACTATGCAACACACCGACTACTCCATTTTAGAACGAACTTCGTACGAACATGAATTGTCCAATTTCATGGACCAATCGATATCGGATTGAGTCCAAAACTGGGGGAACATCATAATATGGTGGGAGATGTCATTTTTGGGGTCTTGAGTGAAATCCAATCTCAAGAACTATGCAATACAGCGACGACTCCATTTCTGAACGGAGTTCATACGAATCTAAATTGTCCAGTTTCATGGACCAATCGATGTCGGATTGAGGCCAAAACTTAGGGAACATCATAATATTGTGGAAGGAAGCACTTCGTGAGTTTTGGGTGAAATTCAATGGCTAAAACTATGCAACACACCGACTACACCATTTTAGAACGAACTTCGTACGAACATGAATTGTCCAATTTCATTGAGCAATCGATATCAGATTTTTTCCAAAACTTGGGGAACATCATAATATAGTCGGAGGTGTCATTTGGTGGGTTTTGAGTGAAATCCAATCTCTGGAACTATGCAATACACCAACAACCCCATTTCTGAACGTACTTCTTACGAACCTGAATAGTCCAATTTCATGGACCAATCGATATCGGATTGAGCCCAAAACTGGGGGAACATCATAATATCGGGGGAGATGTCATTTGGGGGGTCTTGAGTGAAATCCAATCTCAAGAACTATGCAATACACCGACGACTCCATTTCTGAACGAAGTTCGTACGAACCTGAACTGTCCAATTTCATGGAACAATCGATGTCGGATTGAGTCCAAAACTTATGGAACATCATAATATTGTTGGAGGAAGCATTTCGTGAGTTTTGGGTGAAATCCAATGGCTAAAACTATGCAACACACCGACTACTCCATTGTAGAACGAACTTCGTACGAACATGAATTGTCCAATTTCGCGGACTAACGATATCGTATTGAGTCCAAAACTTGAGGAACATCGTAATATGGTTGGTGGAGTAATTTGGTGCATTTTGGGAACTTGGGGAACATCATAATATGGTTGGGGGAGTCATTTGGTGCATTTTGGGAGAAATCCAATCTCTAGAACTATGCAATACACCAACGACTCCATTTTAGAGTGAACTTCGTACGAACATGAATTGTCCAATTTCATGGACCAATCGATATCGGATTGAGTTCAAAACCTGGGCAACAACATAATATGGTGGGAGGAGTCATTTCGTGAGTTTTGGGTGAAATCCAATGGCCAAAACTATGCAACACACCGACTACTTCATTTTAGAACGAACTTCGTACGAGCCTGAATTGTACATTTTCAAGGAACAATCGATATCGCATTGAGTCCAAAACTTAGGCAACAACATAATATGGTGGGTGGAGTGATTTCGTGAGTTTTGGGTGAAATCCAATGGCTAAAATTGTGCGACACACGAACAACTCCACTTTGGAATGAACTTCGTACGAACCTGAATTGTCCAATTTCACGGACCAATCGATATCGGATTGAGGCCAAAACTTGGGGCACATCATAATATGGTGGGAGGAGTCATTTGGTGGGTTTTGAGTGATATCGAATCTCTAGAACTATGCAATAAACCAACAACTCCATTTCTGAACGTACTTCTTACAAACCTGAATTGTCCAATTTCATGGACCTATCGGCATCAGATTGAGTCCAAAACTGGGGGAACATCATAATATGGGGGAAGATGTCATTTAGGGGGTCCTGAGTGAAATCCAATCTGAAGAACTATGCAATACACCGACGACTCCATTTCTAAACGAAGTTCATACAAACCTAAACTGTCCAATTTCATGGACCAATCGATGTCGGATTGAGTCCAAAACTTAGGGAACATCATAATATTGTGGGAGGAAGCATTTCGTGAGATTTAGGTGAAATCCAGTGGCTAAAACTATGCAACACACCAACGACTCTATTTTGGAATGAATTTCGTAGGAACCTGAATTGTCCAATTTCATGGACCAATCGACATCGGATTGAGCCCAAAACTTAGGGAACACCATAATATGGTTGGAGGAGTCATTTGGTGTGTTTTGAGAGAGATCCTATCTCTAGAACTATGCAATACACCAACAACTCCATTTCTGAACAAACTTCGTACGAACCATAATTGTCCAATTTCCTGGACCAATTGATGCCGGATGGAGTCCAAAACCTGGGGAACATCATAATGTGGTGGGAGGAGTCATTTCATGAGTTTTGGGCAAAATCCAATGGCTAAAACTATGCAATGCACCAAGCACTCCATTTTAGAATGAAATTCGTACGAACCTAAGTTGTCCAATTTCATGGACCAATCAATATCGGATTGAGTACAAAACTCGGGGAACATCATAATATGGTGACAGGAGTCAGTTGCTGGGTTTTCAATGAAATCCAACCTCTAGAACTGTGCAATACACCAACGACTCCATTTTTGAACGAACTTCGTACGAACATGAATTGTCCAATTTCGTGGACCAATCAACATCGGATTGAGTCCAGAACTTGGGGACCACCATAATATGGTTGGAGGAGTCATTTGGTGTGTTTTGAGAGAAATCCAATCTCTAGAACTATGCAATACACCAACAACTCCATTTCTGAACAAACTTTGTACGAACCAGAATTGTCCAATTTCCTGGACCAATTGATGCGGGATGGAGTCCAAAACTTGGGGAACATCATAATATGGTGGGAGGAGTCATTTCGTGAGTTTTGGGCAAAATCCAATGGCTAAAACTATGCAATGCACCAACCACTCCATTTTAGAATGTAATTCGTACGAACCTGAGTTGTCCAATTTCGTGGACCAATCAATATGGGATTGAGTACAAACCTTGGGGAATATCATAATATGGTGACAGGAGTCAGTTGCTAGGTTTTCAATGAAATCCAACCTCTAGAACTGTGCAATACACCAATGACTCCATTTTTGAAAGAACTTCGTACGAACCTGAATTGTCCATTTTCATGGACCAATCGATATCGCATTGAGTCCAAAACTTGGGCAACATCATAATATGGTGGGATGAGTCATTTCGTGTGTTTTGGGTGAAATCCAATGGCTAAAACTGTGCAATACACCAACAACTCCACTTTTTGAATGAACTTCGTACGAACCTGAATTGTCTAATTTCGTGGACCAATCGATATCGGATTGAGGCCAAAACTTGGGGAATATCATAATATGGTGGGAGGAGTCATTTGGTGTGTTTTGAGTGATATCCAATCTCTAAAACTATGCAATACACCAACAACTCCATTTCTGAACGTACTTCTTATGAAACTGAATTATCCAATTTCATGGACCAATCGATATCGGATTGAGCCCAAAACTGGGGGAACATCATAATATCGGGGGAGATGTCATTTGGGGGGTCTTGAGTGAAATCCAATCGCAAGAACTATGCAACACACCAACGACTCCATTTTGGAATGAACTTCGTACGAACCTGAATTGTCCAATTTCATGGACCAATAGATATGGCATTGAGTCCAAAACTTGGGCAACATCATAATATGGTGGTAGGAGTCATTTCGTGAGTTTTGGGTGAAATCCAATGGCTAAAACTGTGCACTACGCCAACAACTCCATGAACTTCGTACGAACCTGAATTGTCCAATTTCGTGGACCAATCGATATCGGATTGAGTCCAAAATTTGGGGAACATCATAATATGGTCGGAGGAGTCATTTGGTGGGGTTTGAGTGATACCCAATCTCTAGAACTATGCACTACACGAACAAGTCAATTTCTGAACGTACTTCGTATGAACCTGAATTGTCCAATTTCATGGACCAATCGATATCGGATTGAGTCCAAAACTAGGGGAACATCATAATATGGGGGAAGATGTCATTTGGGGGGTCTTGAGTGAAATCTAATCTCAAGAACTGCGCAATACACTGACGACTCCATTTATGAACGAACTTCGTACGAACCTGAATTTTCCAATTTCATAGACCAATCGATGTCGGATTGAGTCCAAAACTTAGGGAACATCATAATATGGTAGGAGGAAGCATTTCGTTAGATTTGGGTGAAATCCAGTGGCTAAAACTATGCAACACACCAACGACTCCATTTTCGAATGAATTTCATACGAACTTGAATTGTCCAATTTCATGGACAAATCGATATCGGATTGAGTCCAAAACTGGGGGAACGTCATAATATGGTGGAAGGTGTCATTTGGGGGGTCTTGAGTGAAATCCAATGTCAAGAACTATGCAATAGACCGACGACTCCATTTCTTAATGAAGTTCGTACGAACCTCAATTGTATAATTGCATGGACCAATCGATGTCGGATTGAGTCCAAAACTTAGTGTTTGCCCGTTCTTGGTTTACTCCTATGATGGAAGGGCAAAGTTCCCCACTGCCTTGAGAACCATAAACTGGTCAACAAGTCAGCTTTCTTTGGTGTGCGAGCGTGCCACTGCTAGCAAAATTTCTAGCAGACTTGGTTTGGAATGGATAACTTGCGTCCCAAGTTACTGATTTCTGCAAACAAACGATTGTGAATTTGGGTGAGGAATATCTCCCAAGTAAGTTCTTTTCCTGCCTCAGACTGGTGAGGACTTTAACAATTTATCTCAGTATAAGGAGGTTGCCTTGGCCAGAATGGTTTGATGGGATTTAAATTGTTCTTTAGGCGGAACTGCCTTTTACAAAAAAAAATATATATAATAGTGAATGCTTATATTAGAGGAAGATGAAGGGACAACCGGGGCTTTATTTCTGTCGAGATGGAAGGTTCTGGTCTGGATTGGACTGGAGATACCCGGGCTGGACTGGGACGCTTGGGCTGGACTGGACCGTTGACAACCTTGGCTGCTAGGCTTCAACTTGTAAATCGATACCAAAGGCTGATTCTGGCAGAGCTTTGATGTACCTCATGCTTTTGTGAAGCTTTTGAGTGGGCAGAACTGCAATCTTCTTAATCTGCACGGGCAGGAGTGACGGTTTTTGAGGGCTTCAGTGGGCTAGAGACTGCACTGTGAATTTTGTTGAGGTTTTCCATACTTGGAGGAGACTCAAACCCTGCCTGTCTTGGTTTGCTGAACCAAAGTTGTAACGAAAGAAATCTCGTTTTGAATGACTTGTTTCTTAAATCTGGATTTTGTGGATCCTGATCTGGAGCTGGTTTCACTTGAAATTCAAGTGGGCTTGTTGGTTGATTTTGAACTTGTCCTTTGACGGTTTTCTTTGTGTAGGATCTTTGTTTGATTGGATGATGATTTTTTTGTTATTTGTTGTGTTGTTGTTGTTTACCCTGTTCACTCCTTCTTGTATTTATAGTAAAACTGTTTCTTTTCTGGAGTAGGGTGATTGTGTTTATTTATTGGGCGGCAAAGATATCTCCCCCCTTTTTCT
>NC_024127.1:24011341-24024404 GCF_000346735.1 Prunus mume
GAGCCACTTTTGTTCTTGGACCTACCCCAAAAAGTGGCCGGAAATGGCAGGAAAAGTAGCCCGAAAATCTGTCAAAACCTAGGTTTCGAAATCGTTCTCCTACACGTGAAATCAACAAATTCCTATCCAACAGGCAGCTAGAGCTCAAGAAATAGGTGAGAAACCATACCTCACTCATCGGAAATGGTGGCCGGATGACGGAGAACGAGCGCCTGAAAGTTTCTCCCGAAACCGATCGGGTTTCTGCAAAATCCGGCGGATTCCGGTGGTTTCACCGGCTTGGCTTGGCCGGGAAGGGAAGCGGGTCGGTTCCCGAGCGCGGGGGGAGGAAAAAAAAAGGGGGGGGGGGCGGGGGCGAGGAGAGAGAGAGAGAGAGAGAGAGAGAGAGAGAGAGAGAGAGAGAGAGAAACTGAGGGTTTTAAAAATCTAGTTTTCCAAAATTACCTTTTTGCCCTTGAGTGTATTTTGACCGTATTTTCTTCGTTATAATTCCTATTCGAGTCCACTACGTGTCTACGGACTCGTTTCGTCGCACTCTACGCAACGATATAATTGAAATCCCCAATTTCCTTCTTGGTCAAAAAGTCAATCTTTGACCTAATAAAAATTCTAAGGGCATTTTAGTCTTTTCTTCTAATAAATTAATAATTAAATAATAATTTTTGGTTTGGGTTATTACAATCTACCCCCCTAAAAAAAATTTCGTCCTCGAAATTTACTTACCCATCACTCGGAAAGGTGAGGGTACTAAGCCTGCATCTATTACTCGGATTCTCAAGTCTGTTCTTTTGAAACTGTACTCACCAATTGCATCTCAAAAACTGTAACTATAAGGCAATCAATAATATCTAGAGGTCACACATTTATGTCTGAATACCTGAGGTGGCTTAAGGAAATATAAAGCTCTGAAAAGATCTGATAAATAACTGAATTCTGATAAATTTAAAACTATGCTGCCCTGACTCTAAGATTTAGCTAAAATCCCTTTTTCCCTCTGAGTGTCTGACACCTGGCTAATGCTGGGTGTAAAAGACTAGTTTACCTTTTTAACTGAATTTAAATAAAATTTTTAATGTGACTTCTACCAAAAATTCGGCAGAGTCTCCCCTGTAACTGAACATTTCCCAAAAATTTTCTACCTGTAAAACAAGAATATATGTTTAAATATATATCTATATCATAACTGCCAGCATGTATCGAATTATATCCAAAAGGAATCAAGGATCATAACACTCAAGCCTCAGGTTGCAACAATTCAAATAAATGAACTTGCTCATAAAATTCATCTCAACCTTCAGATCAAACATAAACTCTGGTAATCTCATTCAACAGCCTGTAACTTAAAATATTTAAAAGCATATAATAAGATACTGAACTCATGCATTCCTGCTTATACATAACTTACTAAGCAATACTCTTGCTGAAAAAAAAAACATTGAATATATAGTTCATCCTGCTTTGTAATCCTTGCTGGACTCAGGAGACATTTGGTCAACCTGATCCGCAATCCTGGCTCCCACGGTCCGGATAACTGTAAGACTCGTGGGGCAAAATATGCTAGAAGTACTGGAACTGTTTAATACCATATCCAATAATAACAATTACAGTCAACAATCTAAATAACATAAAATAAGATAAATTAAAGCAATCTGGATGAAAATAAAATAAAATAAACAAACTTTGAATAAACTTGCATCGAACTCATTTAAAATTCATAAGTAATCATGTGTGGGTATATGTATGTATATATATATATATGTGTAGATATAATGCTTAAGAAAATAATGATAACTGTATAAAATCCTCTCCACCTAGGCGTACCCCCATAGCTGATCCGTCAATTCCTGATATCCATCAATTCCTGATAACCGTCAATTCCCCTGGCAGGTCTCGAGGATACAAAATCAACCCGAGCCGCAACTGATATCCGTCAATTCCCCTGGCCGGTCTCGGTGGTCTCGGTGACACAAAGTCAACCCGAGCCGCAACTGGCAGGACTCAGGGGACCGTAGTCAGCCTGATCCGCAAACTGACAGGTCTCGAAGACAACCTCTCAATCTGAGCCGCAACCTGGCACCACACGGTCAGGCATCCCCGAACTCGTGGGGCAAAACTCTCAAGGCAACTGGGGGGGTACCCTCATGGTGGGTTTGAAAACCATAATCTACTATTTACACAAACTTTCGATAAATTGGTTTTCAACTGAACTTAAAAGATATTCATATATGCAACAATATATACATATATTTATATGTACCAAAATATGATGAAAACCAAAAATTAAATTTCTTCCTTTTCAACTCCTGAATATATGCACCAACTACTCAGCTAGCTGGTTAACCACATTGCTCTTTGCTTAGCATGTCATTCCAATATTAAATTTATTATATGAACAAATATAAAAAAAAAACAGATAAAGAAATACTCATCTTGCTAAACCTCAGTTCTCGACATATGTGTGTATATACAAAAACATGTATAACAAGATTTTATAAGAAAACCGCAACAAATTTCTCAAATCTTTCTAGGTGTCAGTTTACTCACCCACTCCAATGAAATAAAATAACCAAGCAACTGTCCAACAATTCTCAAAATAAGGATGCACATGTAGTGCTGTGTCTACAGGAAGTTAACCTACTGCTCTGATACCAATTGAAACGACCCGACCCAAATTCCACTTTGAAATCCGGGCCGAATCCCGTTTTTAACTGACACTTAGTATCTGTGGATCGTAAAAGACGAAAATACCCTGAAAATAAAAACATAAACCCTGAGCCCCTAACTCGTGGCTGTGCCTAATAACTGTAGGCTGCCTACGTACCCTTACTGACAGATCAAGCCACACGTAGTTCTTTTCTCTGTTCCTGACCTGTAACTGAACTGTAAAACTGCTCTAGGGCTGACCATTCTGGAGTATCCCGGACTCCGTTTTACGATCCGTCAAATACGATACGATCCTGGGAAAGTCTAGATTAACATACTTGAAATTAACTACGATCCAACGATTCAAACGTATTGAACCCGGAAATCGCACAGTAGGCGAGATCCGTTCGGGGTTCAAACGATATCCGAATTAAGATCCGCGAAATCCTACGCGCTCGTGAGGACTAGGAGATCATTCTAGGACTGATTGTGGTCCCCATCTTACTGCCCACGCGCCGCCACACGTGCTGGCAGCGCGTGGTGCCTAAAGTGATAACGCTTCGCCGGAAAATCTCAACATCTCGGCTCAAGACTCCTATCCTAGGTAGAACACCATATTTGGAGCCTCTTTTGTTCTTGGACCTACCCCAAAAAGTGGCCGGAAATGGCCGGAAAAGTAGCTCGAAAATCTGTCAAAACCCAGGTTTCGAAATCGTTCTCCTACACGTGAAATCAACAAATTCCTATCCAACAGGCAGCTAGAGCTCAAGAAATAGGTGAGAAACCATACCTCACTCATCGGAAATGGTGGCCGGATGACGGAGAATGAGTGCCTGAAAGTTTCTCCCGAAACCGATCGGGTTTCTAAAAAATCCGGCGGATTCCGGTGGTTTCGACGGCTGGGCTTGGCCGGGAAGGGAAGAGTACAGCTTCCCGGTTCGTTTGAATCCGGTCCCATGGCCTGCCGTGGCCTGTGGTGGCGACAGTGGCTCTTGGAAGCCACCGGCTGGAGGGAAAAAAAATGGGGAGGGCTCGGGTGCGCCGAGAGAGAGAGAGAGAGAGAGAGAGAGAGAGAGAAACTGAGGGTTTTAAAAATCTAGTTTTCCAAAATTACCTTTTTGCCCTTGAGTTTATTTTGACCGTATTTTCTTCGTTATAATTCCGATTCGAGTCCACTACGTGTCTACGGACTCGTTTCGTCGCGCTCTACGCAACGGTATAATTGAAATCCCCAATTTCCTTCTTGGTCAAAAAGTCAATCTTTGACCTAATAAAAATTCTAAGGGCATTTTAGTCTTTTCTTCTAATAAATTAATAATTAAATATTAATTTTAGGTTTGGGTTATTACATCCAATCTCTAGAACTATGCAATACACCAACGACTCCATTTTTTAACGAACTTCGTACGAACCTGAATTGTTCATTTTCAAGGGCCAATCGATATCGGATTGAGTCCATAACTGGGGCAACATCATAATGTGGGGGGAGGAGTCATTCGTGTGTTCTGGGTCAAATCCAATGGCTAAAACTATGCAACACACCAACAACTCCATTTTGGAATGAACTTCGCACGAACCTGAATTGTCCAATTTTGGGGACCAATCGATATTGGATTGAGTCCAAAACTTGGGGAACATCATAATATGGTCGGAGGAGTCATTTGGTGGGTTTTGAGTGATATCCAATCTCTAGAACTATGCAATACACCAACGACTCCATTTTTTAGCGAACTTCGTACGAATCTGAATTGTCCATTTTCAAGGACCAATCGATATTGGATTGAGTCCAAAACTTGGATAAAATCATAATATGGTGGGAGGAGTCATTTCGTGAGTTTTGGGCGAAATCCAATGGCTAAAACTATGCAATGCACCAACCACTTCTTTTTCGAACGAACTTCGTATGAACCTGAATTGTCCAATTTCATGGACCAATCGATATCAGATCGAGTCCAAAACTTGATGAACATCATAATATGGTGGGAGGAGTCATTTGGGGGGTTTTGAGTGATATCCAATCTATAGAACTATGCAGTACACCAAGGACTTCATTTCTGAACGAACTTCTTACGAACTTGAATTGTCCAATTTCATGGGCCAATCGATGTCGTATTGAGTCTAAAACTTGGGGAACATCATAAGATGGTGGGAAGAAGCATTTCGTGAGTTTTGGGTGAAATCCAATGGCTAAAACTATGCAACACACCGACTACTCCATTTTAGAATGAACCTCGTACGAACATTAATTATTCAATGTCATGGACCAATCGATATCGGATTGAGTCCAAAACTTGGGGAACATCATAATATGGTGGTAGAAGTCATTTGGTGGGTTCTTAGTGAAATCCAATCTCTAGAACTATGCAATACACCAACGACTCCATTTTTTAGCGAACTTCGTATGAATCTGAATTGTCCATTTTCAGGGACCAATCGATATTGGATTGAGTCCAAAACTTGGGCAATATCGGAATATGGTGGGAGGAGTCATTTCATGAGTTTTGGGTGAAATCTAGTGGCTAAAACTATGCAACACACCAACGACACCAATTTGGAATGAACTTCATATAAACCTGAATTGTCCAATTCTGATGTTGAACTTTTCCAAGAACAGCCTTCTGCGATGAGTCCTGATGATGGAAATATATGGAACGGCTAGGGTCTTAGTTTGAATGAAATGGGAGAATAACAAAAAGAAGGATGTCTAGGGTTGCGAAATTCGTCCAAAATAAATAGGGTCTGTGAATTATCCAATTTCATGGACCAATCTATATCGGATTGAGTACAAAACTTAGGGAACATCATAATATGGTGGGAGGAGTCATTTGCTGAGTTTTGGGTGAAATTCAATGGCTAAAACTATGCAACACACCAACGAATCCATTTTAGAACGTACTTCGTACGAACCTAAATTGTCCAATTTCATGAACCAATCGATATCAGATTGAGTCCAAAACTTGGGGAACACCATAATACGATGGGAGTAGTCATTTGGGGGGTTTTGAGTAAAATCCAATCTCTACAACTATGAAATACAGCACCAACGACTCCATTTCTGAATGAACTTCGTAAGAACATGAATTGTCCAATTTCATGGACCAATCGACATCGGATTGAGTCCAAAACTTGGGCAACATCATAATATGGTGGGAGGAGTCACTTTGTGAGTTTTGGGTGAAATGCAATGGCTAAAACTATGCAACACAACATCGACTCCATTTTGGAAGGAACTTCGTACGAACCTGAATTGTCCAATTTCATGGACCAATCGATATCGGATTGAGTCCAAAACTTGGGGAACATCATGATATGGTGGGAGGAGTCATTTGGTGGGTTTTGACTGAAACCCAATCACTAGAACTATGCAATACACCAACGAATCCATTTCTGAATGAACTTCGTACGAACCAGAATTGTCCAATTTCATGGACGAATCGATACGGGATGGAGTCCAAAACTTGGGGAACAACATAATATGGTGGGAGGAGTCATTTCGTGAGTTTTGGGCGAAATCCAATGGCTAAAAATATGCAATGCACCAACCACTCCATTTCAGAACGAACTTCGTACGAATTTGAATTGTCAAATTTCATGGACCAATCGATATCGGATTGAGGCCATAACTCGGGGAACATCATAATATGTTGGGAGTAGTGATTTGGTGGGTTTTGAGTGATATCCAATCTCTAGAACTATGCAATAAACCAACGACTCCATTTCTGAACGAACTTCGTACGAACATGAATTGTCCAATTTCGTGGACCAATCGATGTCGGATTGAGCCCAAAATTGGGGGAACATCATCATATGGTGGGAGGTCTCATTTGGTGGGATTTGAGTGAAATCCAATCTCAAGAACTATGCAAAAGAACAACGACTCCATTTTTGAATGAACTTCGTACGGACCTGAATTGTCCAATTTCAAGGAACAATCGATTTCGGATTGAGTCCAAAACTTGGGGAATTTCATAATATGGAGGGAGGAGTCATTTCGTGAGTTTTGGGTGAAATCCAATGGCTAAAACTATGCAATACACCAACCACTCCATTTCAGATCGAACTTCATACTAACTTGAATTGTCCATTTTCATGGGCCAATCGATATCGGATTGAGTCCAAAACTTCGGGAACATCATAATATGGGGGGAGGTGTCATTTGGTGAGTTTTGGGTGAAATCCCATCTCTAGAACTATGCAATTCACCAACGACTCCATTTCTGAACGAACTTCGTACGAACCTGAATTGTCCAATTTCGTGGAACAATTGGTATCGGATAGAGTCCAAAACTTGGGGAATTTCATAATATGGAGGGAGGAGTCATTTCGTGAGTTTTGGGTGAAATCTAATGGCTAAAACTATGCAATACACCCACCACTCCATTTCAGATCGAACTTCATACTAACTTGAATTGTCCATTTTCATGGGCCAATCGATATCGGATTGAGTCCAAAACTGGGGGAATTTCATAATATGGAGGGAGGAGTCATTTCGTGAGCTTTGGGTGAAATCCAATGGCTAAAACTATGCAATACACCAACGACTCCATTTCTGAAGGAACTTCGTACGAACCTTAATTGCCCAATTTCGTGGACCAATCGATATCGGATTGTGTCCAAAACATAGGGAACATCACAATATGGTGGGAGGAAGCATTTCGGGAGTTTTGGGTGAAATCCAATTGCTAAAACTATGCAACACACCAACGACTCCATGTTTGAACGAACTTCGTGAGAACCTGAATTGTCCATTTTCAAGGACCAATAGATATCGGATTGAGTCCAAAACTTGGGCAACTTCATAATCTGGTGGGAGGAGTCATTTCGTGGGTTTTGGGTGAAATCCAATGGCTAAGACTATGCAACACAACAACGACTCCATTTTGGAATGAACTTGGCACGAACCTGAATTGCCCAATTTCATGGACCAATCGATATCGGATTGAGTCCAAAACTGGGGGAACATCATAATATGGTGGGAGGAGTCATTTCGTGGGTTTTGAGTGAAATCCAATCTCTAGAACTATGCAATACACCAACGACTCCATTTCTTAACGAACTTCGTACGAACCTGAATTGTCCAATTTCATGAACCAATCGATGGCGGATTGAGTTCAAAACTTAGGGGACACCATAATATGCTGAGAGGAGTGATTTGGTTGATTTTGAGTGAAATCTAATCTATAGAACTATGCAATACACCAACGACTCCACTTGTGAACGAACTTCGTACGAACCTGAATTGTCCATTTTTAAGGACCAATCGATATCGGATTGAGTCCAAAACTTGGGCAACATCATAATATGATGGGAGGAAGCATTTCGTGAGTTTTGGGTGAAATCCAATGGCTCAAACTCTGCAACACACCGACTACTCCATTTTAGAACGAACTTCGTACGAACTTGAATTGTCCGATTTCATGGACCAAATGATATTAGATTAGTCCAAAACTGGGGGAACATCCAAATATGGTGGGAGGAGTCATTTGGTGGGCTTTGAGTGAAATCCAATCTCTAGAACTATGCACTACACCAACGACTCCATTTCTGAACGAACTTCGTACGAACTAGAATTGTCCAATTTTACGGACCAATCGATATTGGATTGAGTCCAAAACTTGGGGAACATCATAATATGGTGGGAGGAGTCATTTGGTGAGTTTTTGGTGAAATCCAATGGCTAAAACTATGCAACACACCAACGACTCCATTTTAAAAGGAACTTCGTACAATCCTGAATTGTCGAATGTCGTGGACCTATCGATTTCGGATTGAGTCCAAAACTTGGGGAACATTATAATATGTTGGGATGAGTCATTTCGTGAGTTTTGGGTGAAATCCAATGGCTAAAACTATGCCACACAACAACGACTCCATTTTGGAAAGAACTTCGCACAAACCTAAATTGTCCAATTCCATGGACCAATCGATATCGGATTGAGTCCAAAACTGGGGGAACATCATAATGTGGTGGGAGGAGTCATTTCGTGGGTTTTGAGTGAAATCAAATCTCTAGAACTATGCAATACAACAAGGACTCCATTTCTTAACGAACTTCGTACGAACCTGAATTGTCCAATTTCATGAACCAATCGATGGCGGATTGAGTTCAAAACTTAGGGAACACCATAATATGGTCGGAGAAAGCATTTCATGAATTTTAGGTGAACTCCAGTGGCTAAAACTATGCAATACACCAATCACTCCATTTCATAAAGAACTTCGTACGAACTTGAATTGTCCAATTCATGGACCAATCGATATCTGATTGACTCCAAAACTTAGGGAACACCATAATATGGTCGGAGAAAGCATTTCATGAATTTTAGGTGAACTCCAGTGGCTAAAACTATGCAATACACCAATCACTCCATTTCATAAAGAACTTCGTACGAACTTGAATTGTCCAATTCATGGACCAATCGATATCTGATTGACTCCAAAACTTAGGGAACACCATCATATGGCGGCAGGAAGCATTTCGTGAGTTTTGGGTGAAATCCAATGGCTAAGACTCTGCAATACACCAACCACTCCATTTCAGATCGAACTTCATACTAACCTAAATTGTCCAATTTGATGGATCAATCGATATCGAATTGAGTCCAAAACTTGGGGAACATCATAATATCGAATTGAGTCATTTGGTGTGTTTTGAGTGAAATCCAATCTCTAGAACTATTCTATACACCAACAACTCCATTTCTGAAAGAACTTCGTACGAACTTGAATTGTCCAATTTCATGGACCAATCGATATCGGATTGAGTCCATAACTTGGGGAACATCAGAATATGGTGGGAGGAGTTATTCGGTGAGTTTTGAGTGAAATACAATCTCAAGAACTATGCGACACACCAACGAACCCATTTTAGAACGAACTTCGTATGAACCTGAATTGTCCAATTTCATGGACCAATCGATATCAAATTGAGTCCAAAACTTGGGGAACATCATAATATGGTGGGAGTAGTCATTTGGTGGGTTTTGAGTGAAATCCAATCTCTAGAACTATGCAATACACCAACGACTCCATTTCTACACAAACTTCATACGAACCTGAATTACCCAATTTCATGGACCAATCGATATCGGATTGTGTCCAAAACTTAGGAAACCTCACATTATTGTGGGAGGAAGCATTTCCGGAGTTTTGGGTGAAATCTAATTGCTAAAACTATGCAACACACCAACTACTCCATTTTAGAACGAACTTCGTACAAACATGAATTGTCCAATTTCGCGAACCAATCGATGTCGGACTGAGTCCAAAATTTGGGGAACATCAAAATATGGGGGGAGGAGCCATTTGGTGGGTTTTGAGTGAAATCCAATCTCTAGAACTATGCAATACACCAACGACGCCATTTTTGAACGAACTTCATACGAACCTGAATTGTCCATTTTCAAGGACCAATCGATATCGGATTGAGTTCAAAACTTGGGCGACTTCATATTATGGTGGGAGGAGTCATTTCGTGAGTTCTAGGCGAAATCAAATGGCTAAAATTATGCAATGCATCAACTACTCCATTTTAGAACGAACTTTGTACGACCATGAATTGTCCAATTTCATGGACCAATAGATATCAGATTGAGTCCAAAACTTGGGGAACATCATAATATGGTGGGAGTAGCCATTTGGTGGGTTTTGAATGCAATCCAATTTGTAGAACTATGCTTGACACCAACGACTCCATTTTTTAACGAACTTCGTACGATCCTCAACTGTCCATTTTCAAGGACCAAACGATATCGGATTGAGTCCAAAACTTGGGCAACATCATAATATTGTGGGAGGAGTCATTTCGTGAGTTATGGGAGAAATCCAATAACCAAAACTATGCAATACACCAACGAATCCATTTTAGAACGAACTTCGTACGAACCTGAATTGTCCAATTTCATGGATCAATTGACATCGGATTGAGTCCAAAACTTGGGGAACATCATAATATGGGGGGAGTAGCCATTTGGTGGGTTTTGAATGCAATCCAATTTGTAGAACTATGCTTGACACCAACGACTCCATTTTTTAACGAACTTCGTACGATCCTCAACTGTCCATTTTCAAGGACCAAACGATATCGGATTCAGTCCAAAACTTGGGCAACATCATAATATTGTGGGAGGAGTCATTTCGTGGGTTATGGGAGAAATCCAATAACCAAAACTATGCAATACACCAACGAATCCATTTTAGAACGAACTTCGTACGAACCTGAATTGTCCAATTTCATGGACCAATCTCCATTTTCAAGGACCAATCGATATCGGATTGAGTTCAAAACTTGGGTAACATCATATTATGGTAGGAGGAGTCATTTCGTGAGTTCTGGGAGAAATCCAATAACCAAAACTATGCAATACACCAACGAATCCATTTTAGAACGAACTTCGTACGAACCTGAATTGTCCAATTTCATGGACCAATCGATATCGGATTGAGTTCAAAACTTGGGCAACTTCATATTATGGTAGGAGGAGTCATTTCGTGAGTTCTAGGCGAAATCAAATGGCTAAAATTATGCAATGCATCAACCACTTCATTTTAGAACGAACTTCGTACGAACTTTAATTGTCCAATTTCATGGATCAATTGACATCGGATTGAGTCCAAAACTTGGGGAACATCATAATATGGTTGGAGGAGTCTTTTGGTGGGTTTCGAGTGATATCCAATCTCCAGAATTTTGCAATAAACCAACGACTCCATTTCTGAACGAACTTCGTATGAACCTGAAATGTCCAATTTCATGGACCAATCGATTTTGGATTGAGTCCAACACTGGGGGAAGATCATAATATGGCGGGAGGAAGCATTTCGGGAGTTTTGAGTGAAATCCAATTGCTGAAACTATGCAACACACCAACTACTTCATTTTAGAACGAACTTCGTACGACCATGAATTGTCCAATTTCATGGACCAATAGATATCGGATTGAGTCCAAAACTTGGGGAACATCATAATATGGTGGGAGTAGCCATTTGGTGGGTTTTGAATGCAATCCAATTTGTAGAACTATCCATGACACCAACGACTCCATTTTTGAACGAACTTCGTACGATCCTCAATTGTCCATTTTCAAGGACCAATCGATATCGGATTGGGTCCAAAACTTGGGCAACATCATAATATTGTGGGAGGAAGCATTTCGGGAGTTTTGGGTGCAATCCAATGGCTAAAACTATGCATCACACCGACTACTCCATTTTCGAACGAACTTCGTACGAACATGAATTGTGCATTTTCAAGGACCAATCGACATCGGATTGAGTCCAAAACTTGGACGACATCATAATATGGTGGGAGGAGTCATTTCGTGAGTTTTGGGTGAAATCCAATGGCTAAAACTATGCAACACTACAACGACTCCATTTTGTAATGAACTTCGTACGAACATCAACTGTCCAATTTCAAGGACCAATCGATACCGGATTGAGTCCAAAACTGGGGGAACATCATAATATGGTGGGAGGAGTCATTTGGTTCAGTTGGTGTGTTTTGAGTGAAAGCCAATCTCTAGAACTATGCAATACACCAATGACTCCATTTCTGAATGAACTTCGTACGAACCTGAATTGCCCAATTTCATGGACCAATCGATATCGGATTGAGTCCAAAACTGAGGGAACATCATAATATGGTGGGAGGAGTCATTTGTTGTGTTTTGAGCGAAATCCAATATTTGGAACTATGCAACACACTAACGACTCCATTTCTGAACGAACTTCGTACGAACCTGAATTGTCCAATTTCATGGACCAATCGATGTCGGATTGTGTCCAAAACTTAGGGAACATCACAATGTGGTGGGAGGAAGCATTTCGTGGGTTTTGGGTGAAATCCAATGGCTAAAACTACGCAACACACTGACTACTCCATTTTAGAACGAACTTCGTACGAACATGAATTGTCCAATTGGATTAACCAATCGGAATCGGATTGAGTCCAAAACTTGGGGAACATCATAATATGGTGGGTTTTTTTAGTGAAATCCAATCCCTAGAACTATGCAATACACCAAGGACTCCATTTTTGATCGAACTTTGTACGAACCTGAATTGTTAATTTCGAAGGACCAATCAATATCGGATTGAGTCCAAAAGTTGGGCAACTTCGTAATATGGTGGGAGGAGTCAGTTGGTTTATTTTGAGTCAAATCCAATCCCAAGAACTATTCAATATACCAACGACTCCATTGATGAACGAACTTCGTACGAGCCAGAATTGTCTAATTTCATGGGCCAATAGATATCGGATCGAGTCCAAAACTTGAGGAATATCATAATATGGTGGGAAGAGTCATTTGGTGAGGTTTGGGTGAAATCCAATGGCTAAAACTATGCAAAACAACCACGACTTCATTTTGGATTGAACTTCGTACGAACCTGAATTGTCCAATTTCATGGACCAATCGAT
>NC_024127.1:24026189-24055940 GCF_000346735.1 Prunus mume
TGGACCAATCGATGTCGGATTGAGTCCAAAACTTGGGGAACGTCATAATATGGTGGGAGGAGTCAGTTGGTGGATTTTGAGTGAAATTCAATATTAAGAACTATATAATACACCAACGACTCCATTTCTGAACGAACTTCGTACGAACCTGAATTGTCCAATTTCATGGATCAAACGATATCGGATTGAGTACAAAACATGGGGAACATCATAATATGGTGGGAGGAGTCATTTGGTGGGTTTTGAGTGAAATCCAATCTCTAGAACTACGCAATACACCAACGACTCCATTTCTGAACGAAGTTCGACCAACCTGAATTGTCCAATTTCATAGAGCAATCTATATCGGATTGAGTACGAAACATGGGGAACGGAACATCATAATATGGTGGGTCAAGTTATTTGGTGGGTTTTGAGTGAAGTCCAATCTCTAGAACTATGCAATACACCAACGACTCCATCTCTGAACGCAGTTCATACGAGCCTGAATTGACCAATTTCATGGACCGATCGATATCGGATTGAGTCCAAAACTTAGGGGTAATATGGTGGGAGGAGTCAGTTGGTGGATTTTGAGTGCAATTCAATCTTAAAAACTATACAATACTCCGACGACTCCATTTCTGAACGAACTTCGTACGAACCTGCATTGTCCAATTTCATGGACCAATCGATATCAGATTGAGTCCAAAACTTGGGGAACATCATAATATGGTGGGAGGAGTCGTTTGGTGTGTTTTGAGTGAAATCCAATCTCTAGAACTACGCAATACACCAACTACTCCATTTCTGAACGAACTTCGTTTGAACCTGAATTGTCTAATTTCATGGACCAATCGATATCGGGTTGTGTCCAAAACTTGGGGAACATCATAAAATCATGGGAGGAGTCACTTGGCGTGTTTTTGAGTGAAATCCAATCTCTAGAACTATGCAATACAAACATGACTCCATTTCTGAAAACTTAGAGAACATCATAATATGGTGGGAGGAGTCAGTTGGTGGATTTTGAGTGAAATTCAATGTTAAGAACTATACAATACACCAACTACTCTATTTCATAGACCAATCGATATCGGATTGAGTCCGAAACTTGGGGAACATCATAATATGGTGGGTCAAGCCATTTGGTGGGTTTTGAGTGAAATCCAATCCCTAGAACTATGCAATACACCAATGACTCCATCCCTGAACGAACTTGGTACAAACATGAATTGTCCAATTTCATGGACCAATCGATATCGGATTGAGTCCAAAACTTAGGGAACATCGTAATATGGTGGGAGAAGTCAGTTGGTGGATTTTGAGTGAAATTCAATCTTAACAACTATACAATACACCAACGACTCCATTTCTGAACGAACTTCGTACGAACCTGAATTGTCCAATTTCATGGACCAATCGATATCAGATTGAGTCCAAAACTTGGGGAACATCAAAATGTGGTGGGAGGAGTTATTTCGTGAGTTTTGGGTGAAATCTAATGAGTAAACCTACGCAATACACTAACGACTCTGTTTCTGAACGAACTTCGTACGAACTTGAATTGTCCAATTTCATGGTCTGAACGAACTTCGTAATCGATATCGGATTTAGCCCAAAACTTGGGGAACATCAAAATGTGGTGGGAGGAGTTATTTCGTGAGTTTTGGGTGAAACCTAATGAGTAAACCTACGCAATACACTAACGACTCTGTTTCTGAACGAACTTCGTACGAAACTGAATTGTCCAATTTCATGGTCTGAACGAACTTCGTACGAACTTGAATTGTCCAATTTCATGGTCTGAACGAACTTCGTACGAAACTGAATTGTCCAATTTCATGGTCTGAACGAACTTCGTACGAAACTGAATTGTCCAATTTCAAGGACCAATCGATATCGGATTTAGCCCAAAACTTGGGGAACGCCGTAATATGGTGGGAGGAGTCATTTGGTGGGTTTTGAGTGAAATCCAATCTAATCTCTAGAACTATGCAATACACCACCGACTCCATTTCTGAACGAAGTTCGTACCAACCTGAATTGTCCAATTTCATAGAGCAATCTACATCGGATTGAGTACGAAACATGGGGAACGGAACATCGTAATATGGTGGGCCAAGTTATTTGGTGGGTTTTGAGTGAAGTCCAATCTCTAGAACTATGCAATACACCAACGACTCCATCTCTGAACGCAGTTCATACGAGCCTGAATTGACCAATTTCATGGACCGATCGATATCGGATTGAGTCCAAAACTTAGGGGTAATATGATGGGAGGAGTCAGTTGGTGGATTTTGAGTGCAATTCAATCTTAAGAACTATACAATACACCAACGACTCCATTTCTGACCGAACTTCGTACGAACCTGAATTGTCCGATTTCATGGACCAATCGATATAGAATTGAGTCCAAAACTTGGGGAACATCATAATATGGTGGGAGGAGTCATTTGGTTGGTTTGGTTTTGAGTGAAATCCAATCTCTTGAACTATGCAATACTCCAACAACTCCATTTCTGAACGAACTTCGTACGAACCTGAATTGTCCAATTTCAGGGACCAATCGATATCGGATTGAGTCCAAAACTTGGGGAACATCAAAATGTGGTGGGAGGAGTCATTTCGTGAGTTTTGGGTGAAATCTAATGAGTAAACCTACGCAATACACTAACGACTCTGTTTCTGAACGAACTTCGTACGAACTTGAATTGTCCAATTTCAAGGACCAATCGATATCGGATTTAGTCTGAAACTTTGGGAACACTATAATATGGTGGGAGGAGTCATTTGGTGTTTTTTGAGTAACCTCCAATCTCTAGAACTATGCAATACACCAACAACTCCATTTCTGAACGACCTTCGTACGAACCTGAATTGTTCAATTTCATGGACCAATCGATGTCGGATTGAGTCCAAAACTTGGGGAACGTCATAATATGGTGGGAGGAGTCAGTTGGTGGATTTTGAGTGAAATTCAATATTAAGAACTATATAATACACCAACGACTCCATTTCTGAACGAACTTCGTACGAACCTGAATTGTCCAATTTCATGGATCAAACGATATCGGATTGAGTACAAAACATGGGGAACATCATAATATGGTGGGAGGAGTCATTTGGTGGGTTTTGAGTAAAATCCAATCTCTAGAACTATGCAATACACCAACAACTCCATTTCTGAACGAACTTCGTACGAACCTGAATTGTCCAATTTCATGGTCCAATCGATATCGGATTGAGTCCAAAACTTGGGGAACATCATAATATGGTGGGAGGACTCATTTCGTGAGTTTTGGGGGAAATCTAATGGCTAAAACTATGCAGTACACCAACCATTCCATTTCAGGACGAACTTTGTACGAAACTGAATTGTCCAATTTCAGGGACCAATTGATATTGGATTGAGTCCAAAACCTGGGGAACATCATAATATGGTGGGCGGAGTCATTTGGTGGGTTTTGAGTGAAATCCAATCTCTAGAACTGCGCAATACACCAACGACTTCATTTCTGAACGAAGTTCGTACCAATCTGAATTATCCAATTTTATAGACCAATCGATATCGGATTGAGTCCGAAACATGGGGAACGGAACATTATAATATGGTGGGTGAAGCTATTTGGTGGGTTTTGAGTGAAATCCAATCTCTAGAACTATGCAATACACCAACGACTCCATCTCTGAACGAAGTTCATACGAGCCTGAATTGACCAATTTTATGGACCGATCGATATCGGATTGAGTCCAAAACTTAGGGAACATCGTAATATGGTGGGAGGAGCCAGTTGCTGGATTTTGAGTGAAATTCAATCTTAAGAACTATACAATACTCCAACGACTCCATTTCTGAACGAACTTCGTACGAACCTGCATTGTCCAATTTCATGGACCGATCGATATCAGATTGAGTCCAAAACCTGGGGAACATCATAATATGAAGGGAGGAGTCATTTCGTGAGTTTTGGGTGATATCCAATGGCTAAGACTAAGCAATACACTAACCATTCCATTTCTGAATGAACTTCGTACGAACCTGAATTGTCCAATTTCATGGATCAAACGATATCGGATTGAGTACAAAACTTGGGGAACATCATAATATGGTGGGAGGAGTCATTTGGTGGGTTTCGAGTGAACTCCAATCTCTAAAACAATGCAATACACCAACGACTCCATTTCTGAACGAACTTCGTACGAACCTGAATTGTCCAATTTCATGGTCCAATCGATATCGGATTGAGTCCAAAACATGGGGAACATCATAATATGGTGGGAGGGCTCATTTCGTGAGTTTTGGGCGAAATCTAATGGCTAAAACTATGCAGTACAAGAACCATTCCATTTCAGGACGAACTTTGTACGAAACTGAATTGTCCAATTTCATGGACCAATCGATATCAGATTGAGTCCAAATTATAATATGGTGGGAGGAGTCATTTGGTGGGTTTCGAGTGAACTCCAATCTCTAGAACAATGCCATACACCAACGACTCCATTTCTGAACGAACTTCGTACAAACCTGAATTGTCGAATTTCGTGGACCAATCGATATCGGATTGAGTCCGAAACTTGGGGAACACTGTAATATGGTGGGAGGAGTCATTTGGCGGTTTTCGAGTGAACTCCAATCTCTAGAACTATGCAATACACCAACGACTCTATTTCGGAACGAACTTCGTACGAACCTGAATTGTCTAATTTCATGGATCAATCCATATCGGATTGAGTCCAAAACTGGGGGAACATCATAATATGGTGGGAGGAGTCATTTGGTGGGTTTTGAGTGTAATCCAACATTTAGAACTATACAATACCCCTACGACTCCATTTCTGAACGAACTTTGTACGAACCTGAATTGTCTAATTTCATGGACCAATCCATATCGGATTGAGTCCAAAACTGGGGGAACATCCTAATACGTTGGGAGGAGTCATTTGGTGGGTTTTGAGTGAAATCCAATCTCTAGAACTACGCAATACACCAACAACTCCATTTCTGAACGAGCTTCGTACAAACATCAATTGTCCAATTTCATGGATCAATCGATATCGGATTGAGTCCAAAACTTAGGGAACATAATAATATGGCGGGTGGAGTCAGTTGGTGGATTTTGAGTGAAATTTAATCTCAAGAACTATATAATACACCAACGACTCCATTTCTGAACGAACTTCGTACGAACCTGAATTGTCGAATTTGATGTACCAATCGATATCAAATTGGGTTCAAAACTTGGGGAACGTTATAATATGGTGGGAGGAGTCATTTCGTGAGTTTTGGACGAAATCTAATGGCTAAAACTATGCAGTGCACCAACCATTCCATTTCAGGACGAACTTTGTACGAAACTGAATTGTCGAATTTGATGTACCAATCGATATCAAATTGGGTTCAAAACTTGGGGAACGTTATAATATGGTGGGAGGAGTCATTTGGTGGGTTTCGAGTGAACTCCAATCTCTAAAACAATGCAATACACCAACGACTCCATTTCTGAACGAACTTCGTACGAACCTGAATTTTCCAATTTCAAGGACCAATCGACATTGGATTGAGTCTGAAACTTGGGGAACACTATAATATGGTGGGAGGAGTCATTTGGTGGGTTTCGAGTGAACTCCAATCTCTAAAACAATGCAATACACCAACGACTCCATTTCTGAACGAACTTTGTACGAACCTGAAATGTCCAATTTCATGGACCAATCGATATCGGATTGCGTCTGAGACTTGGGGAACACTATAGTATAATGGGTGGAGTCATTTGGTGGGTTTCGAGTAACCTCCAATCTCTACAACTATGCAATACACCAACGACTCCATTTCTGAACGAACTTCGTACGAACTGAATTGTCCAATTTCATGGAACGATCGGCATCGGATTGAGTCCGAAACCTGGGGAACATCATAATACGTTGGGAGGAGTCATTTGGTGGGTTTTGAGTGAAATCCAATCTATAGAACTACGCAATACACCAACGACTCCATTTCTGAACGACCTTCGTACAAACTTGAATTGTCCAATTTCATGCACCAAACGATATCAGATTGAGTCCAAAACTTGGGGAACAATATAATATGGTGGGAGGAGTTTTGGACAAAATCTAATGGCTAAAACTATGCAGTGCACCAATCATTCCATTTCAGGACGAACTTTGTACGAAACTGAGTTGTCCAATTTCATGGACCAATCGATATCGGATTGAGTCCGAAACTTGGGGAACACTGTAATATGGTGGGAGGAGTCATTTGGTAGGTTTCGAGTGAACTCCAATCTCTAGAACTATGCAATACACCGACGACTCCATTTCTGAACGAACTTCGTACGAACCTGAATTGTCCAATTTCATGGACCAAACGATATCGGATTGAGTGCAAAACTTGGGGAACATCATAATATGGTGGGAGGAGTCATTTGGTGGGTTTTGAGTAAAATCCAATATCTAGAACTATGCAATACCTCAACGACTCCATTTCTGAACGAACTTCGTACGAACCTGAATTGTCCAATTTCATGGACCAATCGATATCGGATTGAGTCAAAAACTTTGGGAACATCATAGTATGGTGGGAGGAGTCAGTGGGTGGATTTCGAGTGAAATTCAATCCTAAGAACTATACAACACATCAACGACTCTATTTTTGAACTAACTATGCAATGCCCCAACCACTCCATTTCGTGAGTTTTGGGCGAAATCCAATGCCTAAAACTATGCAATGCACCAACCACTCCATTTCGGGACGAACTTTGTACGAACCTGAATTGTCCAATTTCATGGACCAATCGATATCAGATTGAGTCCAAAACTTGGGACACATTATAATGTGGTAGGGGGATTCATTTGGTGGGTTTCGAGTGAACTCCAATATTTGGAACTATGCAATACACCAACGACTCTATTTCTCAACGAACTTCGTATGAACCTGAACTGTCCAATTTCATGGACCAATCGATATCGGATTGAGTCCGAAACTTGGGGAACAACATAATATGGTTGTAGGAGTCATTTAGTGGGTTTTGAGTGAAATCCAATCTCTGGAACTATGCAATACACCAACGACTCCATTTCTGAACTAATTCGTACGAACCTGAATTGTCCAATTTCATGGACCAAACGATATCAGATTGAGTCCGAAACTTGGGGAACGTTGTAATATGGTGGGAGGAGTGATTTGGTGGGTTTCGAGTGAACTCTAATCTCTAGAACTATGCAATACACCAAGAACTCCATTTCTGAACGAACTTCGTACGAACCTGAATTGTCCAATTTCATGGACCAATCCATATCAGATTGAGTCCAAAACTTGGGACACATTATAATGTGGTAGGGGGAGTCATTTGGTGGGTTTCGAGTGAACTCCAATATCTGAAACTATGCCATACACCAACGACTCCATTTTTCAAAGAACTTCGTACAAACGTGAATTGTTCAATTTCATGGACCAATCGATATCGGATTGAGTCCAAAACTTAGGGAACAACATGATACGGTGGGAGGAGACACTTTGTGGATTTTGAGTGAAATTCAATCATAAGAACTATATAATACACCAACGACTCCATTTCTGAACGAACTTCGTACGAACCTGAATTGTCCAATTTTATGGACCAATCGATATCGGACTGAGTCCGAAACTTGGGGAACATCATAATATGGTGGGAGGATTCATTTAGTGGATTTTGAGGGAAATCCAATCTCTAGAACTATGCATTACACCAACGACTCTATTTTTCAACGAACTTCGTACAAACCTGAACTGTTCAATTTCATGGACCAATCGACATCGGACTGAGTCCGAAACTGGGGGAACATCATAATATGGGGGGAGGAGTCATTTGGTGGGTTTTGAGTGAAATCTAATCTCTAGAACAATGCAATACACCAACGACTCCATTTCTGAACGAACTTCGTACGAACCTGAATTGTCCAATTTCATGGACCAATCGATATCAGATTGAGTCCAAAACTTGGGAAACATTA
The DNA here is from genome assembly GCF_000346735.1 of Prunus mume. The sequence continues at coordinate 24,034,161 of NC_024127.1, forward strand.
TAATGTGGTAGGGGAACTCATTTGGTGGGTTTCGAGTGAACTCCAATATCTGAAACTATTCAATACACCAACGACTCCATTTCTCAACGAACTTCGTATGAACCTGAACTGTCCAATTTCATGGACCAATCGATATCGGATTGAGTCCGAAACTTGGGGAACATCATAATATGGTAGGAGGAGTCATTTAATGGGTTTTGAGTGAAATCCAATCTCTAGAACTATGCAATATACCAACGACTCCATTTCTGATCTAACTTCGTACGAACCTGAATTGTCTAATTTCATAGACCAAACGATATCGGATTGAGTCCGAAGCTTGGGGAACATTGTAATATGGTGGGAGGAGTCATTTGGTGGGTTTCGAGTGAACTACAATCTCTAGAACTATGCAATACACCAACAACTCCATTTCTGAACGAACTTTGTACGAACCTGAATTGTCCAATTTCATGGACCAATCGACATCGGATTGAGTCCGAAACGGGGGGAACATCATAATACGTTGGGAGGAGTCAATTGGTGGGTTTTGAGTGAACTCCAATCTCTAGAAGTACGCAATACACCAATGACTCCATTTCTGAACGACCTTCGTACAAACCTGAACTGTCCAATTTGATGGACCAATCGATTTTGGAGTGAGCCCGAAACTTGGGGAACATCATAATATGGTGGGAGGAGTCAGTTGGTGGATTTTAAGGGAAATTCAATCTTAAGAACTATACAATACACCAACGAGTCTATTTCTGAACGAACTTCGTACGAACCTGAATTGTCCAATTTTATGCACCGATTGATATCGGACTGAGACCGAAACTTGGGGAACATCATAATGTGGTGGAAGGAGTCATTTTGTGGGTTTTGAGTGATATCAAATCTCTAGAACTATGCAATACACCAACAACTCCATTTTTGAAAGTACTTCGTACGAACCTGAATTGTCCAATTTCATGGACCAATCGATATCAGATTGAGTCAAAAACTTGGGGAACATCATAATATGGTGGGAGGAGTCAGTTGGTGGATTTTGAGTGAAATTCAATCTCAAGAACTATACAATACACCAACGACTCTATTTCTGAACGAACTTCGTACGAACCTGAATTGTCCAATTTTATGGACCAATCGATATCAGACTGAGTCCGAAACGTGGGGAACATCATAATATGGTGGGCGGATTCATTTGGTGGGTTTTGAGTGAAATCCAATCTCTAGAACTATGCAATACCCCAACGACTCTATTTTTCAACGAACTTCGTTCAAACCTGAACTGTTCAATTTCATGGACCAATCAACATCGGATTGAGCCCGAAACAGGGGGAACATCATAATATGTTGGGAGGAGTCATTTGGTGGGTTTTGAGTGAAATCTAATCTCTAGAACAATGCAATACACCAACGACTCCATTTCTGAACGAACTTCGTACGAACCTGAATTGTCCAATTTTATGGACCAATTGATATCGGATTGAGTCCGAAACTTGGGGAACATTGTAATATGGTGGGAGGAGTCATTTGGTGGGTTTCGAGTGAACTCCAATCTCTAGAACTATGTAATACACCGAGGACTCCATTTTTCAACTAACTTCGTACAAACCTGAATTGTTCAATTTCATGGACCAAGCGATATCGGATTCAGTCCAAAACTTTGGGAACATCATAATATGGTGGGAGGAGTCAGTTGGTGGATTTTGAGTGAAATTCAATCTTAAGAACTATACAATACACCAACGACTCTATTTCTGAACGAACTTCGTACGAACCTGAATTGTCCAATTTCATGGAACAATCGATATTGGATTGAGTCCGAAACTTGGGGGACATTGTAATATGTTGGGAGGAGTCATTTGGTGGGTTTCGAGTGAACTCCAATCTCTTGAACAATGCAATACACCAATGACTCCATTTCTGAACGAACTTCGTACGAACCTGAATTGTCCAATTTCATGGAACAATCGATATTGGATTGAGTCCGAAACTTGGGGGACATTGTAATATGGTGGGAGGAGTCATTTGGTGGGTTTCGAGTGAACTCCAATCTCTTGAACAATGCAATACACCAATGACTCCATTTCTGAACGAACTTCGTACGAACCTGAATTGTCCAATTTCATGGAACAATCGATATTGGATTGAGTCCGAAACTTGGGGGACATTGTAATATGTTGGGAGGAGTCATTTGGTGGGTTTCGAGTGAACTCCAATCTCTTGAACAATGCAATACACCAATGACTCCATTTCTGAACGAACTTCGTACGAACCTGAATTGTCCAATTTCATGGAACAATCGATATTGGATTGAGTCCGAAACTTGGGGGACATTGTAATATGGTGGGAGGAGTCATTTGGTGGGTTTCGAGTGAACTCCAATCTCTAGAACTGTGCAATACACCAACGACTCCAATTCTGAACGAACTTCGTACGAACCTGAATTGTCCAATTTCATGGACCAATCAATATCGGATTGAGTCCGAAACTTGGCGAACATCATAATATGGTGGGAGGAGTCATTTGCTGGGTTTTGAGTGAAATCCAATATCTAGAACTATGCAATACCCCAACGAATCCATTTCTAAACGAACTTCGTACGAACCTGAATTGTCCAATTTCATGGACCAATCGATATCGGATTGAGTCAAAAACTTGGGGAACATCATAATATGGTGGGAAGAGTCAGTTCGTGAGTTTTGGGCGAAATCCAAAGCCTAAAACTATGCAATGCACCAACCACTCCATTTCGGGACGAATTTTGTGCGAACCTGAATTGTCCAATTTCGTGGACCAATCGATATCAGATTGAGCCCAAAACTTGGGTCACATTATAATGTGGTGGGAGGAGTCATTTGGTGGGTTTCGAGTGAACTGCAACATCTGGAACTATGCAATACACTAACGACTTGATTTCTCAACGAACTTCGTATGAACCTGAACTGCCCAATTTCATGGACCAATCGATATCGGATTGAGACCGAAACTTGGGGAACATCATAATATGGTGGGATGAGTCATTTAGTGGGTTTTGAGTGAAATCCAATCTCTAGAATTATGCAATACCCCAACGACTCCATTTTTCAACGAACTTCGTACAAACCTGAATTGTTCAATTTCGTTCACCAAGCGATATCGGATTGAGTCCAAAACTTTGGGAACATCATAATATGGTGGGAGGAGTCAGTTGGTGGATTTTGAGTGAAATTCAATCTTAAGAACTATACAATACACAAACGACTCTATTTCTGAACGAACTTCGTACGAACCTGAATTGTCCAATTTTATGGACCAATCGATATCGGACTGAGCCCGAAAATTGGGGAACATCATAATATGGTGAGAGGAGTCATTTTGTGGGTTTTGAGTGAAATCCAGTCTCTAGAACTATGCAATACCCCAACGACTCCATTTTTCAACGAACTTCGTACAAACCTGAATTGTTCAATTTCGTTCACCAAGCGATATCGGATTGAGTCCAAAACTTGGGGAACATCATAATATGGGGGGAGGAGTCAGTTGGTGGATTTTGAGGGAAATTCAATCTTAAGAACTAAACAATACACAAACGACTCTATTTCTGAACGAACTTCGTACGAACCTGAATTGTCCAATTTTATAGACCAATCGATATAGGATTGAGTCCGAAACTTGGGGAACATCATAATATGGTGGGAGGATTCATTTAGTGGGTTTTGAGTGAAATCCAATCTCTAGAACTATGCAATACCCCAACGACTCCATTTTTCAACGAACTTCGTACAAACCTGAACTGTTCAATTTCATGGACCAATCGACATCGGATTGAGTCCGAAACTGGGGCAACATCATAATATGTTGGGAGGAGTCATTTGGTGGGTTTTGAGTGAAATCCAATCTCTAGAACAATGCAATACACCAACGACTCCATTTCTGAACGAACTTCGTACGAACCTGAATTGTCCAATTTCATGGACCAATCGATATCGGATTGAGTCCGAAACTTGGGTAACATTGTAATATGGTCGGAGGAGTCAGTTGGTGGGTTTCGAGTGAACTCCAATCTTTCGAACTATGCAATACACCGACGACTCCATTTTTCAACGAACTTCGTACAAACCTGAAATTGTTCAATTTCATGGACCAAGCGATATGGGATTGAGTCCAAAACTTTGGGAACATCATAATATGGTGGGAGGAGTCAGTTAGTGGATTTTGAGTGAAATTCAATCTTAAGAACTATATAATACACCAATGACTCCATTTCTAAACGAACTTCGTACGAACCTGAATTGTCCAATGTCATGGACCAATTGGTATCGGATTGAGTCCAAAACTTAGGGAACATCGTAATATGGTGGGAGGAGTCAGTTGGTGGATTTGGAGTGAAATTCAATCTTAAGAACTATACAATACATCAACGACACCAATTCTGAATGAACTTCGTACCAATCTGAATTTTCCAATTTCATGGACCAATCGATATCGGATTAAGTCCAAAACTTGGGGAACATCATAATATGGTGGGAGGAGTCATTTGGTTGGTTTTGAGTGAAATCTAATCTATTGAACTATGAGATACACCAACAACTCCATTTCTGAATGAACTTTGTACGAACCTGAATTGTCCAATTTCATGGACCAATCGATATCGGATTGAGTCTGAAACTTGGGGAACACTATAATATGGTGGGAGGAGTCATTTGGTGGCTTTCGAGTAACCTCCAATCTCTAAAACTATGCAATACATGATCAGTTTACAATTGCATATCATTTTGTACCCTTCTAACTTATGATTTGGTTATGTTATTGAGTCAAACGTGTGCTTTTAATCCCTTTTCTGTTTATCATTCAGTTCATTGAGCCTTAGGTAGCAATGGTGCCTTTGGATAAGAAAAGATGCAAAATGGTGCAAAAACGAGCAGACTGGGTTGGAAACTCATTTCGGCCTTAACGTCTTTCTACCAACTTTGATTGGCCCATGTAATATGTGCTTGGAAAGATGAGAGTCTGAACTTCAAGATGGAGAACTCAAATGTATCAATTGATTAAGTCAACCCCAATCCGTGAGCCCATCAAAATGCACACCATGCTCAGGAATGCAACTGCTAGCTGTTGAGCCATGTGCTGACAAGACAGCATGGAAACTCAGAAGGCATGGGCAGCTGACATTCCAAGAGGCATGGCCAGTTGACATTCCTAGAGGCATGGGCTACACATCAAATCAGCAGCATGGGAACCTAATGGGCAGCTCAGACAAATGGGAACAGCTAGGAATGGGTGTGCTTCATCAGCCAAAGGGGGAGCACGAATTTGCACTCTATAAATAGAGTGATGCACACTCATTCAAGGATAGTCACTCCATTAATCATAAAATTCACTTCAGCCATCCTCTAACACTCTCATCCTTCCCCAAACACTCCATTCAGTCCCAAATCACCAAAACAGCTCCAACAAGCCTTCCTTCCATTTCCCTACGAATTTCCTCTTTCTCTGCCATCACCACTCACCCAAACTCATCCCAAATCACCTCTTTAGTTGCCATACTCTAGATGTGAGAAAGCTCTTGGAGCAGCATTAGGTGTGGAGAAGCACTTGGAGAAGCCTTGGACACCACAATTAACTTCAGACATGGGTTTTTCCACTCTTATTACATTCATTATGTTTTTTCTTTTCTGTTTAAGTTTCATTTCCATTATGAGTAGCTAAATTCATAACTAGGACTTCGATGTAACCTAACATGAATATTCTGGGTTTATAAGTTGAAGTTTTGAGTTTCAAGTTTTATTCATGATTCATGTTCTTATTCATTATGCTTATCAGTTAATATGCTTGTTTGGATTATTGATCACCATTAGAACTTGTATATTAGCTATCTTGGTTTGAATCAAGAGTAGACACCATGCTTTGATTCGAATTGAACTATGAATAAGAAAAGTATGTATGGACATTGGACAACAGGGATTAGATACATGCTTGGTTGTTTAAATTGTTCTTCTATGCTTAATGAGTTCCTAATGTTTAATTTAGGTTAGACAACAAATGATCAAGTTAGGGAATTAGGAACACAATGTTAGGACCAGACACCATGGCCTAATTATTCTTTAGCTAGAATCAATCTTTGAATCTGAATTAGACTTGTCACTTGACTCCTTATAACCTAGAATTGAATTGTTATGGTGAATCGAATGCCCTAGTCTCCCAATCTGTTTTCCAGCCCACAAAAACACTCTTTGTTACATTTGCTCACTTTGCTTTTGTTTGAAATTTCGTTTTGCCTCATTTGTTCAACAATTACAATCACTCTTGCTTTAAATTCTATTTTAGACTTAACCTCCTACTTTCTTGAATTTGGTAATCTAAGTACATACCTAATTTTAACTTCTCAGTCCTCGTGGGTACGACCTCGTACTTGTCTTGCTATATTACTAATTGGCCCGTACAATTGCGAGTTAACAGTTTAACAACAATACACCAACGACCCCATTTCTGAACGAACTTCGTACGGACCTGAATTGTCCAATTTCATGGACCAATCGACATCGGATTGAGTTCGAAACCAGGGGAACGTCATAATACGTTGGGAGGAGTCATTTGGTGGGTTTTGAGTGAACTCCAATCTCTAGAACTACGCAATACACCAACGACTCTATTTCTGAACGAACTTCGTACGAACCTGAATTGTCCAATTTTAGGGGCCAATCAATATCGGACTGAGTCCGAAACTTGGCGAACATCATAATATTGTGGCAGGAGTCATTTGGTGGGTTTGAGTGAAATCCAATCTCTAGAACTATGCAATACACCGACGACTCCATTTGTGAACGAACTTCGTACGAACCTGAATTGTCCAATTTTAGGGGCCAATCGATATCGGACTGAGTCCGAAACTTGGGGAACATTGTAATATGGTGGGAGGAGTCATTTGGTGGGTTTCGAGTGAACTCCAATCTCTAGAACTACGCAATACACCAACGACTATATTTCTGAACGAACTTCGTACAAACCTGAATTGTCCAATTTTAGGGGCCAATCGATATCGGACTGAGTCCGAAACTTGGGGAACATCGTAACATGGTGGGAAGAGTCATTTCGTGTGTTTTGGGCGAAATCCAATGCTAAAAACTATGCAATGCACCAACCACTCCATTTCGGGACGAACTTTGAAGGAACCTGAATTGTCCAATTCCATGGACCAATCGATATCAGATTGAGTCCAAAACTTGGGACACATTATAATATGGTGGGAGGAGTCATTTGGTGGGTTTCGAGTGAACTCCAATCTCTAGAACTATGCAATACACCGACGACTCCATTTGTGAACGAACTTCGTACGAACCTGAATTGTCCAATTTCATGGAGCAATCGATATCGGATTGAGTCCGAAACTTGGGGAACATTGTAACATGGTGGGAGGAGTCATTTGATGGGTTTCGAGTGAACTCCAATCTCTAGAACTATGCAATACACCAACGACTCCATTTCTGAACGAACTTCGTACGAACCTGAATAGTCCAATTTCATGGAGCAGTCGATATCGGATTGAGTCCGAAACTTGGGGAACATTGTAATATGGTGGGAGGAGTCATTTGGTGGGTTTCGACTGAAATCCAATCTCTAGAACTACGCAATACACCAACGACTCCATTTCTGAACGAACTTCGTACGAACCTGAATTGTCCAATTTCATGGACCAGTCGATATCAGATTGAGTCCAAAACTTTGGACACATTATAATATGGTTTGAGGAGCCATTTGGTGGGTTTCGAGTGAACTCCAATATCTGGAACTATGAAATACACCAACGACTCCATTTCTCAACGAACTTATCGATATCGGATTGAGTCCGAAACTTGGGGAACATCATAATATGGTGGGACGAGTCATTTAGTGGGTTCTGAGTGAAATCCAATCTATAGAACTATGCAATACCCCAACGACTCCATTTTTCAACGAACTTCGTATAAACCTGAACTGTTCAATTTCATGGGCCAAGCGATATCGGATTGAGTCCAAAACTTTGGGAACATCATAATATGGTGGGAGGAGACAGTTGGTGGATTTTGAGTGAAATTCAATCTTAAGAACTATATAATAGACCAATGACTCCATTTCTGAACGAACCTCGTACGAACCTGAATTGTCCAATTTCACGGACCAATCGATATCGGATTAGGTCCAAAACTTGGGGAACATCATAATATGGTGGGAGGAGTCATTTGGTTGGTTTTGAGTGAAATCCAATCTCTAGAACTATGCAATACACCAACAACTCCATTTCTGAACGAATTACGTACGAACCTGAATTGTCCAATTTCATGGACCAATTGATATCGAATTGAGTCCAAAACTTAGGGAACATCATGATATGGTGGGATGAGTCATTTTGTGAGTTTTGGGCGAAATCTAACCATTCGATTTCAGGAGGAACTTTGCACGAAACTGAATTGTCCAATTTCATGGACCAATCGATATCAGATTGAGTCCAAAACTTGGGGAACATCATAATGTGGTGGCAGGAGTCAATTGGTGTGTTGAGTAAACTCCAATCTCTTTAACTATGCAATACACCAACGACTACATTTCTGAACGAACTTCGTACGAACCTGAATTGTCCAATTTCATGGACCAATCGACATCAGATTGAGTCCGAAACTGGGGGAACATCATAATATGGTGGGAGGAGTCATTTGGTGTGTTTCGAGTAAACTCCAATCTCTTGAACTATGCAATACACCAACGACTAGTATGAACCTGAACTGTCCAATTTGATGGACCAATCGATATCGGATTGAGTCCAAAAGTTTGGGAACATCATAACATGGTGGGAGGAGTCAGTTGGTGGATTTTGAGTGAAATTCAATCTTAAGAACTATATAATACCCCTATGACTCCATTTCTGAACGAACTTCGTACGAACCTGAATTGTCCAATTTCATGGACCAATCGATATCGGATTGAGTCCGAAACTTGGGGAATATTGTAATATGGTGGGAGGAGTCATTTGGTGGGTTTCGAGTGAACTCCAATCTCTAGAACTATGCAATACACCAGCGACTCCATTTCTGAACGAACTTCGTACAAAACTGAATTGTTCAATTTCGTGGACCAATCGATATCGGATTGGGTCCGAAACTTGGAGAACATTATAATATGGTGGGAAGAGTCATTTCGTGAGTTTTTGGCGAAATCCAATGCCTAAAACTATGCAATGCACCAACCACTCCATTTCGGGATGAACTTTGTACGAACCTGAATTGTCCAATTTCATGGACCAATCGATATCGGTTTGAGTCCGAAACTTGGGGAACATTGTAATATGGTGGGAGGAGTCATTTGGTGGGTTTCGAGTGAATTCCAATCTCTAGAACTATGCAATACACTAACGACTCCATTTCTCAACGAACTTCGTATGAACCTGAACTGTCCAATTTGATGGACCAATCGATATCGGATTGAGTCCAAAAGTTTGGGAACATCATAACATGGTGGGAGGAGTCAGTTGGTGGATTTTGAGTGAAATTCAATCTTAAGAACTATATAATACCCCTATGACTCCATTTCTGAACGAACTTCGTACGAACCTGAATTGTCAAATGTCATGGACCAATAGGTATAGGATTTAGTCCAAAACTTAGGGAACATCATAATATGGTGGGAGGAGTCATTTGTTTGATTTTTAGGGAAATCCAATCTCTGGAACTATGCAATACACCAACAACTTCATTTCTGAACGAACTTCGTATGAACCTAAATTGTCTAATTTCAAGGACCAATCGATATCGGATTGAGTCCAAAACTTAGGGAACATCATAATATTGTGGGAGGAATCATTTGGTTGATTTTGAGGGACATCCAATCTCTAGAACTACGCAATACACCAACAACTCCATTTCGACTCCATTTCAGAACGAACAGCGTACGAACCTGAATTGTCAGATATCATGGACCAATCGATATCGGATTGAGTCCTAAACTTGGCGAACAACATCATACGGTGGGAGGACTCATTTGGTTGGTTTTGAATGAAATCCAATCTCTAGAACTATGGAATACACCAACAACTCCATTTCAGATTCGCGTACGAACTTGAATTGTGCGATTTTGTGGACCAATCGATATCGGATTGAGTCCAAAACTTGGGGAACATCATAATACGGAGGGGGAGTCACTTGATGGGTTTTTAGTGATATCCAATCCCTAGATCTATGCAATACACCAGCGACTCCATTTCTGGTGGGAGGAGTCATTTGGTGGTGAAATCCAATCTCTAGACCTATATAATACACCAATGACTCCATTTCTGAACGAACTCCGTACGAACCTGAATTGTCAAATGTCATGGACCAATTCATATCTGATTGAATCCAAAACTTGGGTAACAACATAATATGGTGGGAGGAGTCATTTCGTGAGTTTTTGGTGAAATACAATGGCTAGAACGACGCAATATACCAACCACTCCATTTCAAAATGAACTTCATACAAACCTGAATTTTCCAATTTCTTGGTCCAATCGAAATCGGATTGAGTCCAAAACTTTGGGAACATCATAATATGGTGGGAGGAGTCAGTTGGTTGATTTTGAGTGAAATTCAATCTTAAGAACTATATAATACACCAATGACTCCATTTCTGAACGAACTCCGTAGGAACCTGAATTGTCAAATGTCATGGACCAATTGGTATTGGATTGAGTCCAATACTTAGGGAACATCATAATATGGTGGGAGGAGTCATTTGGTTGATTTTGAGGGAAATCCAATCTCTAGAACTGTGCAATAGACCAACAACTCCATTTCTGAACGAACTTCGTACGAACATGAACTGTCCAATTTCATGGACCAACCGATATCGGGTTGAGTCCGAAACTTGGGGAACATCATAATATGTTGGGAGGTGTCATTTGGTGGGTTTTGAGTGAAATCTAATCTATAGAACAATGCAATACACCAACGACTCCATTTCTGAACGAACTTCGTAAGAACATGAATTGTCCAATTTCATGGACCAATCGATATCAGATTGAGTCCAAAACTTTGGTTTTGAGTGAAATCCAATCGCTGGAACTATGCAATACACCAACCGCTCCATTTCTTAACAAACTTCGTACGAACCTGAATTCTCCAATTTCATGGAACAATCGATATCGGATTGAGTCCGAAACTTGGGGAACATCATAATCTGGTGGGAGGAGTCATTTGGTGGGTTTTGAGCGAAATCCAATCTCTACAACTATGCAATACACCAACGACTCCATTTCTGAACGAACTTCGTACGAATATGAAATTGTCCAATTTCGTGGACCAATCGATGTCGGATTGAGTCCAAAACTTGGGGAACATCATAATACAGAGGGCGGAGTCACTTGGTGGGTCTTTAGTGATATCCAATCCCTAGATCTGTGCAATACACCAACGACTCCATTTCTGAACAAACTTCGTACGAACCTGAATTGTCCAATTTCATGGACCAATCGGTATCTGATTGAGTCCAAAACTTGGGGAACATCATAATATGGTGGGAGGAGTCAGTTGGTGGATTTTGAGTAAAATCCAATGTTAAGAACTATGCAATACACCAACGACTCCGTTTTTGAACGAACTTCGTACGAACAAGAATTGTCCAATTTCATGGGCCAATCGATATCGGATTGAGTTCGAAACTAGGCGAACATCATAATCTGGTGGGAGGAATCATTTGGTGGGTTTTGGAGTAAAATCCAATCTCTAGAACTATGCAATACACCAACGACTCCATTTCTGAACGAACTTCGTACGAACCTGAATTGTGTAATTTAATGGACGAATCGATATCAGATTGAGTCCAAAACTTGGGAAACATTATAATTTGGTGGGAGGAGTCATTTGGTGGGTTTCGAGTGAACTCCAATATCTAGAACTATGCAATACACCAACGACTCCATTTCTGAACGAACTTCATACGAACCTGAACTGTCCAATTTCATGGACCAGTCGATATCGGATTGAGTCCGAAACTTGGGGAACATCATAATATGGTGGGAGGAGTCATTTGATGGAATTTGAGTGAAATTCAATCTTAAGAACTATACAATACACCAACGACACCATTTCTGAACGAACTTCGTACGAACCAGAATTGTCCAATTTCATGGACCAACCGATACTCCATTTCTGAACGAACTTCGTACGAACCCCGATATCGGGTTGAGTCCGAAACTTGGGGAACATCATAATATGGTGGGAGGAGTCATTTGATGGAATTTGAGTGAAATTCAATCTTAAGAACTATACAATACACCAACGACACCATTTCTGAACGAACTTCGTACGAACATGAACTGTCCAATTTCATGGACCAACCGATATCGGGTTGAGTCCGAAACTTGGGGAACATCATAATATGTTGGGAGGTGTCATTTGGTGGGTTTTGAGTGAAATCTAATCTATAGAACAATGCAATACACCAACGACTCCATTTCTGAACGAACTTCGTACGAACCAGAATTGTCCAATTTCATGGGCCAATCGATATCGGATTGAGTTCGAAACTAGGCGAACAACATAATCTGGTGGGAGGGGTCATTTGGTGGGTTTTGGAGTAAAATCCAATCTCTAGACCTATGCAATACACCAACGACTCCATTTCTGAACGAACTTCGTACGAACCGGAATTGTCCAATTTAATGGACCAATCGACATAAGATTGAGTCCAAAACTTGGGAAACAATATAATTTGGTTGGAGGAGTCATTTGGTGGGTGTCGAGTGAACTCCAATGTCTAGAACTACGCAATACACCAACGACTCAATTTCTGAACGAACTTCATACGATCCTGAATTGTCCAATTTCATGGACCAGTCAATGTCGGATTGAGTCCGAAACTTTGGGAACAACATAATATGGTGGGAGGAGTCATTTGGTGGAATTTGAGTGAAATTCAATCTTAAGAACTATACAATACACCAACGACACCATTTCTGAACGAACTTCGTACGAACCTGAATTGTCCAATTTCATGGACCAATCGATATCGGATTGAGTTCAAAACTTGGCGAACAACATAATCTGGTGGAAGGAGTCATTGGGCGAGTTTTGGGGGAAATCCAATGGCTAAAACTACACAACCCACTAACAACTTCATTTTTGAACGAACTTCTTACGAACCTGAATTGTCCAATTTCATGGACCAATCGATATCGGAATGAGTCCAAAACTTGGGGAATATCATAATATGGTGGGCGGAGTCATTTGGTGGGTTTTGAGTGAAATCCAAAATCTAGAACTATGCAATACACCAACGACTCCATTTCTGAACGAACTTCATACGAACCTGAACTGTCCAATTCATGGACCAGTCGATGTCGAATTGAGTCCGAAACTTAGGGAACATCATAATATGGTGGGAGGAGTCATTTGGTGGAATTTCAGTGAAATTCAATCTTAAGAACTATAGAATACACCAACGACACCATTTCTGAACGAACTTCGTACGAACATGAACTGTCCAATTTCATGGACCAATCGATATTGGGTTGAGTCCCAAACTTGGGGAACATCATAATATGGTGGGAGGACTCATTTGGTGGGTTTTGAGTGAAATCCAATCTCTAGAACTATGCCATACACCAACGACTCCATTTCTGAATGAACTTCGTACGTACCTGAATTGTCCAATTTCATGGACGAATTGATATCGGATGGAGTCCAAAACCTGGGGAACATCATAATAGGGTGGGAGGAGTCATTGGGCGAGTTTTGGGGGAAATCCAATGGCTAAAACTACACAACCCACTAACAACTTCATTTTTGAACGAACTTCTTACGAACCTGAATTGTCCAATTTCATGGACCACCCGATATCGGATTGAGTCAAAAAGTTGGGGAACATCAAAATATGGTGGGAAGAGTCAGTTCGTGAGTTTTGGGCGAAATCCTTTGCCCAAAACTATGCAATGCACCAACCACTCCATTTTGGGACCAACTTTGTACGAACCTGAATTGTCCAATTTCATGGACCAATCGATATCAGATTGAGTCCAAAACTTGGGAAACAGTATAATATGGTGGGAGGAGTCATTTGGTGGGTTTCGAGTGAGCTGCAACATCTAGAACTATGCAATACCCCAACGACTCCATTTCTGCACGAACTTCGTACGAACCTTAACTGTCCAATTTCATCGACCAATCGACCTAGGATTGAGTCCAAAACATGGGGAACATCACGATATGGTTGGCGGAGTCATTTGTTGGGTTTTGAGCGAAATCTAATCTCTAGAACTATGCAATACACCAACGACTCCATTTCTGAGAGAACTTCGTACGAATCTGAATTGTCCAATGTCATGGACCAATCGATATCGGATTGAGTCCGAAACTTGGGGAACATCATAATATGGTGGAAGGAGTCATTTGGTGGGTTTTGAGTGAAATCCAATCTCTAGAACTATGCAATACACCAACAACTCCATTTCTGAACGAACTTCGTGCACACCTGAATTGTCCAATTTCATGGACCAATCGATATAGGATTGAGTCAAAAACTTGGGGAACATCATAATATGGTGGGAAGAGTCAGTTCGTGAGTTTGGGCGAAATCCATTGCCTAAAACTATGCAATGCACCAACCACTCCATTTCGGGACGTACTTTGTACGAACCTGAATTGTCCAATTTCATGGGGCAATCGATATCAGATTGAGTCCAAAACTTGGGAAACAATATAATATGGTGCGAGGAGTTATTTGGAGGGTTTTGAGTGGAATCCAATGTCTAGAACTGTGCAACACACCAACGACTTCATTTCTGAACGAACTTCGTACGAACCAGAATTGTCCAATTTCAAGGACCAATCGATATCGGATTGAGTTCGAAACTAGGCGGACATCATAATCTGGTGGGAGGAGTCATTTGGTCGGGTTGCAATAAACCAACGACTCCATTTCTGAACGAACTTCGTACGAACCTGAATTGTCCAATTTCATGGACCACCCGATATCGGATTGAGTCAAAAAGTTGGGGAACATCAAAATATGGTGGGAAGAGTCAGTTCGTGAGTTTTGGGCGAAATCCTTTGCCCAAAACTATGCAATGCACCAACCACTCCATTTTGGGACCAACTTTGTACGAACCTGAATTGTCCAATTTCATGGACCAATCGATATCAGATTGAGTCCAAAACTTGGGAAACAGTATAATATGGTGGGAGGAGTCATTTGGTGGGTTTCGAGGGAACTCCAATATCTAGAACTGTGCAATACACCAACGACTCCATTTCCGAACGAACTTCG
The DNA here is from genome assembly GCF_000346735.1 of Prunus mume. Next base: position 24,049,398 of record NC_024127.1, read on the forward strand.
TACGAACCTGAACTTTCCAATTTCATGGACCAATCGATATCGGATTGAGTCCAAAACTTAGGGAATATCATAATATGGTGGGTGGAGTCATTGCGGGGGTTTTGAGTGAAATCCAATCTGTAGAACTATGCAATACACCAACGACTCCATTTCTGAACGAACTTCGTACGAACCTGAATTGTCCAATTTCATGGATCAATCGATATCAGATTGAGTCCAAAACTTGGGGAACATCACAATATGGTGGGAGGAGTCATTTGGCAGTGAAATCCAATCTATAGAACTATGCAATAAACCAACGACTCCATTTCTGAACGAACCTCGTACGAACTTGAATTGTCCAATTTCGTGGACCAATCGATATTGGATTGAGTCCAAAACTGGGGGAACATCATAATATTGTGGGGGGAGTCATTTGGTGCGTTTTGAGTGAAATCCAATCCCTAGAACTATGCAATACACCAACAACTCCATTTCTGAACGAATTCGTACGAACCTGAATCGTCCAATTTCATGGACCAATCGATATCAGATTGAGTCCAAAACTTCGGGAACGTCATAATATGGTGAGATGAGTCATTTGGTGAGTTTTGAGTGAAATCCAATCTCTAGAACTGTGCAACATACCAACGACTCCATTATAGAACGAACTTCGTACGAACCTGAATTGTCCAATTTCATGGACTAATCGTTACCGGATTGAGTCCAAAACTTGGGGAACATCATAATATGGTGAGAGGAGTCATTTGGTGAGTTTTGGGTGAAATCAAATGGCCAAAACTATGCAACTCACCAACAACTCCATTTTAGAAGGAACTTCGTACGAATCTGAATTGTCCAATTTCATGGACCAATCGATATCAGATTGAGTCCAAAACTTGCGGAACATCACAATATGGTGGGAGGAGTCATTTGGGGGGTTATGAGTGAAATCCAATCTCTGGAACTATGCAATACTCCAACGACTCCATTTCTGAACGAACTTCGTACGAACTTGAATTGTCCAATTTCGTGGACCAATCGATTTCGGATTGAGTCCAAAACTTGGGCAACATCATAATATGACGGGAGGAGTCATTTGGTGAGTTTTGGGTGAAATCAAATGGCCAAAACTATGCAGCTCACCAAAGACTCCATTCTAGAAGAAATTCGTTCGAACCTGAATTGTCCAATTTCATGGACCAATCGATATTAGATTGAGTCCAAAACATGGGGAACATCATAATATGGTAGGAGGAGTCATTTGGTGGGTTTTGAGTGAAATCCAATCTCTAGAACTATGCAATACACCAACGACTCCGTTTCTGAACGAACTTCGCACGAAGTTAAATTGTCCAATTTCGTGGACCAATCGATTTTGGATTGAGTCCAAAACTGGGGGAACATCATAATACGGTCGGTGGAGTCATTTGGTTGAGTGACATCCAATCTCAAGTACTATGCAATACACCAACGACTCCAGTTATGAACGAACTTTGTACGATCTTAACTTTTCCAATTTCGTGGACCAATCGATATCGGATTGAGTCCAAACCTTAGGGAACATCATAATATGGTGCGAGGAGTCATTTGGTGGATTTTGAGTGAAATTAAATCTGAAGTATACAATACACCAATGACTCCCTGTCTGAACGAACTTCGTACGAACCTGAATTGTCCAATTTCATGCACCAATCGATATCGGACTGAGTCCGAAACTTGGAGAACAGCATCATATGGTGGGAGGAGTCATTCGGTGTGTTTTGAGTGAAATCCAATCTCTTGAACTATGCAACACACCAACGACTCCATTTCTGAACGAACTTCGTACGAACCTGAATTGTCCAATTTCATGGACCAATCGATATCAGATTGAGTCTAAAACTTGGGACACAGTATAATATGGTGGGAGGAGTCATTTGGTGAGTTTTGAGTGAAATCCAATCTCGTGGACCAATCGATTTAGGATTGAGTCCAAAACTTGGGGAACATCATAATATGACGGGGGGAGTCATTAGGTGAGTTTTGGGTGAAATCCTATGGCTAAGACTATGCAATACACCAACCTCTCCATTTCAGAATGAACCTCGCACTAACCTGAATTGTCCAATTTCATGGACAAATCGTTATCGGATTGAGTCCAAAACTTGGGGAACGACATAATATGGTGAGAGGAGTCATTTGGTGAGTTTTGGGTGAAATCAAATGGCCAAAACTTTGCAGCTCACCAAAGACTCCATTTTAGAAGAAATTTGTACGAACCTGAATTGTCCAATTTTATGAACCAATCGATATCAGATTGAGTCCAAAACATGGGGAACATCATAATATGTTGGGAGGAGTCATTTGGTGGGTTTTGAGTGAAATCCAATCCCTATAACTATGCAATACACCAACGACTCCATTTCTGAACGAACTTCGTACGAAGTTGAATTGTCGAATTTCGTGGACCAATCGATTTTGGATTGAGTCCAAAACTGGGGGAACATCATAATACGGAGGGTGGAGTCATTTGGTGAATTTTGGGTGAAATCCAATGGCTAAAACTGTGCAACACACCAACGACTCCATTTTAGAAAGAACTTCGTACGAACCTGAATTGTCCAATTTCATGGACCAATCGATATCCGACTGAGTCCAAAACTTGGGTAACATCATAATATGGTGGGAGGAGTCATTTGGTGGGTTTTGAGTGAAATCCAATCTTTAGAACTATGCAATACACCAACTACTCCGTTTCTGAACGAACTTCGTACGAACCTGAATTGTCCAATTTCGTGGCCCAATCGATATCGGATTGAGTCAAAAACTTGGGGAACATCATAATATGACGGGAGGAGTCATTTCGTGAGTTTTGGGTGAAATCCAATGGCTAAGACTATGCAATACACCAACCTCTCCATTTCAGAATGAACCTCGCACTAACCTGAATTGTCCAATTTCATGGACCAATCGTTATCTGATTGAGTCCAAAACTTGGGGAACGGCATAATATGGTGAGAGGAGTCATTTGGTGAGTTTTGGGTGAAATCAAATGGCCAAAACTATGCAGCTCACCAAAGACTCTATTTTACAAGAAATTCGTACGAACCTGAATTGTCCAATTTCATGGACCAATCGATATCGGATTGAGTCCAAAGCTTTTGGAACATCATAATATGACGGGAGGAGTCATTTCGTGAGTTTTGGGTGAAATCCAATGGCTAAGACTATGCAATACACCAACCTCTCCAGTTCAAAACGAACGTCGTACTAATCTGAATTGTCCAATTTCATGTACCAATCGATATCAGATTGAGTCCAAAACTTGGGGAACATCACAATATGGTGGGAGGAGTCATTTGGCGGGTTTTGAGTGAATTCCAATCTCTAGAACTATGCAATACATGAACGACTCCATTTCTTAACGAACCTCGTACGAACTTGAATTGTCCAATTTCGTTGACCAATCGATATCGGATTGAGTCCAAAACTGGGGGAACATCATAATATTGTGGGGCGAGTCATTTGGTGGGTTTTGAGTGAAATCCAATCCCTAGAACCATGCAATACACCAAGTACTCCATTTCTGAACGAACTTCGTACGAACCTGAATCGTCCAATTTCGTGGACCAATTGATTTCGGATTGAGTCCAAAACTTGGGGAACATCGTAATATGGTCGGAGGAGTCATTTGGTGGGTTTTGAGTGAAATCCAATCCCTAGAACCATGCAATACACCAAGTACTCCATTTCTGAACGAACTTCGTACGAACCTGAATCGTCCAATTTCGTGGACCAATTGATTTCGGATTGAGTCCAAAACTTGGGGAACATCGTAATATGGTCGGAGGAGTCATTTGGTGGGTTTTGAATGAAATCCAATCTCTAGAACTATGCAATACACCAACGACTCCATTTCTTAACAAAGTTCGTACGAAGTTGAATTGTCCAATTTCGTGGACCAATCGATTTTGGATTGAGTCCAAAACTGGGGGAACATCATAATACGGTGGGTGGAGTCATTTGGTGGAGTGAAATCCAATCTCAAGACCTATGTAATACACCGATGACTCCAGTTATGAACGAACTTTGGACGATCCTAAATTTTCCAATTTCATGGACCAATCGATATCGGATTGAGTCCAAACCTTGGGGAACATCATACTACGGTGCGAGGAGTCATTTGGTGGATTTTGAGTGAAATTAAATCTGAGTATACAATACCCCAATGACTCCCTGTCTGAACGAACTTCGTTCAAACCTGAATTGTCCAATTTCATGCACCAATCGATATCGGACTGAGTCCGAAACTTGGGGAACAGCATCATACGGTGGGAGGAGTCATTTGGTGAGTTTTGGGTGAAAACAAATGGCCAAAACTATGCAACTCACCAACGACTCTATTTTAGAGGGAACTTCGTACGAATCTGAATTGTCCAATCTAAACCAATCGATATCAGATTGAGTCCAAAACTTGCGGAACATCACAATATGGTGGGAGGAGTCATTTGGTGGGTTTTGAGTGAAATCCAATATCTGGAACGATGCAATACACCAACGACTCCATTTTTGAACGAACTTCGTAGGAACTTGAATTGTCCAATTTCGTGGACCAATCGATTCCGGATTGAGTCCAAAACTTGGGGAACATCGTAATATGACGGGAGGAGTCATTTGGTGAGTTTTGGGTGAAATCCAATGGCTAAGACTATGCAATACACCAACCTCTCCTTCTCCGAATGAACCTCGTACTAACCTGAATTGTCCAATTTCATGGACCAATCGTTATCGGATTGAGTCCAAAACTTGGGGAACCTCATAATATGATGAGAGGAGTCATTTGGTGAGTTTTGGGTGAAATCAAATGGCCAAAACTATGCAGCTCACCAAAGACTACATTTTAGAAGAAATTCGTACGAACCTGAGTTGTCCAATTTCATTGACCGATCGATATCAGATTGAGTGCAAAACATGGGGAACATCATAATATGGTGGGAGGAGTCATTTGGTGGGCTTTGAGTGAAATCCAATCTCTAGAACTATGCAATAAACCAACGACTCCATTTCTGAACGAACTTCATACGATCCTGAATTGTCCAATTTCATGGACCAATCGATATCGGATTGAGTCCGAAACTTGGGGAACATCATAATACGGAGGGAGGAGTCATTTGGTAGGTTTTGAGTGAAATCCAATCTCTAGAACTACGCAATACACCAACGAATCCATTTCTGAACGAACTTCGTACGAAGTTGAATTGTCCCTTTTCGTGGACCAATCGATTTTGGATTGAGTCCAAAACCGGGGGAACACCATAATACGATGGGTGGAGTCATTTGGTGAGTTTTGGGTGAAATCCAATGGCTAAAACTATGCAACACACGAACGACTCCATTTTAGAAGGAACTTCGTACGAACCTGAATTGTCCAATTTTATGGACCAATCGATATCGGATTGAGTCCGAAACTTGGGGAACATCATAATACGGAGGGAGGAGTCATTTGGTAGGTTTTGAGTGAAATCCAATCTCTAGAACTACGCAATACACCAACGAATCCATTTCTGAACGAACTTCGAACGAACCTGAGTTGTTCAATTTCAGGGACCAATCTATATCGGATTATGTCCAAAACTTCGAGAACATCATAATATGGTGGGACGAGTCATTTGGTGAGTTTTGGGTGAAATCCAATGACTAAAACTATGCAACTCACCAACGACTCCATTTCTGAACGAACTTCGTACGAACCTGAATTGTCCAATTTTATGGACCAATCGATATCGGATTGAGTCCAAAACTTTGGGAACGTCATGATATGGTGGGAGGAGTCATTTGGGGAGTTTTTGATGAAATCCAATGGCTAAAACTATGCAACCCACCAACGACTCCATTTCAGGAGGAACTTCGTACGAACCTGAATCGTCCAATTTCATGGACCAATCAATTTCAGGTTGAGTCCAAAACTTTGGGAACGTCATGATATGGTGGGAGGAGTCATTTGGTGGGGTTTGAGTGAAATCCAATCTCTAGAACTATGCAATACACCAATGACTCCTTTTCTGAACGAACTTCGTACGAACTATGCAACACACCAACGGCTCCATTTTAGAAGGAACTTCGTACGAACCTGAATTGTCCAATTTCATGGACCAATCAATATCGGTTTGAGTCGAAAACTTGGGGAACATCATAATATGGTGAGAGGAGTCATTTGTGGGTTTTGAGTGAAATCCAATCCCTAGAACTATGCAATACACCAACGACTCCATTTCTGAACGAACTTCGAACGAACGTGAGTTGTTCAGTTTCAGGGACCAATCAATATCGGATTGTGTCGAAAACTTCGAGAACACCATAATATGGTGGGAGGAGTCAATTGGTGAGTTTTGGGTGAAATCCAATGGCTAAAACTATGCAACTCCCCAACGACTCCATTTTAGAAGGAACTTCGTACTAACCTGAATTGTCGAATTTAATGGACCAATCGATATCAGATTGAGTCCAAAACTTGGGGAACATCACAATATGGTGGGAGGAGTCATTTGGAGGATTTTGAGTGAAATCCAATCTCTAGAACTA
>NC_024127.1:24085544-24098069 GCF_000346735.1 Prunus mume
CAATCTCTAGAACTATGCAATACACCAACGACTCCATTATTGAACGAACTTCGTACAAACCTGAATTGTCCAATTTCATGGACCAATCGTTATCGGATTGAGTCCAAAACTTGGGGAACATTATAATATGGTGAGAGGAGTCATTTGGTGTGTTTAGGGTGAAATCAATTGGCCAAAACTATGCAACTCACGAACGACTCCATTTTAGAAGGAACTTCATACGAACCTGAATTGCCCAATTTCGTTGACCAATCAATTTCGGATTGAGTCCAAAACTTCAAGAACATCATAATAAGGTGGGAGGAGTGATTTGGCGGGTTTTAAGTGAAATCGAATCTCTAGAACTATGCAATACACCAACGACTCCATTTCTGAACGAACTTCGTACGACGTTGATTCGTCCAATTTCGTGGACCAATCGATTTTGGATTGAGTCCAAAACTGGGGGAACGTCATAATACGGTGGGTGGAGTCATTTGGTGAGTTTTGGGTGAAATCCAATGGCTAAAACTATGCAACTCACCAACGACTCCATTTCAGAAGGAACTTCGTACGAACCTGAATTGTCCAATTTCATGGACCAATTGATAACCGATTGAGTCCAAAACTTGTGGAACATTATAATATGGTGGGAGGAGTCATTCGGAGGGTTTTGAGTGAAATCAATCTCTAGAACTATGCAATACACCAACGACTCCATTTCTGAAAGAACTTCGTCCGAAGTTGAATTGTCCAATTTCGTGGACCAATCGATTTTGGATGGAGTCCAAAACTGGGGGAACATCGTAATACGGTGGGTAGAGTCATTTGGTGAGTTTTGTTTGAAATCCTATGGCTAAAACTATGCAACACACCAACGACTCCATTTTAGGAGGAACTTCGTACGAACCTGAATTGTCCAATTTCATGGACCAATCGTTATCGGATTGAGTCCAAAACTTTGCGAACATCATAATATGGTGGGAGGAGTCATTTGGTGGGTTTTGAGTGAAATCCAATCTTTAAAACTATGCAATACACCAACTACTTCGTTTCTGAACGAACTTCGTACGAACCTGAATTGTCCTATTCCATGGACGAATCGATATCCGATTGAGTCCAAAACTTGGGGAACATCATAATATGGTGGGAGGAGTCATTTCGAGGGTTTCGAGTGAAATCCAGTCTCTAGAACTATGCAATACACCAACGACTCCATTTCTGAACGAACTTCGTACGAAGTTGAATTGTCCAATTTCGTGGACCAATCGATTTTGGATTGAGTCCGAACCTGGGGGAACATCATAATACGGTGGGTGGAGTCATTTGGTGAGTTTTGGGTGAAATCCAATGGCTAAAACTATGCAACACACCAACGACTCCATTTTAGAAGGAACTTCGTACGAACCTGAATTGTCCAATTTCATGGACCAATCGATATCCGATGGAGTCCAAAACTTGGGGAACATCATATTATGGTGGGAGGAGTCATTTGTTGAGTTTTCGGTGAAATCCTATGGCTAAAACTATGCAACACACCAACGACTCCATTTTAGGAGGAACTTCGTACGAACCTGAATTGTCCAATTTCATGGACCAATCGTTATCGGATTGAGTCCAAAACTTTGCGAACATCATAATATGGTGGGAGGAGTCATTTGGTGGGTTTTGAGTGAAATCCAATCTTTAAAACTATGCAATACACCAACTACTTCGTTTCTGAACGAACTTCGTACGAACCTGAATTGTCCTATTCCATGGACGAATCGATATCCGATTGAGTCCAAAACTTGGGGAACATCATAATATGGTGGGAGGAGTCATTTCGAGGGTTTCGAGTGAAATCCAGTCTCTAGAACTATGCAATACACCAACGACTCCATTTCTGAACGAACTTCGTACGAAGTTGAATTGTCCAATTTCGTGGACCAATCGATTTTGGATTGAGTCCGAACCTGGGGGAACATCATAATACGGTGGGTGGAGTCATTTGGTGAGTTTTGGGTGAAATCCAATGGCTAAAACTATGCAACACACCAACGACTCCATTTTAGAAGGAACTTCGTACGAACCTGAATTGTCCAATTTCATGGACCAATCGATACAAGATTGAGTCCAAAACTTAGGCAACTTCATAATATGGTGGGAGGAGTCATTTGGTGGGTTTTGAGTGAAATCCAATCTTCAGAACTATGCAATACACCAACGACTCGATTTAGGAACGAACTTCGTACGACCTTGAATTGTCCAATTTCATGGACAGTCCAATTTCATGGACCAATCGATATCGGATTGGGTCCGAAACATGGGGGACATCATATTATGGTGGGAGGAGTCATTTGGTGAGTTTTGGGTGAAATCCAATGGCTAAAACTATGGAACTCACCAACGACTCCAATTTAGAAGGAACTTTGTACGAACCAGAATTGTCCAATTTCATGGACCAATCGATATCGGAACTATGCAATACACCAACGACTCCATTTAGGAACGAACTTCGTACGAACTTGAATTGTCCAATTTCGTGGACCAATCGATATCAGATTGAGTCCAAAACTGGGGGAACATCATAATATGGTGGGAGGAGTCAATTGTGGGGTTTTGAGTGAAATCCAATCTCTAGAACTATGCAGTACACCAACGACTCAACTTTTGAACGAATTTCGTATGAACCTGAATTGTCCAATTTCGTGGACCAATCGATATCGGATTGAGTCCGAAACATGGGGAACATCATATTATGGTGGGACGAGTCATTTGGTGAGTTTTGGGTGAAATCCAATGGCTAAAACTATGGAACTCACCAACGACTCCATTTTAGAAGGAACTTCGTACGAACCTGAATTGTCCAATTTTATGAACCAATCGATATCAGATTGAGTCCAAAACTTGGGGAACATCATAATGTCGTGGGGGGAGTCATTTGGTGGGTTTTGAGTGACATCTAATCTCTAGAACTAGGCAATACACCAACGATTCCATTACTGAACGAAACTTCGTACGAACCTCAATTGTCCAATTTCATAGACCAATCGGTGTCGGATTGAGCCCAAAACTGGGGGAACATCATAATATTGTGGGAGGAGTCATTTGGTGAGTTTTGGGGGAAATCCAATGGCTAAAACTATGCAACACACCAACAACTCCATTTTAGAAGAAGGTTCGTACGAACCGGAATTGTCAAATTTCACAGACCAATCGATATCAGATTGAGTCCAAAACTTGGGGAACATCATAATATGGTGGGAGGATTCATTTGGTGGGTTTTGAGTGAAATCCAATCTCTAGAACTATGCAATACACCAACGACTCCATTTCTAAACGAACTTCGTACGAACTTGAATTCTCCAATTCCGTGGACCAATCGATATCGAATTGAGTCCAGAACTTGGGGAACATCATAATATGGTGGGAGGAGTCATTTGGGGGGTTTTGAATGAAATCCAATCTCTAGAACCATGCAATACACCAACGACTCTATTTTTGAACGAACTTCGTACGTACCTGAATTGTCCAATTTCATGGACCAATCGATATCGGATTGGGTCCGAAACATGGGGGACATCATATTATGGTGGGAGGAGTCATTTGGTGAGTTTTGGGTGAAATCCAATGGCTAAAACTATGGAACTCACCAACGACTCCAATTTAGAAGGAACTTTGTACGAACCAGAATTGTCCAATTTCATGGACCAATCGATATCGGAACTATGCAATACACCAACGACTCCATTTAGGAACGAACTTCGTACGAACTTGAATTGTCCAATTTCGTGGACAAATCGACATCAGATTGAGTCCAAAAGTTGGGGAACATCATAATATGGTGGGAGGAGTCAATTGTTGGGTTTTGAGTGAAATCCAATCTCTAGAACTATGCAATACACCAACGACTCTACTTTTGAATGAACTTCGTACGAACCTGAATTGTCCAATTTCGTGGACCAATCGATATCGGATTGAGTCCTAAACATGGGGAACATCATACTATGGTGGGAGGAGTCATGTGGTGAGTTTTGGGTGAAATCCAATGGCTAAAACTATGGAACTCACCAACGACTCCATCTTAGAAGGAACTTCGTACGAACCTGAATTGTCCAATTTCGTGGACCAATCGATATCAGATTGAGTCCAAAACTTGAGGAACTTCATAATACGCTGGGAGGAGTCATTTGGGTGGTTTTGAGTGAAATCCAATCTGCAAAACTATGCAATACACCAACGACTCCATTTAGGAACGAACTTCGTACGAACTTGAATTGTCCAATTTCGTGGACCAATCGATACCAGATTGAGTCCAAAACTTGGGGAACATCATAATATGGTGGGAGGTCTGATTTGGGGGGTTTTCAGCGAAATCCAATCTCCAGAACTATGCAGTACACCAACGACTCCATTTAGGAACGAACTTCGTACGAACTTGAATTGTCCAATTTCGTGGACCAATTGATATCAGATTGAGTCCAAAACTGGGGGAACATCATAATATGGTGGGAGGAGTCTTTTCGTGAGTTTTGGGTGAAATCCAATGGCTAAAACTATGCAACACATGAACAACTCTATTTTAGAAGGAACTTCGTACGAACCTGAATTATCCAATTTCATGGACCAATCAATATCAGATTGATTCCAAAACTTGGGGAACATCATAATATCGTGGGAGGAGTCATTTGGCGGGTTTAGAGTGAAATCCAATCTCTATAACTATGCAATACACCAACGACTCCATTACTGAACAAACTTCGTACGAACCTGAATTGTCCAATTTCATGGACCAATCGATATCGGATTGAGTCCAAAACAGGGGGAACATCATAATATGGTGGGATGAGTCATTTGGTGAGTTTTGGCTAAAACTATGCAATACACCAACAACTCCATTTTTGAAGGAACTTCGTACGAATCTGAATTGTCCAATTTTATGGACCAATCGATATCGGATTGAGTCCAAAACATGTTGAAAATCATAATATGGTGGGAGGAGTCATTTGGTGAGTTTTGGGTGAAATCCAATGGCTAAAACTATGCAATACACCAACGACTCCATTTTAGAAAGAACTTCGGACGAACGTAAATTGTCCAATTTCATGAACCAATAGATATCAGATTGAGTCCAAAACTTGGGGAACATCATAATATGGTGGGAGCAGTCATTTGGTGGGTTTTGAGTGAAATCCAATCTCCAGAACTATGCAACACGCTAACGACTCCATTTCGGAACGAACTTCGTACGAACTTGAACTGTACAATTTCGTGGACCAATCGATATCGAATTGAGTACAAAACTTGGGGAACATCATAATATGGTGGGAGCAGTCATTTGGTGGGTTTTGAGTGAAATCCAATCTCCAGAACTATGCAACACGCTAACGACTCCATTTCGGAACGAACTTCGTACGAACTTGAACTGTACAATTTCGTGGACCAATCGATATCGAATTGAGTACAAAACTTGGGGAACATCATAATATGGTGGGAGGAGTCATTTGGTGGGTTTTGAATGAAATCCAATCTCTAGAACTATGCAATACAACGACGACTCTATTTTTGAACGAACTTCGTACGAACCTGAATTGTCCAATTTCATGGACCAATCGATATCAGATTGAGTCCGAAACATGAGGAACATCATACTATGGTGATCATAATATGGAGTATGGAGTCATTTGTTGGGTTTTGAGTGAAATCCAATCTCTAGAACTATGCAATACACCAACGTCTCCATTTCCAATTTTATGGACTAATCGATATCGGATTGAGTCCAAAACTTGGGGAACATCATAATATGGACCAATCGATATCAGATTGAGTCCAAAACTTGGGGAACATCATAATATGGACCAATCGATATCAGATTGAGTCCAAAACTTGGGGAACATCATAATATGGACCAATCGATATCAGATTGAGTCCAAAACTTGGGGAACATCATAATATGGAGTATGGAGTCATTTGTTGGGCTTTGAGTGAAATCCAATCTCTAGAACTATGCAATACAACGACGACTCTATTTTTGAACGAACTTCGTACGAACCTGAATTGTCCAATTTCGTGGACCAATCGATATCGAATTGAGTCCAAAACGTGGGCAACATCATAATATGGTGGGAGGAGTCATTTGGTGGGTTTTGAATGAAATCCAATCTCTAGAACTATGCAATACAACGACGACTCTATTTTTGAACGAACTTCGTACGAACCTGAATTGTCCAATTTCATGGACCAATCGATATCAGATTGAGTCCAAAACTTGGGGAACATCATAATATGGAGTATGGAGTCATTTGTTGGGTTTTGAGTGAAATCCAATCTCTAGAACTATGCAATACACTAACGACTCCATTTCGGAACGAACTTCGTACGAACTTGAATTGTACAATTTCGTGGACCAATCGATATCGAATTGAGTCCAAAACGTGGGGAACATCATAATATGGTGGGAGGAGTCATTTGGTGGGTTTTGAATGAAATCCAATCTCTAGAACTATGCAATACAACGACGACTCTAGTTTTGAACGAACTTCGTACGAACCTGAATTGTCCAATTTCATGGACCAATCGATATCGGATTGAGTCCAAAACGTGGGGAACATCATATTATGGTGGGAGGAGTCATTTCGTGGGTTTTGGGTGAAATCCAATGGCTAAAACTATGAAACTCACCAACGACTCCATTTTAGAAGGAACTTCGTACGAACATGAATTGTCCAATTTCGTGGACCAATCGATATCAGATTGAGTCCAAAACTTGGGGAACTTCATAATATGCTGGGAGGAGTCATTTGGGGCGTTTTGAGTGAAATCCAATCTCCAGAACTATGCAATACACCAACGACTCCATTTAAGAACGAACTTCGTACGAACTTGTATTGTCCAATTTCGTGGACAAATTGATACCGGATTGAGTCCAAAACTTGAGGAACATCATAATATGGTGGGAGGAGTCATTTTTTGGGTTTTGAGTGAAATTCAATCTCTAGACCTATGCAATACACCAACGACTCCATTTCTGAACGAACTTCGTACGAATCTGAATTGTCCAATTTCATGAACCAATCGATATCAGATTGAGCCCAAAAATTGGGGAACGTCATAAGACGGTGGGAGGATTCATTTGGTGAGTTTTGGGTGAAATCCAATGGCTGAAAGAACTATGCAATACACCAACGACTCCATTTGGGAACGAACTTCGTACGAACTTGAATTGTCCAATTTCGTGGACCAATCGATATCGGATTGAGTCCAAAACAGGGGGAACATCATAATATGGTGGGAGGAATCATTTGGTGAGTTTTGGGTGAAATCCAAAGACTAAAACTATGGAACTAACCAACGACTCCATTTTAGAAGGAACTTCGTACGAACCTGAATTGTCCAATTTCATGGACCAATCGGTGTCGGATTGAGCCCAAAACTGGGGGAACATCATAATATTGCGGGAGGAGTCATTTGGTGAGTTTTGGATAAAATCCAATGGCTAAAACTATGCAACACACCAACAACTCCATTTTAGAAGGAGGTTCGTACGAACCTTAATTGTCAAATTTCACAGACCAATCAATATCAGATTTAGTCCAAAACTTGGGGAACATCATAATATGGTAGGAGGAGTCATTTGGTGGGTTTTGAGTGAAATCCAATCCCTAGAACTTTGCAATACACCAACGACTCCATTTTAGACCGAACTTCATACGAACCTGAATTGTGCAATCTCATGGACGAATCGATATCAGATTGAGTCCAAAACTTGGGGAACTTCATAATATGGTGGGAGGTCTCATTTGGGGGGTTTTCAGTGAAATCCAATCTCCAGAACTATGCAATACACCAACGACTCCATTTGGGAACGAACTTCGTACGAACTTGAATTGTCCAATTTCGTGGACCAATCGATATCGGATTGAGTCCAAAACAGGGGGAACATCATAATATGGTGGGAGGAATCATTTGGTGAGTTTTGGGTGAAATCCAAAGACTAAAACTATGGAACTAACCAACGACTCCATTTTAGAAGGAACTTCGTACGAACCTGAATTGTCCAATCTCATGGACCAATCGATATCAGATTGAGTCCAAAACTTGGGGAACTTCATAATAAAGTGGGAGGTCTCATTTCGGGGGTTTTCAGTGAAATCCAATCTCCAGAACTATGCAATACACCAACGATTCCATTTAGGAACGAACTTCGTACGGACTTGAATTGTCCAATTTCATGAACCAATCGATATTAGATTGAGTCCAAAACTTGGGGAACATCATAATATGGTGGGCGGAGTCATTTGTTGGGTTTTGAATGAAATCCAATCTCTAGAACTATGCAATACACCAACCACTCCATTTTTGAACGAACTTCGTATGAACCCGAATTGTCAAATTTCATGGACCAATCAATATCAGATTGAGTCCAAAACTTGCTGAACATCATAATATGGTGGGAGTAGTCATTTGGTGGGTTTTGAGTGAAATCCAATCTCCAAAACTATGCAATACACTAACGACTCCATTTAGGAACGAACTTCGTACGAGCTTGAATGGTCCAATTTCGTGGACCAATCGATCTCAGATTGCGTCCAAAACTGAGGGAACATCATAATATGGTGGGAGGAGTAATTTGGTGACTTTTGGGTGAAATCCAATGGCTAAAACTATGCAACACACCAAAGACTCCATTTTAGAAGGAACTTCTTACGAACTTGAACTGTCCAATGTCCTGGACCAATCGATATCAGATTGATTCCAAAACTTGGGGCACATCATAATATCATGGGAGGAGTCATTCGCCGGGTTTAGAGTGAAATCCAATCTCTATAACTATGCAATACACCAACGACTTCATTACTGAACGAACTTCGTACGAACCTGAATTGTCCAATTTCATGGACCAATCGATATCGGATTTAGTCCAAAACAGGGGGAACTTCATAATATGGTGGGAGGAGTCATTTGGTAAGTTTTGGGTGAAATCCAATGGCTAAAACTATGCAATACACCAACCACTCCATTTTAGAATTAACTTCCTACGAACCTGAATTGTCAAATTTCAAGGACCAATCTATATCAGATTGAGTCCAAAACTTGGAGAACATCATAATATGGTGGGAGGAGTCATTTGGTGGGTTTTGAGTGAAATCCAATCCCTAGAACTATGCAATACACCAATGACTCCATTTCTGAACGAACTTCGTACGAACATGAATTGTCCAATTTCGTGGACCAATGGATATCGGATTGAGTCTAGAACATGGGGAACATCATATTATGGTGGGAGGAGTCATTTGGTGTGTTTTGGGTGAATCTAATGGCTAAAACTATGGAACTCACCAACGACTCCATTTTAGAAGGCACTTCGTACGAACCTGAATTGTCCAATTTCATGGACTAGTCGATATCAGATTGAGTCCAAAACTTGGGGAACTTCATAATAGGGAGGGCTCATTTGGGGGGTTGTGAGTGAAATCCAATCTCCAGAACTATGCAATACACCAACGACTCCATTTAGGAATGAACTTAGTACGAACTTGAATTGTCCAATTTCATGGACCAATCGGTGTCGGATTGAGTCCAAAACTTGGGGAACATCATAATATTGTGGGAGGAGTCATTTGGTGAGTTTTGGGTGAAATCCAATGGCTAAAACTATGCAACACACCAACGACTCCATTTTAGAAGGAACTTCGTACAAACCTGAATTGTCCAATTTCATGGACCAATCAATATCAAATTGATTCCAAAACTTGGGGAACATCATAATATCATGGGAGGAGTCATTTGGTGGGTTTGGAGTGAAATCCAATCTCTAGAACTATGCAATACACCAAAGACTCCATTACAGAACGAACTTCGTACGAACCTGAATTGTCCAATTTCATGGACCAATCGATATCGGATTGAGTCCAAAACTGGGGGAAGATCATAATGTCGTGGTTGGGTTCATTTGGTGAGTTTTGGGTGAAATTCAATGGCTAAAACTATGCAACACACCAACGACTCCATTTTAGTAGGAACTTCATACGAACCTGAAGTGTCAAATTTCATGGACCAATCGATATCAGATTGAGTCCAAAACTAGGGGAACATCATAATATGGTGGGAGGAGTGATTTGTTGGGTTTTGAGTGAAATCCGATATCTAGAACTAGGCAATACACCAACGACTCCATTTCTGAACGAACTTCGTACGAATCTGAATTGTCCAATTTTATGGACCAATCGATATCGGATTGAGTCCAAAACTTGGGGAACATCATAATATGGTGGGAGGAGTCATTTGGTGAGTTTTGGGTGAAATCCAATGGCCAAAACTATGCACCACACCAACGACTCCATTTTAGAAGGAACTTCGTACGAACTTAAGTTGTCCAATTTTGTGGACCAATCGATATCAGATTGAGTCCAAAACTTGGGGAACATCATAATATGGTGGGAGGAGTCATTTGTTGGGTTTTGGGTGAAATCCAATCTCTGGAACTATGCAATACATCAACGACTCCGTTACTGAACGAACTTCGTAAGAACCTGAATTATCCAATTTCATGGACCAATCGATATCAAATTGAGTCCAAAACTTGGGGAACATCATAATATGGTGGGAGGAGTCATTTGGTGGGTTTTGAATGAAATCAAATCCCTAGAACTATGCAATACACCAACGGCTTCATTTTTGAACGAACTTCGTACGAACCTGAACTGTCCAATTTCATGGACCAAACTTTATCGGATTCAGTCCAAAACTGGGGGAACATCATAATATGGTGGGAGGAGTCATTTGGTGAGTTTTGGGTGAAATCTAATGGCTAAAACTATGCAACACACCAACGACTCCATTCTAGAAAGAACTTCGTACGAACCTGAATTATCCAATTTCACGGACCAATCGATATCAGATTGATTCCAAAACTTGGAGAACATCATAATATCGTGGGAGGAGTCATTTGGTGGGTTTGGAGTGAAATCCAATCTCTGTAACTATGCAATACACCAACGACTCCATTACTGAACGAACTTCGTACGAATCTGCATTGTCCAATTTCATGGAACAATCGATATCCGATTGACTCCAAAACTTGGGGAACATCATAATATGGTGGGAGGAGTCATTTGGTGGGTTTTGAATGAAATCCAATGTCTAGAACTATGCAATACACCAACGACTCCGTTTTTGAACGAACTTCGTACGAACCTGAACTGTCCAATTGCATGGACCAATCGATATCGGATTGAGTCCGAAACATGGGGAACAACATATTATGGTGGGAGGAGTCATTTGGTGAGTTTAGGGTGAAATCCAATGGCTAAAACTGTGGAACTCACCAACGACTCCATTTTTGAACGAACTTCGTACGAACCTGAATTGTCCAATTTCTTGGACCAATCGATATCGGATTGAGTCCAAAACTTGGTGAACTTCATAATATGGTGGGAGGAGTCATTTGGGGGGTTTTGAGTGAAATCCAATCTCTAGAACTATGCAGTTCACCAACGACTCTATTTAGGAACGAACTTCGTACGAACTTAACTTGTCCAATTTCATGGACCAATCGATATCAGATTGAGTCCAAAACTTGGGGAACTTCATAATATGGTGGGAGGAGTCATTTGGGGGGTTTTGAGCGAAATCCCATCTCTAGAACTATGCAATACGCCAACGACACCATTTAGGAACGAACTTGAATTGTCCAATTCCGTGGACCAATTGATATCAGATTGAGTTCAAAACTTGGGGAACATCATAATATGGCGGGATGACTCATTTGGTGGGTTTCGAATGAAATCTAATCTCTAGAACTTTGCAATACACCAACGACTCCATTTCTGAACGAACTTCGTACGATTCTGAATTGTCCAATTTTACGGACCAATCGATATCAGATTGAGTCCAAAACTTGGGGAACATCATAATATGGTGGGAGGAGTCATTTGGTGCGTTTAGAGTGAAATCCAATCTCCAGAACTGTGCAACACACCAACAGCTCCATTTTAGAACGAACTTCGTGCGAACCTGAATTGTCCCATTTCATGAACCAATCGATATCAGATTGAGTCCAAAACTTGCAGAACATCATACCATCGTGGGAGGAGTCATTTGGTGGAGTTTGAGTGAAATCCAATCTCCTGACCTATGCAACACACCAACGACTCCATTACTGAACGAACTTCATACGAACCTGAATTGTCCAATTTCATGGACCAATTGATATCAGATTGAGTCCAAAACTTGGGAAACATCATAATATGGTAGGAGGAGTCATTTGGTGGGTTTAGAGTGAAATCCAATCTCTAGAACTATGCAACACACCAATGGCTAAATTTTAGAAGGAACTTCGTGCGAACATGAATTGTCCAATTTCATGAACCAATCGATATCAGATTGAGTCCAAACTTGGGGAACATCATAACATCGTGGAGGAGTCATTTGGTGGGCTTTTAGTGAAATCCAATCTCCAGAACTATGTAATACACCAACGACTCCAATCAGGAACGAACTTCGTACGAACTTAACTTGTCCAATTTTGTGGACCACTCGATATCAGATTGAGTCCAAAACTTG
>NC_024127.1:24134714-24146350 GCF_000346735.1 Prunus mume
AATTGCCCATGCCTTCTGAGTTTCCATGCTGTCTTGTCAGCACATGACTCAACAGCTAGCAGTTGCATTCCTGAGCATGGTGTGCATTTTGATGGGCTCACGGATTGGGGTCGACTTAATCAATTGATACATTTGTGTTGTCCATCTTGAACTTCAGACTCTCATCTTTCCAAGCACATATTACATGGGCCAATCAAAGTTGGGAGAAAGACGTTAAGGCCGAAATGAGTTGCCAACCCAGTCTGCTCGTTTTTGCACCATTTTGCATCTTTTCTTATCCAAAGGCACCATTGCTACCTAAGGCTCAATGAACTGAATGATAAACAGAAAAGGGGTTAAAAGCACACGTTTGACTCAATAACATAACCAAATCATAAGTTAGAAGGGTCAAAATGATATGCAATTGTGAACTGATCACCGATTTCATGGAGCAATCGATATTGGATTAAGTCCAAAACTTGGGGAAGATCATAATATGATGGGAGGAGTCATTTGGTGTGTTTTGAGTGAAATCCAATCTCTAGAACTAAGAAACACACCAACGACTCCATTTCTGAAAGAACTTCGTACGAAAATGAATTGTCCGATTTTAAGGACCAATCGATCTCAGATTGAGTCGAAAACTGGGGGAGCATTATAATATGGTGGGAGGAGTCATTTGGTGGGTTTCGAGGGGACTCCAATTTCTAGAACTTTGCAACACACCAACGACTCCATTTCTGAACGAACTTCGTACGAACAGGAATTGTCCGATTTCTTCGACCAATCGATATCAAATTGAGTCCAAAACTTGGGGAACATCATAATATGGTGGGAGAAGCCATTTGGTGGGTTTTGAGTGAAATCCAATGGCTAAAACTATGCAATACACCAACCACTCTATTTCAGAAGGAACTTCATACGAACCTGAATTGTCCAATTTCGCGGACCAATCGATATTGGATTGAGTCCAAGACTTTGGGAACATCATAATATGGTGGGAAGAGTCATTTGGTAGGTTTTGAGTGAACTCCAATTTTGAAAACTAGGCGATATGCCAACCACTCCATTTCATAAGGAACTTCGTCCGAACCTGAATTGTCCGATTTCATGGAGTAATCGATATCGAATTGAGTCCAAAACTTGGGGAACATCATAATATGGTGGGAGGAGCCAAGTTAACTCCAATTTCTAGAACTATGCAGTACACCAACGACTCCATTTCTAAACGAACTTCGTACGAACAAGAATTGTCCGATTTCATAGACCAATCGATATCGGATTGAGTCCAAAACTTGGGGAACATCAAAATATGGTGGGAGGAGTCATTTGGTGGGTTTTGAGTCAAATCTGATGCCTAAAACAAGGCAATACACCAACCACTCCATTTCGTAGGGAACTTCGTACGAACATGAATTGTCTGATTTCATGGAGCAATTGATATCGGATTGAGTCCAACACTTGGGGAACATCATAATATGGTGGGAGGAGTCATTTCTTGGGTTTTCAGTCAAATCCAATGGTTAAAACTATGCAATACACCAACCACTCCTTGTCATAAGAATGTTCGTACGAACTTGAATTGTCCGATTTCATGAAGCAATCGATATCGGATTGAGTCCAAAACTTGGGGATCATCATAATAAGGTGGGAGGAGTCATTTGGAGGGTTTTGAGTGAAATGCAATCTCTAGAACTATGAAATACACCAAGAACTCTAATTCTGAACGAACTTCGTAAGAACCTGAATTGTCGGATTTCAAGGACCAATCGATATCAGATTGAGTCCAAAACTTGGGGAACATTATAATATGGTGAGAGGAGTCATTTGGTGGGTTTCGAGTGAACTCCAATCTCTAGAACTATGCAATACACAAACGACTCTATTTGTGAACGAACTCCGTACGAATAAGAATTGTCGGATTTCATGGACCAATCGATATCGGATTTATTCCAGAACTTGGGGCACATCATAATATGGTGGGATGAGTCATTTGGTATGTTTTGAGTGAAATCCAATAGCTAAAACTATGGAATACACCAACCACTCCATTTCAGATGGAACTTCGTAGGAACCTAAATTGTCCAATTTCATGGGCCAATGGATATTGGATTGAGTCCAAAACTTGGGGAACACCATAATATGGTAGGAGGAGTCATTTGGTGGGTTTTGAGTCAAATCTGATTTCTAAAACTAGGCAATACACCGACCACTCCATTTCGTAAGGAACTTCGTAAAAACCTGAATTGTCCGATTTCATGGAGCAATCGATTACAGGAAGTTGAATTCATACACTAGAAAAGATTATTTTCCAATTTCATGGGCCAGTGGATATTTGATTGAGTCCAAAACTTGGGGAACATCATAATATGGTGGGAGGAGTCATTTGTTGGGTTTTGTATGAAATCCAATCTCTAGAACTACAAATACACCAACAACTCCATTTCTGAATGAACTTCGTACGAACCTGAATTGTCCGATTTCAAGGACCAATTGATATCAGACTGAGTCCAAAACTTGGGGAACATTATAATATGGTGGGAGGAGTCATTTGGTGGGTTTCGATGAACTCCAATCTCTTAAACTATGCAATACACCAACGACTCCATTTCTGAACGAACTTCGTACGAACAAGAATTGTCCGATTTCATGGACCAATCGATATCGGATTGAGTCCAAAACTTGGGGAACATCATAATATGGTGGGAGGAGTCATTTGGCTGGTTTTGAGTGAAATCCAATAGCTAAAACTATGCAATACACCAACCACTCTATTTCAGAAGGAACTTCGTACGAACGTAAATTGTCCAATTTCATGGGCCAATGGATATAGGATTGAGTCCAAAACTTGGGGAACATCATAATATGGTTTGAGGAGTCATTTGATGGGTTTTGAGTCAAATCTAATGTCTAAAACTAGGCGATACACCAACCACTCCATTTCATAAGGAACTTCGTACGAACCTAAATTGTCCGATTTCATGGAGCAATCCATGTCGGATTGAGTCCAAAACTTGGAGAACATCATAATATGGAGGGAGGAGTCATTTGGTGGGTTTTGAGTGAAATCCAATCTATAGAACCATGAAATACACCAACAACTCCATTTCTGAACGAACTTCGTACGAACCTGAATTGTACGACTTCAAGAACCAATCGACATCAGATTGAGTCCAAAACTTGCTAAACATTATAATATGGTGGGAGGAGTCATTTGGTGGGTTTTGAGTGAACTCCAATCTCTAGAACTATGCAATACACCAACGACTCCATTTATGAACGAACTTCGTATGAACAAGAATTGTCCGATTTTATGGACCAATCGATATCGGAATGAGTCCAAAACTTGGGGAACATCATAATATGGTGGGAGGACTCATTTGGTGGGTTTTGAGTGAAATCCAATCTATAGAACCATGAAATACACCAACAACTCCATTTCTGAACGAACTTCGTATGAACCTGAATTGTACGACTTCAAGAGCCAATCGACATGAGATTGAGTCCAAAACTTGCTAAAGATTATAATATGGTGGGAGGAGTCATTTGGTGGGTTCCGAGTGAACTTCAATCTCTAGAACTATGCAATACACCAACGACTCCATTTATGAACGAACTTCGTATGAACAAGAATTGTCCGATGTCATGGACCAATCGATATCGGATTGAGTCCAAAACTTTGGGAACATCATAATATGGTGGGAGGAGTCATTTGGTGGGTTTTGAGTGAAATCCAATCTCTAGAACTATGAAACACACCAAAGACTCCATCTCTGAACTAACATTGTACAAACATGAATTGTCCGATTTGAAGGACCAATCGATCTCAGATGGAGTCCAAAACTGGGGGAATATTATAATCTGGTGGGAGGAGTCATTTGGTGGGTTCGAGTGGACTCCAATCTGTAGAACTACGCAATCCACCAACGACTCCATTTCTGAACGAACTTCGTATGAACAGGAATTGTCCGATTTCATGGACCAATCGATATCGGATTGAGTCCAAAACTTGGGGAACATCATAATATGGTGGGGGGAGTCATTTGGTGGGTGTTGAGTGAAATACAATCTCCAGAACTATGAAACACACCAACGACACCATTTCTGAACGAACTTCGTACGAACATGAATTGTACGATTGCATCGACCAATCGATCTCAGATTGAGTCCGAAACTGGGGGAACAATATAATATGGTGGGAGGAGTCATTTGGTGGGTTTTGAGCCAAATCCGATGGTTAAAACTATGCAATACACCAACGACTCCATTTCTGAACGAACTTCGTCCAAACCTGAATTGTCCTTGGTGGGTTTTGAGCCAAATCCGATGGTTAAAACTATGCAATACACCAACCACTCTAGAACTATGAAACACACCAACGACACCATTTCTGAACGAACTTCGTACAAGCGTGAATTGTCCGATTTTATGCATATAGGAGGATGTCGTTTGGCCTTTGCAATGCCCCAGCAACATTCCAACAATGTATGCTGGCAATCTTTTCAGATATGATTGAGAGATTTATTGAGGTATCCATGGACGATTTTTTAGTTTGTGGTTCTTCTTTTCATACTTGTCTTAACCATCTCTTTCTGAACGAACTTCGTCCAAACCTGAATTGTCCGATTTTATGCATATAGGAGGATGTCGTTTGGCCTTTGCAATGCCCCAGCAACATTCCAACAATGTATGCTGGCAATCTTTTCAGATATGATTGAGAGATTTATTGAGGTATGCATGGACGATTTTTTAGTTTGTGGTTCTTCTTTTCATACTTGTCTTAACCATCTCTTTCTGAACGAACTTCGTACAAGCGTGAATTGTCCGATTTCATGGACCAATCGATATCGGATTGAGTCCAAAACTTGGGGAACATCATAATATGATGGGAGGAGTCATTTGGTGGGTTTTGAGCCAAATCCGATGGTTAAAACTATGCAATACACTAACCACTCCATTTCATAGGGAACTTCGTACGAACCTGAATTGTTCGATTTCATGGAGCAATCGATATCAGATTGAGTCAAAAACTTGGGGAACATCATAATATGGTCGGAGGAGTCATTTGGTAGGTTTTGAGTCAAATGTGACGGCTAAAACTGTGCAATACACCAGCCACTCCATTTTATAAGGAACTTCGTACGAACTTGAATTGTCCGATTTCACGGAGCAATTGATATCGGATTGAGTCCAAAACTTGGGGAACACCATAATATAGCGGAAGGAGTCATTTGGTGGGTTTTGAGTAAAGTCCAATCTCTAGAACCATAAATTTCACCAACGACTCCATTTCTGAACGAACTTCGTACGAACCCGAACTGTCTGATTTCATGGAGCAATCGATATCGGATTGAGTCCAAAACTTGAGGAACATTGTAATATGGTGGGCGGAGTCATTTGGTGGGTTTTGAGTCAAATCCGATGGTTAAAACTATGCAATACACCAACCACTCCATTTCGTACGCAACTTCGTACGAACCAGAATTCTTCGATTTCATGGAGCAATCGATATCGGATTGAGTCCAAAACTTGGGGAACCCCATAATATAGTGGAAGGAGTCATTTGGTGGGTTTTCAATAAAGTCCAATCTCTAGAACCTTAAATTTCACCAACGACTCCATTTCTGAACAAACTTCGTACGAACCCGAACTGTCTGATTTCAGGGAGCAATCGATGGCGGATTGAGTTCAAAACTTAGGGGACACCATAATATGCTGAGAGGAGTGATTTGGTTGATTTTGAGTGAAATCTAATCTATAGAACTATGCAATACACCAACGACTCCATTTCTGAACGAACTTTGTACGAACAAGAATTGTCCGATTTCATGGACCAATCGATATCGGATTGAGTCCAAAACTTGGGGAACATCATAATATGATGGGAGGAGTCATTTGGTGGGTTTTGAGCCAAATCCGATGGTTAAAACTATGCAATACACTAACCACTCCATTTCATAGGGAACTTCGTACGAACCTGAATTGTCCGATTTCATGGAGCAATCGATATCAGATTGAGTCAAAAACTTGGGGAACATCATAATATGGTCGGAGGAGTCATTTGGTAGGTTTTGAGTCAAATGCGACGGCTAAAACTGTGCAATACACCAGCCACTCCATTTTATAAGGAACTTCGTACGAACTTGAATTGTCCGATTTCACGGAGCAACTGATATCGGATTGAGTCCAAAACTTGGGAAACATCATAATATGGTGGGAGGAGTTATTTGGTAGGTTTTGAGTGAAATCCAATCTCCAGAACTATGAAATTCACCAACGACCCGATTTTTTACCGAACTTCGTATGAACCTAAATTGTCCGATTTCATGGAGCAATCAAGATCGGATTGAGTGAAAAACTTGGGGAACATCATAATATGGTGGGAGGAGTTATTAGGCGAGTTTTGGGTGAAATCCAATGGGTAAAACTATGCAACACACCAACGACTCCTTAATTGTCCAATTTCATAGACGAATCGATATCAGATTGAGTCCAAAACTTGGGCACCATTATAATATAGTGGGAGGAGTCATTTGTTGTGTTTCGAGTGAACTCCAATCTCTAGAACTATGCAATACACCAACGACTCCATTTCTGAACGAACTTTGTAGGAACAAGAATTGTCCGATTTCATTGACCAATCGATATCGGATGGAGTCCAAAACTTGGCGAACATCATAATATGGCGAGAAGAGTCATTTTGGGGGGTTTCGAGTGAAATCCGCTGGCTAAAACTATGCAATACACCAACCACTCCATTTCATAAGGAACTTCGTACGAACCTGAATTGTCCGATTTCATGGAGCAATCGATATCGGACTGAGTCAAAAATTTGGGGAGTATCATAATACGGTGGGAGGAGTTATTTGGTGGGTTTTGAGTGAAACCCAATCTCTAGACCTATGAAATGCATCGACGACTCCATTTCTGAACGAACTACGTACAAACCTGAATTGTCCGATTTTATGGACCAATCGATATCAGATTGAGTCCAAAACTTGGGGAACATCATAATATGGTGGGAGGAGTCATTTGGTGGGTTTTCAGTCAAATCCGATGGTTAAAACTATGGAATACACCAACAACTCCATTCCGTAAGCAACTTCGTACGAACGAGAATTCTCCGATTTCATGGAGCAATCGATATCGGATTGAGTCCAAAACTTGAGGAACATTGTAATATGGTGGGAGGAGTCATTTGGTGGGTTTTCAGTCAAATCCGATGGTTAAAACTATGGAATACACCAACAACTCCATTTCGTAAGCAACTTCGTACGAACGAGAATTCTCCGATTTCATGGAGCAATCGATATCGGATTGAGTCCAAAACTTGGGGAACACCATAATATAGCGGAAGGAGTCATTTGGTGGGTTTTGAGTAAAGTCCAATCTCTAGAACCTTAAATTTCACCAACGACTCCATTTCTGAACGAACTTCGTACGAACCTGAATTGTACGACTTCAAGAACCAATCGACATCAGATTGAGTCCAAAACTTGCTAAACATTATAATATGGTGGGAGGAGTCATTTGGTGGGTTTTGAGTGAAATCCAATCTCTAGAACTATGAAATTCACCGACGACTCCATTTCTGAGCGAACTTCGTACGAGCCTGAATTCTCCGATTTCATGGACCAATCGATATCGGATTGAGTCCGAAACTTGGGGAACATCATAATATGATGGGAGGACTCATTTGGCGGGTTTTGAGTGAAATCCAATAGCTAAAACTATGCAATACACCAACCACTCTATTTTAGAAGGAACTTCGTACGAAAGTAAATTGTCCAATTTCATGGGCCAATG
The DNA here is from genome assembly GCF_000346735.1 of Prunus mume. Next base: position 24,142,500 of record NC_024127.1, read on the forward strand.
GATATAGGATTGAGTCCAAAACTTGGGGAACATCATAAGATGGTTTGAGGAGTCATTTGATGGGTTTTGAGTCAAATCTAATGTCTAAAACTAGGCGATACACCAACCACTCCATTTCATAAGGAACTTCGTACGAACCTAAATTGTACGATTTCATGGAGCAATCCATGTCGGATTGAGTCCAAAACTTGGAGAACATCATAATATGGAGGGAGGAGTCATTTGGTGGGTTTTGAGTGAAATCCAATCTCTAGAACCATGAAATACACCAACAACTCCATTTCTGAACGAACTTCGTACGAACCTGAATTGTACGACTTCAAGAACCAATCGACATCAGATTGAGTCCAAAACTTGCTAAACATTATAATATGGTGGGAGGAGTCATTTGGTGGGTTTCGAGTGAACTCCAATCTCTAGAATTATGCAATACACCAACGACTCCATTTATGAACGAACTTCGTATGAACAAGAATTATCCGATTTTATGGACCAATCGATATCAGACTGAGTCCAAAACTTGGGGAACATCATAATATGGTGGGAGGAGTCATTTGGTGGGTTTTGAGTGAAATCCAATCTCTAGAACCATGAAATACACCAACAACTCAATTTCTGAACGAACATCGTACGAACCTGAATTGTACGACTTCAAGAACCAATCGACATCAGATTGAGTCCAAAACTTGCTAAACATTATAATATGGTGGGAGGAGTCATTTGGTGGGTTCCGAGTGAACTCCAATCTCTAGAACTATGCAATACACCAACGACTCCATTTATGAACGAACTTCGTATGAACAAGAATTGTCTGATGTCATGGACCAATCGATATCGGATTGAGTCCAAAACTTGGGGAACATCATAATATGGTGGGAGTAGTCATTTTGTGGGTTTTGGGTGAAATCCAATCTCTAGAACTATGAAACACACCAAAGACTCCATCTCTGAACTAACATTGTACAAACATGAATTGTCCGATTTGAAGGACCAATCGATCTCAGATGGAGTCCAAAACTGGGGGAATATTATAATATGGTGGGAGGAGTCATTTGGTAATAGCATCTGACCTCACCCCTTTGGAAGAAGAGAAGCTAATTAGGGTGCTAAAAGAGTTCAAATCAGCCATTGGTTGGTCTATTGCAGATATCAAGGGAATAAGCCCTACCATGTGCATGCATCGTATTTTATTGGAGGAGGGAGCGAAACCAACTCGTGAACCACAAAGAAGGCTCAATCCACACATGAAGGAAGTAGTGAGAGCTGAAGTGTTGAAGTTGCTAGATGTGGGTATCATATACCCGATTTCAGATAGCAAATGGGTCAGCGCTGTTCACGTAGTGCCTAAGAGGATTGGAATCACAGTGGTAAAAAATGAGCATAAAGTGCTTGTTCAAATGAGACCTGCAGCTAGTTGGCGTGTTTGCACCGATTACAGGAAGTTGAATTCGTACACTAGAAAAGATTATTTTCCTATGCCTTTTATTGATCAAATGCTTGAGCGATTAGCTGGTCACTCATATTATTGTTTTCTTGATGGATATTCAGGTTATAATCAAATTGCGATTGCTCCAGAAGATCAAGAGAAGACTACATTCACCTGTCCTTTTGGCACTTTTGCATATAGGAGGATGCCGTTTGGCCTTTGCAATGCCCCAGCAACATTCCAACGATGTATGCTGGCAATCTTTTCAGATATGATTGAGAGATTTATTGAGGTATGCATGGACGATTTTTTAGTTTGTGGTTCTTCTTCTGATACTTGTCTTAACCATCTCTTTCTAGTGCTTCAAATATGTCAGGAAACAAATTTGATTCTCAATTGGGAAAAGTGTCAATTTATGGTGAAACAAGGTGTTGTGTTGGGACATGTAATATCCAGCAAGGGTATTGAAGTTGACAAAGCAAAAATTGACATCATCTCAAATATGGCAGCCCCTACTTCAGTGAAGGGAGTGAGAAGCTTTCTAGGACATGCTGGTTTTTATCGTCGTTTCATTAAGGATTTTTCCAAGATCACTCATCCATTGTGCAATCTTTTGGCCAAAGATGTTGTATTTCACTTTGATAAAGATTGTATGAATGCATTTAATACCTTGAAACGTGAACTAACCTCTGCTCCTATCATTATGGCACCAGATTGGTCTTTGCCTTTTGAGCTAATGTGTGATGCCTCTGACTATTCTATTGGTGCTGTTTTAGGTCAAAGAGTAAATAAGCTGCCACACGTAATCTACTATGCAAGTCGGACATTAAACGATGCTCAACTCAATTACTCCCCAACTGAGAAGGAGTTGCTTGCTGATGTTTTCGCTTTAGAGAAATTTCGTTCATATCTTGTTGGCTCTAAAGTTATTGTTTACTCTGATCATGCAGCTCTTAGGTTTTTGGTGACCAAGAAAGATGCTAAACCACGTTTGATCAGATGGATACTCTTGTTACAAGAGTTTGACCTAGAAATGCGAGACAAGAAAAGGAGTGAAAATGTTGTTGCTGATCACTTGTCGCGCCTTGTTGATGAAAACCATGGAGATGGGCAAATTTTGCCTCTCAACGAATCATTCCCAGATGAAAAACTCTTTGTCATCCAAGATAAAGAGCCATGGTATGCTGATTTTGTCAATTATCTTGCTTCTAGTGTAATTAGAGATGAATTGAGTTTTCAGGAGAGAAAGAAGTTCTTTTCAATGGTGAAACACTGCATGTGGGATGAGCCATATTTGTTCAAGTATTGCCCTAACCAAATCATTCGAAGATGTGTTCCAGAGAGTGAGCAGCAAAGCATAATAACATTCGGTCATGCATTGGCATGCGGAGGTCATTTCAGCGCCAAAAAGACAGCTTTAAAGGTTTTACAATCTGGTTTCTTTTGGCCTACATTATTTAAAGATGCTTTTGATTTTTGCTCTAAGTGTGATAGGTGTCAGAAAATGGGGAGCATCAGTCGCAGGAATGAAATGCCATTAAACAACATTTTAGTGGTAGAGCTGTTTGATGTGTGGGGAATTGACTTCATGGGACCATCCCTGTCTTCTTTTGGATACATATACATACTAGTGGCAGTAGATTATGTATCAAAATGGGTTGAGGCAACATCTACACGAACTAATGATCACAAAGTAGTTTTGAATTTTCTCAAAGATAGGATTTTCACTAGGTTTGGAACTCCAAGAGCTATCATTAGCGATGGTGGCAGTCACTTCTGCAACAAACCTTTTGAGGCATTGATGAAGAAGTACAACATCACACATAAAGTGGCAACTCCATACCATCCTCAAACCTCTGGACAAGTGGAAATCAGCAATAGAGAAATAAAGAACATCTTGATGAAAACCGTCAGCCCTACAAGGAAGGATTGGTCACTAAGGTTGAATGATGCACTTTGGGCGTATCGCACAGCGTACAAGACCCCAATTGGAATGAGCCCTTATCGACTGGTGTTTGGAAAGGCATGTCATTTGCCAATGGAGCTTGAGCACCGTGCATATTGGGCCATAAAGAAGTTCAATTTTGATCTCAAAGAAGCTGGTACAGTGAGGAAGCTCCAACTCAATGAGTTGGAAGAGCTCAGAAATGAATCATATGAGAATGCAAGGATCTACAAAGAACGAACCAAGCTCTACCATGACAAAGCAATTCTTAGGAAGGAGTTTCAACCAGGTATGAAAGTACTTTTGTATGACTCACGTTTGCGACTTTTTCCAGGTAAATTGAAGTCTAGATGGGTTGGACCATTCAAAGTGCTTCAAGTATTTCCCCATGGAGCTATGGAGATAGAAAACATCAAGAATGGGACCCGTTTTAAGGTCAATGGACAGCGTTTGAAGCCTTATTTGGAGAATGTTTCACAG
>NC_024127.1:24160874-24175891 GCF_000346735.1 Prunus mume
AACTTGGGGAATATCATAATATGGCGGGAGGGGTCATTTGGTGGGGTTCGAGTGAGCTCCAATCTGTAGAACTATGAAATTCACCAGCGACTCTATCTCTGAACGAACTTGTACGAACAGCAATTGTCCGATTTCATGGACCAATCGATGTTGGATTGAGTCCAAACTCGGGGAACATCATAATATGGTGGGTGGAGTCATTTGGTGGGTTTTGAGTCAAATCTAATGGCTAAAACTCGGCAATACACCAACCACTGCACTTCATTAGGAACTTCATACAAACCTGAATTGCCCGATTTCATGGAGCAATCGATATCGGATTGAGTCCAAAACTTGGGGAACATCATAATATGGTTGGAGGAGTCATTTGGTGGGTTTTGAGTGAAATCCAATATCTAGAACTGTGAAATTCACCAACGACTCCATTTTTTATCAAACTTCGTACGAACCTGAATTGTCCGATTTCATGGACCCATCGATATCAGATTAAGTCCAAAACTGGGGGAACATTATAATGCGGTGGGAGGAGTCATTTGGTGGGTTTCGAGTGAGCTCTAATCTCTAGAACTATGAAATTCACCAACGACTCCATTTCTGAACGAACTTCGTACGAACAAGAATTGTCCAATTTCATGGACCAATCGATATTGGATTGAGTCCTTAACTTGGGGAACATCGTAAGATAGTGGGAGTTGTCATTTGGTGGGTTTTGAGCCAAATCTGATGGCTAAAACTAGGCAATAAAACAGACACTCCATTTCGTGAGGAACTTCGTACGAACCTGAATTGTCCGATTTCATGGAGCAATCGATATCGGATTGAGTCCAAAACTTGGGGAACATCATAATATAGTGGGAGGAGTCATTTGGTGGGTTTTGAGTGAAATCCAATAGCTAAAACTATGCAATACACCAACCACTCCATTTCAGAAAGAACTTCATATGAACCTGCATTGTCCGATTTCATGGACCAATCGATATTAGGTTGAGTCCTGAACTTGGGGAACATCATCATATGGCGGGAGGTGTCATTTGGTGGGTTTCGAGTGAGCTCCAATCTTTAGGACTATGAAATTCACCGACGACTCCATTTCTGAACGAACTTCATACAAACCTGAATTGTCCAATTTCATGGACCAATCGATATTGGATTGAGTCCTTAACCTGGGGAACATCATAATATGGTGGGCGGAGTCATTTGGTGGGTTTTGAGTCAAATCTGATGGCTAAAACTGGGCAATACACCAACCACTCCATTTCATAAGGAACTTCGAACGAACCTGAATTGCCCGATTTCATGGAGCAATCGACATCGGATTGAGTCCAAAATTTGGGGAACATCATAATATGGTGGGAGGAGTCATTTGGTGAGTTTTGAGAGAAATCCAATAGCTAAAACTATGCAATACACCAACCACTCCATTTAAGAAGGAACTTCATACGAACCTGAATTGTCCAATTTCATGGACCAATCGATATTGGATTGAGTCCTCAACTTGGGGAACGTCGTAACATGGTGGAAGGAGTCATTTGGTGGGTTTTGGGTCAAATCTGACGGCTAAAACTAGGCAATACACCAACCACTCCATTTCATAAGTGACTTCGTACGAACCTGAATTGTCCGATTTCATAGAGCAATCGATATCGGCTTGAGCCCAAAACTTGGGAAACATCATAATATGATGGGAGGAGTCATTTGGGGGGTTTTGGGTCAAATCTGCTGTCTAAGACTAGGTAATGCACCAACAACTCTATTTCTGAACGAACTTCGTATGAACCTGAATTGTCCGATTTCAAGCACAAATCGATATCAAATTGAGTCCAAAACTTGGGGATCGTCATAATATGGCGGGAGGTGTCATTTGGTGGGTTTCGAGGGAGCTCCAATCTGTAGAACTACGAAATTCATTAACGACTCTATTTCTGAACGAACTTCGTACGAACGAGAATTGTCCAATTTCATGGTCCAATAGAAATTGGATTGAGTCCTTAACTTGGGGAACATCGTAATATGGTGCGAGGAGTCATTTGGTGAGTTTTGACAGAAATCTAGTAGCTAAAGCTATGCAATACACCAACCAGTCCATTTCAGAAGGAACTTCATACGAACCTGAATTGTCCGATTTCATGGACCAATCGATATTGGATTGAGTCCTTAACTTGGGGAGCATCGTAATATGGTGGAAGGAGTCATTTGGTGGGTTTTGAGTCAAATCTGATGGCTAAAACTAGGCAATACAACCACTCCATTTCATACGGAACTTTGGACGAACCTGAATTGTCCGATATCATGGAGCAATCGATATCGGATTGAGTCCAAAACTTGGGGAACATCATAATATGGCGGGAGGAGTCATTTGGTGGGTTTCGAATGAACTCCAAAATCTAGAACTATGCAATACACCAACGACTCCAATTCTGAACGAACTTCGTACGAACAAGAGTTGTCCGATTTCATGGACCAATCGATATCGGATTGATTCCAAAACTTGAGGAACATCATAATACGGTGGGAGGAGTCATTTGGTGGTTTTTGATTGAAATCCAATAGCTAAAACTGGGCAGTACACCAACCACTCCATTTCAGAAGGAACTTGATACGAACTTGAATTGTCCGATTTCATAGACCAATCCATATTGGATTGAGCCCTTAACTTGGGGAACATCGTAATATGGTGGGAGAAGTCATTTGGTGGGTTTTGAGTCAAATCTGATGGCTAAAACTAGGCAATACACTAACCACTCCATTTATGAACGAACTTCATACGAACCTAAATTTTCTGATTTCATGGACCAATCGATATCAGAGTGAGTCCAAAACTGGGGGAACATTATAATATGGTGCGAGGAGTCATTTAGTGGGTTTTGAGTGAACTCCAATTTCTAGAACTATGCAATTCACCACCGACTCCATTTCTGAAAGAACTTGATACGAACCTAAATTGTCCGATTTCATGGACCAATCGATATCAGAGTGAGTCCAAAACTAGGGGAACATTACAATACGGTGCGAGGAGTCATTTGCTGGGTTTTGAGTGAACTCCAATTTCTGGAACTATGCAATACACCGACTCCATTTCTGAACGAACTTCGTACGAACAAGAATTGTCCGATTTCGTCGACCAATCGATATCGGATTGAGTCCCAAAGGGAGGAGTCTATGGTGGGTTTTGAGTGAAATCCAATAGCTAAAACTATGCAATACACCAACCACTCCATTTGAGAAGGAACTTCATACGAACCTGAATCGTCCGATTTCATGGACTAATCGATATTGGATTGAGTCCTTAACTTGGGGAACATCGTAATATCGTGGGGGGAGTCATTTGGTGGGTTTTGAGTCAAATCTGGCTGATAAAACTTTCCAATACACCAACCACTCCATTTTATAAAGAACTTCGTACGAACCTGAATTCTCCCATTTCATGGAGCAATCGATATCAGATTGAGTCCAAAAATTAGGGAACATCATAACACGGTGGGGGGAGTCATTTGGTGGGTTTTGAGTAAAATTCAATAGCTAAAACTATGCAATACACCAACCACTCCATTTCAGAAGGAACTTCATACGATCCTGAATTGTCCGATTTCATGGAGTGAAAATTGGATTGAGTCCTTCTTAACTAAAACTATGTCGTAATATGGTGGGAGGAGTCATTTGGTGGGTTTTGAGTAAAATTCAATAGCTAAAACTATGCAATACACCAACCACTCCATTTCAGAAGGAACTTCATACGATCCTGAATTGTCCGATTTCATGGACCAATCGATATCGGATTGAGTCCAAAACTTGGGGAACATCATAACATGGTGGGTGGAGTCATTTGGTGGGTTTTAAGTGAAATCCATTCTCTAAAACTAGGAATTTCACCGACGACCCCATTTCTAAACGAACTTTGTACGAACCTGAATTGTCCAATTTCATGAACCAATCGATATCAGATTGAGTCCAAAACAGGGGGAACATTACAATATGGTGCGAGGAGTCATTTGCTGGGTTTTGAGTGAACTCCAATTTCTGGAACTATGCAATACACCGACTCCATTTCTGAACGAACTTCATACAAACAAGAATTGTCCGATTTCATGGACCAATCGATATTGGATTGAGTCCTTAACTTGGGGAAGATCGTAATATGGTGGGAGGAGTCATTTGGTGGGTTTTGAGTCAAATCTGATTGCTAAAACTGGGCAATTCACCAACCACTCCATTTTATAAGGAACTTCGTACGAACCTGAATTGTCCGATTTCATGGACCAATCGATATTGGATTGAGTCCTTAACTTGGGGAAGATCGTAATATGGTGGGAGGAGTCATTTGGTGGGTTTTGAGTCAAATCTGATTGCTAAAACTGGGCAATTCACCAACCACTCCATTTTATAAGGAACTTCGTACGAACCTGAATTGTCCGATTTCATGGAGCAATCGATATCGGATTGAGTCCAAAAGTTGGGGAAAATCATAATATGGTGGGAGGACTCATTTGGTGGGTTTGGAGTGAAATCTAGTGTCTAGAACTATGAAATTCACCAACGACTCCATTTCTGAACGAACTTCGAACGATTTCATGGACCAATCGATATCAGCTGTAGTCCAAAACATGGGGAACATCATAATATGGTGGGAGGAGTCATTTGGTGGGTTTTGAGTGAAATCAAATAGCTAAAACTATGCAATACACCAACCACTACATTTTAGAAGGTACTTCGTACGAACCTGAATTGTCCGATTTCATGGACTAATCGATGTTGGATTGAGTCCTTAACTTGGGGAACATCGTAATATGGAGGGAGGAGTCATTTGGTGGGTTTGGAGTCAAATCTGACTGCTAAAACTCGCCAATACACCAACCACTCCATTTCATAAGGTACTTCGTACGAACCTGAATTCTCCTATTACATGGAACAATCGATATTGGATTGAGTCTAAAACTTGGGCAGCATCATAATATGGTGGAAGGAGTCGTTTGGTGGGTTTTGAGTGAAATCCATTCTCTAGAACTATGAAATTCACCGATGACTCCATTTCTAAACGAACTTCGTACGAACCTGAATTGTCCAATTTGATGGACCAATCGATATCGGATTGAGTGCCAAACTTGGGGAACATCATAATATGGTGGGAGAAGTCATTTTGTGGGTTTTGAGTGAAATCCAATAGCTAAAGCAATGCAATACACCAACCACTCCATTTCATAAGGAACTTCATATGAACCTGAAGTGTCCGATTTCATGGCCCAATCGATATTGGATTGAGTCCTTAACTTGGGGAACATTGTAATATGGTGGGAGGAGTCATTTGGTGAGTTTTGAGTCAAATCCGATTACTAAAACTTGCCAATACACCAACCACTCCATTTCATAAAGAACTTCGTACGAACCTGAATTCTGCCATTTGGTGGAGCAATCGATATCGGATTGAGTCCAAAACTTGGGGAACATCATAACACGGTGGGGGAGTCATTTGGCGGGTTTTGAGTGAAATTCAATCCCTAAAACTATGCAATAAACGGTGGGGGAGTCATTTGGCGGGTTTTGAGTGAAATTCAATACCTAAAACTATGCAATAAACCAGCCACTCCATTTCAGAAGGAACTTCATACGAACCTGAATTGTTCGATTTGATCGGCCAATCGATATTGGATTGAGTCCAAAACTTGGGGAACATCATAATAGGGTGGGAGGAGTCATTTGGTGTGGTTTGAGTCAAATCTGATGTCTAAAACTAGGCGATACACCAACCACTCCATTTCATAAGGAACTTCGTACGAACCTGAATTGTCCAATTTTATGGAGCAATCGATATCGGATTGAGTCCAAAACCTGTGGAACATCATAATACGGTGGGAGGAGTCTTTGGTGGGTTTTGAGTGAAATCCAATAGCTAAAACTATACAATTCACTAACCACTCCATTTCAGAAGCAACTTCATACGAACCTGAATTGTCCGATTTCATGGACCAATCGATATTGAATTGAGTCCTTAACTTGGGGAACATCGTAATATGGTGGGAGGAGTCATTTGGTGGGTTTTGAGTCAAATCTGATTGCTAAAACTAGGGAATTCACCAACCACTCCATTTTATAAGGAACTTCGTACGAACCTGAGTTGTCCGATTTCATGGAGCAATCGATATCGGATTGAGTCCAAAAGTTGGGGAAAATCATAATATGGTGGGAGGAGTCATTTGGTGGGTTTTGAGTGAAATCTAGAGTCTAGAACTATGAAATTCACCCACGACTCCATTTCTGAACGAACTTCGAACGATTTCGTGGACCAATCGATATCAGCTTTAGTCCAAAACTTGGGGAACATCATAATATATTGGGAGGAGTCATTTGGTTGGTTTTGAGTGAAATCCAATAGCTAAAACTATGCAATACACCAACCACTCCATTTCAGAAGGAAGTTCACACAAACCTGAATTGTCCGATTTCATGGACCAATCGATATTGGATTGAGTCCTTAACTTGGGGAACATCGTAATATGGTGGCAGGAGTCGTTTGGTGGGTTTTGATTCAAATCTGACTGCTAAAACTAGCCAACACACCAACCACTCCATTTCATAAGGTACTTCGTACGAACCTGAATTCTCCCATTACATGGAGCAATCGATATCGGATTGAGTCCAAAACTTGGGCAACGTCATAATATAGTGGGAGGAGTGGTTTGGGGGGTTTTGAGTGAAATCCATTCTCCAGAACTATGAAATTCGCCGATGGCTCCATTTCTAAACGAACTTCGTACGAACCTGAATTGTCCAATTTCATGGACTAGTTGATATCAGATTGAGTCCAAAACTGGGGGAACATTATAATATGGTGGGAGGAGTCATTCGGTGGGTTTTGAGTAAACTCCAACTTTTAGAACTATGCAATACACCAACGACTCCATTTCTAAACGAACTTCGTACGAACAAGAATTGTCCGATTTCATGGACCAATCGATATCGGATTGAGTGCCAAACTTGGGGAACATCATAATATGGTGGGAGGAGTCATTTGGTGGGCTTTGAGTTAAATCCAATAGCTAAAACTATGCAATACACCAACCACTCCATTTCAGAAGGAACTTCATACGAACCTGAATTGTCCGATTTCATGGACCAATCGATATTGGATTGAGTCCTTAACTTGGGGAACATCGTAATATGGTGGGGGGAGTCACTTGTGGGGTTTTGAGTCAAATCTGATTGCTAAAACTTGCCAATACACCAACCACTCCATTTCATAAGGAACTTCGTACGAACCTGAATTCTCCCATTTCATGGAGCAATCGATATCGGATTGAGTCCAAAACTTGGGGAACATCATAACATGGTGGGGGGAGTCATTTGGTGGGTTTTGAGTCAAATTTGACTGTTAAAACTAGTCAATACACCAACGACTCCATTTCATAAGGAACTTCGTACGAACTTGAATTGCCTGATTTTATGGAGCAATCGATACCGGATTGAGTCCAAAAGTTGGGGAAAATCATAATATGGAGGGAGGAGTCATTTGGTGGGTTTTGAGTGAAACCCAGTGTCCAGAACTATGAAATTCACCAACGACTCCATTTCTGAACGAACTTCGAACGATTTCATGGGCCAATCGATATAAGTTTTAGTCCAAAACTTGGGGAACAACATAATACGGTGGGAGTCATTTGGTGGGTTTTGAGTGAAATCCACTAGCTAAAACTATGCAATACACCAACCACTCCATTTCTGAAGGAACTTCATACGAACCTGAATTGTCCGATTTCATGAACCAATCGATATTGGATTGAGTTCTTAACTTGGGGAACATCGTAATATGGTGGGAGGAGTCATTTGGTGGGTTTTGAGTCAAATCTGATGGCTAAAACTAGGCAATACACCAACCACTCCATTTCATAAGGAACTTCGTACGAACCTGAATTCTCCCATTTCATGGAGCAATCGATATCGGATTGAGTCCAACACTTGGAGAACATCATTATATGGTGGGAGGAGTCATTTGGTGGCTGTTTAGTCAAATATGATGTCTAAAACTAGGCGATGCACCAACCACTCCATTTCATAAGGAACTTCGTACGAACCTGAATTGTCCTATTTTATAGAGCAATCGATATCGGATTAAGTCCAAAACTTGGGGAACATCATAATATGGTGGGAGGAGTCATTTGGTGGGTTTTGAGTGAAATCCATTCTCTAGAACTATGCAATAACCCAATGACTCCATTTCGGAATGAACTTCGTATGAACAAGAATTGTCCGATTTCGTGGACCAATTGATATCGGATTGAGTCCCAAACTTGGGGAACATCATAATATGGTGGGAGGAGTCTTTGGTGGGTTTTGAGTGAAATCCAATAGCTAAAACCATGCAATACACCAACCACTCCATTTCATAAGGAACTTCATACGAAGCTGAATTGTCCGATTTCATGGACCAATCGATATTGGATTGAGTCCTTAACTTGGGGAACATCGTAATATGGTGGGGAGAGTCATTTGTGGGGTTTTGAGTGAAATCTGATTGCTAAAACTTACCAATACACCAACCACTCCATTTCATAAGGAACTTCGTACGAACCTGAATTCTCCCATTTCATGGAGCAATCGATATCGGATTGAGTCCAAAACTTGGGGAACATCATAACATGGTGGGGGGAGTCATTTGGTGGGTTTTGAGTGAAATCCAATAGCTAAAACTATGCAATCCACCAACCACTCTATTTCAGAAGGTACTTCATACGAACCTGAATTGTTCGATTTCATGGACCAATCGATATTGGGCTGAGTCCTGAACTTGGGGAACATCGTAATATGGTGGGAGGAGTCATTTGATGGGTTTTGAGTCAAATCTGGTGGCTAAAACTACCCAATACTCGAACCACTCCATTTCACAAGGTACTTCGTACGAACCTGAATTCTCTCCCATTTCATGGAGCAATCGATATCGGATTGAGTCCAAAACTTGGGGAACATCATAATATGGTGGGAGGAGTCATTTGGTGGGTTTTGAGTCAAATCTGATGTCTAAAACTAGGAGATACACCAACCACTCCATTTCATAAGGAACTTCGTACGAACCTGAATTGTCCGATTTTATGGAGCAATCGATATCGGATTGAGTCCAAAACTTGGGGGACATCATAATATGGTGGGAGGAGTCATTTGGTGGGTTTTGAAGGAAATCCAATCTCTAGAACTCTGAAATTCACCAACGACTCCATTTCTGAACGAACTTCATACGAAACTGAATTGTCCGATTTCATGGACCAATCGACATCAGATTGAGTCCAAAACTGGGGGAACATTACAATATGGTGGAAGGAGTCATTTGGTGGGTTTCGAGTGAACTCCAATGTCTAGAACTATGAAATTCTCCAACGACTTCATTTCTGTACGAACTTCGTACGAACAGGAATTGTCCAATTTCATGGACCAATCGATATCGGATGGAGTCCAAAACTTGGGGAACATCATAATATGGTGGGGGGAGTCATTTGGTGGGTTTTGAGTGAAATCCAATAGCTAAAACTATGCAATACACCAACCACTCCATTTCTGAAGGAACTTCATGCGAACCTGAATTGTCCGATTTCATGGACCAATCGATATTGGATTGAGTCCTTAACTTCGGGAACATCGTAATATGGTGGGATGAGTCATTTGATGGGTTTTGAGTCAAATCTGATGGCTAAAACTAGGGCAATACACCAACCACTCCATTTCATAAGGAACTTCGTACGAACCTGAATTCTCCCATTTCGTGGAGCAATCGATATCGGATTGAGTCCAAAACTTGGGGAACATCATAACACGGTGGCAGGAGTCATTTGGTGGGTTTTGAGTGAAATTCATTCTCTAGAACCATGAAATTACCAACGACTCCATTTTTGAAAGCAGTTCGTACGAACCTGAATTGTCCAATTTCATGGACCAATCAATATCAGCTTGAGTCCAAAACTGGGGGAACATTATAATATGGTGGGAGGAGCCATTTGGTGGGTTTTGAGTGAACTCCAATTTCTAGAACCAATACACCAACTACTCCATTTCTAAACGAACTTCGTACGAATAGGCATTGTCCGATTTCGTGGACCAATCGATATAAGATTGAGTCCCAAACCTGTGGAACATCATAATATGGTGGGAGGAGTCTTTGGTGGGTTTTGAGCGAAATCCAATTGCTAAAACTATGCAATACACCAACCACTCCATTTCATAAGGAATTTCGTACGAACCTGAATTGTCTGATATCATGGAGCAATCGTTATCGGATTGAGTCCAAAAGTTGGGGAAAATCGTAATATGGTGGGAGGAGTCATTTGGTGGGTTTTGAGTCAAATCTGATGGCTAAAACTAGGCCATACACCAACCACTCCATTTCATAAGGAATTTCGTACGAACCTGAATTGTCTGATATCATGGAGCAATCGTTATCGGATTGAGTCCAAAAGTTGGGGAAAATCGTAATATGGTGGGAGGAGTCATCTGGTGGGTTTTGAATGAAATCCAATATCTAGAACCATGAAATACACCAACGACTCCATTTCTGAACGAACTTCGTATGATTTCATGGACCAATCGATGTTGATAGGGGCATATTTATGCGACTTTGCTATGTTATTTCTTTGCATTTACTTATTTAATTCTCATTTATTAGAGTGATTTAGCTTATTTTAGTACTATTTTAGGTCCAGCTGGCAAGATTGGCAAGAAAAGGCAATTTTGGGAACATTTTAGGGCAGTTTTGGACTTGGAATGATTAGCATATGCATGGGCCAAGATGGATGGACGTTTTTGAAGTTCGAATAGGCTAGGAATGTGCTAAAAAGAGGGGGAAATTAATTCAAGAATCAGCTTCTGGTAGAAGAACTTGGAGCCGGAACCTGCTGCATCCATTGGGATTTTCAAAGTTCTTCCCTTGATTAGTTCAAATGTTTATTCTAGATTGCTTTTCAATTATTATGAACATGTGTGACTGAATTTCTTCTTAGTTAGAGGTGAATTCGAAGCCATAGACATATGTTTTATATGAATTGATTACTTCCAGTTATGGTTTCATAAAGTATGCATGTGATTTACTTTTCTGTTTTATTGAGAACTTATTCTTGTATGTTTATTAATGATGCATACTTAGTTTGCATGCAGGGATTTGATGCTAGAATATAAGGGAATTTCACATCATCGTTATGAACATATATTCACAAGTAGTAAAAGTCACTAGTCATGATTGCGTTAAGTAAATTCCTGGCAGGAGTATCATGCTTTTCATAGTTACAAATGCCTTGTCACGGCTTATGATTTTCATAGAACTTAATGATCTTTGATATGTATCTCTATCATGTTGTTCATATAGGGAACTTGATAAGGATAATTTGATTGCATCACTGAGTCCAATTCAATGAACTTAGGAAAATCTGAGAGTTAATTAGTGCATTCACAACTATTTTGGGGCTTTGTCATTCATACTTTATAGAAAGAGTAACTGGAGATCGATTTGTGTGCATATGTTCCATGTGTGGAGAAGAATCCTCTAGCTATCCCTTAATCCATATTTCATTCACAACTTAGTTGTTTGCTGCTGTCAATCTTACTTTAGTCTAAAACGTCAGAATTCCCCACAATCATTGTTCCCTTAACTTAGTTTCCAGTTTAATAAGTTTAATTTGTGTTGATTAGCATCCCTTCTAATCCCCGAAATAGAACGATCCCTACTTACTCGTACTACGATTGCATGATTTATAGGGTTTAATTTGTGCGTTAGTTATTTCCCACGCCAAATTTTGGCGCCGTTGCCGGGGATTAGAAAAATTGCTAATCTTCCGTTTGTTTTCGTTTTTCTTGTGTTTCTGATTTTGTTTTGTTTTGTTTTCTTTGTTTTAGGTACTAGTTTATGACTCGAAGTTCACACCCTGTTCGTGCACACATATTGTACTTTGACGACGATTTCGAACGAACTTTGAGAAGGAAGGGGAAGCAGCCAGAACTCAATCCCTCTAGTTCTAGTTCCGCACCTGAATATGAAGCTGAAACGGACTTGGAAGAGGAACAAGATATGGCTGTAGATAGTCGAACAATCAAGGAACTTTCAGCCTCTGGAGTGGATACTGCAGTCCCTCTGTGCATTCAATACCCTACGGCAGCTGCAGGTAAGACCGATGAGTTTGAATTGAAGTCGAGTTTGCTACATCACATTCCCAAATACCATGGGTTGTCCATGGAAGATCCAAACAAGCATTTGAAGGAATTTGAAGTAGTATGTTCAAGTATGACACCCATTAACGTGGATGGAAATATTTTGAAGATGAAAGCCTTCCCATTCTCTCTTATGGAGAAGGTTAAAGATTGGCTCTATGAACTAGCACCTGGAACCGTTACTTCTTGGGAAAGTATGAAGAAAGCATTCTTAGAGAAATTCTTCCCAACTTTAAGAGTCATTCTTTTGAGGAAGAAAATTAGTGGAATTCAACAAGGCCCGGGAGAATCCTTTCCAGGGTACTATGAGCGTTTTAAGACGTTAGTTGCATCTTGCCCACAACATCAAATGAAGGAAGAGCTTTTAATTCAATATTTCTATGAAGGACTACTTCCACTGGAGAGACAAATGCTTGATGCTTCAGCGGGAGGTGCTTTGGTTGACAAAACACCAGTTGCTGCGAAGATCTTAATAGCAAACCGAGCTTTGAATGCACAACAATACGAAGGAGTTGGAGGGAGAGATCATACACGGCCAAGTCCAGTTAATGAGGTAAGTGCTATTTCGGAACTTCAATCTCTAATGGCTAATCTCTCTACTCTTATTTCGCAGGTTGTTGAAGGATCCAAAGTGCAAAGTACAGCCACTTATAGCGTGTGCTCTATGCATGGACACCCCTCTGATCAATGTCCTCAATTAAGAGAATGGGGGATCGGAAAGTGCCAATGTCGTAGGTTATCAAGGCCAAAATCAACCTAGGTATGACCCGTTTTCAAAGACCTACAATCCGGGCTGGAGAGATCATCCAAATTTGCTGGTAAAATATGGTGTTTTTAGAAAATAAGTCTATTTACTCAACAAATTACAATGAAGATGTTGTGTTCTCAGATACACTATAACTTACCGGTGAATATTATTTTGGAGACTTTATGATACAATTTTGGCTTAATAAATATAATTTCACTTGTTGTTACATTCTATTCTCACCAACTGGATTTATGAATTTTTTATATTAATTTGGTGAACTTATTAGGTGAATTTATCTTCTGTAGGAATTTGGAAAGCCAAAAGATAAAGACATACATTTGTCCAAGTTCAAGCTAGGTGTGAAGAGAATTGCTGGCGGATTTTATTGAAGAATTGATTGTGGGATTATTGTGATTATAAAGAGAAGTAAAAAGGGAGAAGAGAAGAAAAAACTGTTGAAGCTTAAGAGCCGATTTCATGTCATTCATAGCCATTTAACACCCACTTACCTCACCGTTATTTTTTTTCCACTAACTCTCCACCATCAACATGTTTAATCCAATTAAAACCTCAGTTAAACCCTTCATCCCCCACCACGAATGTATTAACTTCCCACTCACCTCATTAACTACTATAAATCACCCATCAACTTATTTGGCAAGGGCACCCCTAGAACTCTAGCTAAGGCTAAAGGGAATGTTCTTTGAGTAAGTTTGTGAATTGTTCTTTAATCCAATATACGGTACGAATTGCTAAATTCTTTTATTTATGGTTGTTCAATATTTTCATATCCTTTTATTTTGATTGATGTTAAGTGCTATTATCTTTTCATGAGTTCAATTATAATTTTCTCATTGTTAAGAACTGACTTAGCATACTTTTAAATTAAAAGATGGACAGAAGTCAGATAAAAGAAAGGACCAATACAAAAATTCACACAGCAAGTAAAAGGGTCTCACCCCTTCTTCAGGCTCCTTTCCCTTCTTTTTTAGAGGGACATCTTCTTCTTCTTGTTGTCCCTTCTCGTGCTCAACAGCTTCGAAAGCCTCTCGCAGCTCATTATCAGTTTCAAAAGTCTCACTTGGAACAACTGCAGGTTCTTCTGTCTCATCAGATTAAACTCCAGTCCTCTTTCTAAGCCTTTTTGACCTGGTAGGAGGAGGAGGACTTTTAGCTGCATAGAATAGGGGAATGGAGGTTAGAAAAAGGGCAAAACAGAACAAATTCAAGGATACGGTTGGAAATGTCAAAATCTTACCAAAACTTTAGGCCGGGCAGCGCTGTCCTGAGCAGGAGCAGTTTCTTTCCTCTTCCTTCTGGAAGAAGGAGTGGCCTCAATAGTTGGTTGCTCTACTAGAGTTTCATCATCCTCATCTTCATAAGGGAGCTCCAATCTCCGGCAGTAATGATAGAAGTGACTGCACAAGAAACGGACAAAGTTAGAAGTCAATCCAGCAGGAAAATAATAGAAGGAACAGAATGTTAGAGAACTTACCAATCACCTCTCCAACCTGGACAAGTTGTCCACTTATATTCCTTGTCAGGGAAGGATCTGTTGTAGACAAAACGAATGTTAGATATCATCACAAGGGCAAAATAAGCAAAATACAGACAGAATCAGGAATCTACCTTCTATGATTTGTGCGTTAATATCTTTAAATGTCTGCACCATGAATCCATGAATTTCCTCTCTTGCATGAACAACCTAGGAATCCCAGCAATCAAAAAGGGTTTTTAGGGCAGTGCTGCAGGCAGGAAGCCCTTGAAATCTAGCCTTCCACCAAACGTCAAACACGGCAGAACTGCAGGAATTAGACTCCCAGGCTAGATAGAGAGCGTCTGCGTTGTTGTTGATCTTACTTACTGAACACCTAGATCCTTGTGCACTCCCAGATCATCTACATCTCTCCAGGAAGTGGCCCGATTACAGCTCCTGTACCGTTGCCGGGGATTATTTAAAATAATTCGTTCTAATCAGATTCTGCATTAATTATTGCTGTACATACATACCAGAAAAAAAAAACAAAAAAAACAAAAAAAAAAGAAAAGAAATAATTTTCGTTTTTTTTTATTTTTGTAGATCACAGCAAGGGAG
>NC_024127.1:24177636-24188340 GCF_000346735.1 Prunus mume
GTGTCGGTGGATTCCACGACCATTTGAAAACAGAATACACGACGGTGAATTCCCGTCGTGGTTTTCCTTTTTTGTAGTAGTGTGAGTTACACCGTTGTGTCGGGCTCGTCGAAACAATTTCGTAAACATGTGGCACGCCCAATTCCGAATTGTAACGAAGGAGGAAAGGTCTAGAAACAAAAAGGATGTAATTCGGATTTTTTTTTTAATTCGTACTGTAGCAAACAGTACCACCACAGTACTGATGCTAAAGTAATAGGGCTGTTTTAAAAATGTTTCTCCCCCCACCCCCCCTCCCAAATCGAAAATACCAGCCCCTCCCCTTTGTGACTGTTCATCCAAACAGTTTTTGGGCCACCATATCCTCCTCCGGCCACCCCAAGCGACGGCATAGGTACCAAAAGAACCAGCATGTTGTCCTCTACCAGTCTCACATCTCAGCTGCTGCCAACCGCCGTCTGGATCATCGAAAAAAGAAAGAAATTGGCCGGTTTTTACCCAAAATCTCCATCGCTCGTTCGGGCGATTCCGACCACCATTTTCTTTGATCCAGGTATGTTTTGCTATCATCTCAAAGTGTTCTAGCTACTGGTTGTGTTGGTTAGGAGAAATTTCTGAGTTTTCGAGGGGAAATAAGCTATTGAAAATCTGTTGATTTTCGGCCTCTGTCAACTTTTTGGGATAGGTCCAAGAACAAAAGTGTCTCTAAATGAGGTTTCAAACCTAGGGTAGGAAGCTTGGCCCTTGATTTTGAGATTTTTCGGCGAGTGGTATCGCTTTGGATACCCACACACTGTTGGCGCAAGGGCAGAGTGGTTGAGCTACATTCTGTCCTAATTTGATCTCCTAGTTGTCACGAGAGTGTAGGTGTGCTCGGATTCCAATAATTTGGATACAGTTTGAGCGTCTAACAGATTTCTCCTATTGTGTGATTTCCAGGTTCGATACCTTTAAACTGTTGGATCATAGTCAATTTCATATATGTTAATCTAGATAATTCCAGGATTGTATAGGACTCGACGGATCGTAAAACAGAGTTCCGGATACTCCGGAAATGCCAACCCTAGGGCTAGGTTTATAGTAATTGTCCGATCGTACGACCATGGGCAATTCGACAGTCCGATCGAAACCAAACTCTAGGGACATGTGTCCTAAGCATATTGGAACCTCTAGGAACTCTTGATCGGTAATTTAGAGGTCATTGACCCCACGGGGTCCCGAGGCACTTTTAGACCATTTCAAAGATTAGAAAAGCTTTTGTGTGCAAAGTTGTGATAATTCTGGAAGATGAGTTTCAAATCCACCGTAGGAGTACCCACCCCAGTAGCCTTGAAATAATTTGGTCATTTTTGGTAATGCCCACGAGTTTCAGGGACTCCTGAACCGTGTGGTGCGAAGATTGCGACTCGGGTTGACTTGGTGTCCCTGAGGCCTGAGAGGAATGCGGCTGATGCCTGCGAGGATTGCGGCTTGAGTAGACTTGGTGTCTTCGAGGCCTGTGAGGATGGAATTTGTTGTGTTCCTTCCAAGTGCCAATATATGGTTAGTATAATGGTACAAGTAAGGGTGTCAAACCACAGGGACCGATTGGACCTCTATAAATTACTAGTTTTGAAAGAACCCTAACTAAAAGTGAAAGTGACAAATTGAGAGTAGTTTGTGTTGTAAATGAAGAATAACTTAAAATGCAAGAAGAATGTAACAGCGAATGAGATATTGATGTAAGAAAAATAGGGATGAGACCATGGATTTCGAATTCACCATTGCAAAACCAATTCCATGTTCATAAAGTTAAACCGTATTCAACTACCAACCTGTTTCCAGAGTTCGTTTTACATATATATGATCAGCCATATGATGTGTGGTTTTGATCAAATTCTCCTAATATGCAACCTAATTGGGATGTTCAACTTTGGTTCCAAGTTAAGAGTCATTACCATGCAAGAAAACGTTAAAGAACCAAAGAAAACACATGGCAGGATGTTTGCATAGCATTCTCTTCATTCATTCACATGTCTACCAAGATTAAGCATGATGTTTACAATAACCTTGACTAAATAATCTGCAGGCAACCCTAATGGTGATCAAACATTAAAATTGACAAACAAATTTAACAATAGATTCAGTGAATGAAACAAGAAACAGATTGATGAACTGAATACTTTAACTTAGAAACATGGATCAATGTTGCAAGGCTACATCGAAATCCCTAGCTATGAATTTAGTTACACATCATGTTCACAAAGATTAAAACGAAAATAAACAACATGAGTGAAAATAAATTCATGAGAGGAAACCCTTGAACCAATTCTGATGTTGAACTTCTCCAAGAACAGCCTCCTGCGATGAGTCTTAATGGTGGAAATATATGGGCGGCTAGGGTTTAAGTGTGTGTGAAAGGGGAGAATAACAAAAAGAAGGATGTCTAGGGTTGTGAAATTCGTCCAAAATAAATAGGGTCTGTGAAAGTGGCTAAAAGGCAAGTTTTTATGGGGTAAAAGAGGCTGTCAGATATTCCAAAGAGATCCTAATAAATCAGCCTTTATTTTGCACGTTTTTGCCTTATTTGGCACCTCCAAATCAGGCTAGAAATCCCCATTACTTTCCCATTCCGCTCTTAGTCTTTAAACAAGCCAGGTTCACTTTGGATCTTTATTTGGACTTCAAAACAGGTCACGAAATTTCTTTCCACGTTTGAATAGTGGCCAGCTCCAAAAATGACATGTTTTGATTTCTTTTGCCTTCAACTTGATCCTAAAGTAGGTGCAACTACATACTAACACAAAATAGGGTAAAATGCAACATGTTTAACTCAAAAACATCACAAATAGACTAGAAATGGATGGTATAAATGTATAAATATATGAGTTATCAGAATTGACGGTATTAATGAAATTGATGGATCAGAAGTAGGGGTACGCCTAGATGGAGAGAATTTCAGTTTTGAGACGTACTTAAACTAAAATAAAGGGAGTTCAATGTATGGCAATATGATGAATGAATGAGATATTCAACTACATTTGTTTTAAAGGGAAAGAACTACGTGCGGCTTGATCCCTCAGTAAGGGTACATAGGCAGCCTAATGTTACAGGGTGCAGCCATAAGTTGGAAAGTTTGAGATTACTAATGTTCTATTGATGTTCTAAAAGTTGAGATGAACTATATTGGCAGAATGATTTATATGAATTGTTGAGGCCTGAGGTCAGAGTGATATGATGCTTAGTTTTCTCGGATATAATTTAATGCATGCTGGCAGTTGGGTTATATGTATATATATATATATGCTTGTTTTACAGGTGGAAATTTTTGGGAAATGTTCAACTTACAGGGGAGATTCTGTCGAATTTTAGGCAGAAGCCGGACTTGAATTTCATTTGGATTTGGTATAAAAGGAAACTGTGGTCATTTGTGCCCGGCACCCGCCAGGTGTCGAACACACACAGGGTTCGGCTCGGATTCCAAAGTGAAATTTGGGTCGGGTCCTATCATTGCAGCTCCCACTTCATCTTCTTTTACTTCATTTGGCGGCTGCAAAACTCCACTTCAATTATAAGTATTGAATATGGTTCACCTAACCTTCCCACAATCAATAACACTTCATCATGCATGACAATGCATTGCAGTCAGCTTGTGGGCTCGTTTTGGGCTTGTTCCTCCAATCTGAAAAATCTGCAAAAATATGGATCTTCAAGCTCTTTGTCTTTCTTTCCAAGAACATGCAGCCCAGCTCAAGAAAAAATCAGAAAGACCTTCAAATGTCATTTTTGGCCCAGTAACGCAGATGCTTCCGAATTTGACCTTAAGGTACCAAAACTTGCATAACTTCCTCTAGAAGACTCGGAATCATGAACCATAAAATGCTACAGAAACTAGACTTCCACTTCTTTCCAATGATGTATGGCTCATTATCTGGGTCTTCCTAAGAAAGTACAATTCAATCCATGAAGTTGACTGATCCGCAGACACCGTTTTGAGCTAACTTGTCTCCAAAATGCATTTAATGAGTGTCAAGCTTATTACACTGAAACAAACACAAAAGAAATTAAAAGTACAAGTTTAACTCAAAAACATAACCAAATCATAAGTTAGAAGTGTACAAAATGATATGTAATTATGCACCGATCACCATCTAATAGGAAGGGAGTCACTGCCGACATATTCCCTATATATATATATATATATATATAGAGAGAGAGAGAGAGAGAAGAGAGAGAGAGAGAGAGAGAGAGAGAGAGAGAAAGAAAGAGAGAGAGAGGACATTATGTGCATAGCAAATGAACCAATAAAAAGACACAAAGAGAGGGAGAGAGAGAGAGAGAGATGATAAAATTCTTGGAGGAGATAAAGGGCTTAGCTTGTAATTTCTTAAATTGGAGCAATGCTTTGGACTCAAGGTAGGGGTTTCTTGGGGGCCTTTACGGGGATTGATCTAATTAAATTTTGTGAGCACTATATTATGCCTGATATTATTATTTGATTATTATTCATATTGGGTGTTTAAGTGTTATTAATTATCATTATTTTATTTTATTAATATTGACATAATCATATGTTATCGGTGATGGCTGGAACTCTTGGGTTGATAAAAAAAAGTATGGAAAAGAGGGTAATGGGAAGGATCTTTTGTACAGTTGAGTCTAACTCTTGGAAGATACCAGGTCTCAGGGATCCCACAGTGCACATGGTTTTTAACTATATTATGCCTGATATTATTATTTGATTATTATTCATATTGGGTGTTTAAGTGTTATTAATTATCATTATTTTATTTTATTAATATTGACATAATCATATGTTATCGGTGATGGCTGGAACTCTTGGGTTGATAAAAAAAAGTATGGAAAAGAGGGTAATGGGAAGGATCTTTTGTACAGTTGAGTCTAACTCTTGGAAGATACCAGGTCTCAGGGATCCCACAGTGCACATGGTTTTTATTGGGTGATTCGGGACTGGCGACAGGGAGTTAGATAAGATGACTAACAAAAGGGGAATTATGGGATGATTGAAATGGGTGTTAGTTCATATAAATGGGCATTTGGGACCAAGTGGTATAAGCATGGTATGGGACATGTAGGTCTGCTTGTCCAGTTATATGAATTAACGGGATTAGATGAAGAGCATTCATGCATTAACATTATTAATGTGATATTTGATTGTGTGATTGCATGTCACTGAATTTAGTTTTAGTTTTATCAATCTACTGAGGTAAGGTATCATTCCCTACTAAGCGGTGGTTGCTCACCCCTTACCTTGTTTAATTTTTTTCAAATGAATTAGTGGGCAAGACAAGGGCTAAACCAGTTGAGGCTGAATTACATGAGAATGATAGAGCTTTATTTTTTAATTGTAAAGTTGTAAGATTTTGGGAGCTATTTTTATAAGAGAATTTTATTTTAAACTCTTGCTTCTTTTCATTTTATTTTACTTTTTATTTTCTCATGCACCGGGAGCGGGGTTTCCACCAACCCCCAGGTTTGGAGCATGACAAAGCATCCACATTGGTTAGATCAAAGAATAGACCTTGTTTTGTGCTAGTTTGTTCGAAACAAATCCGCCTATAAACGGAGGTGGCTTGATCAAAGCCTTGCAACTGATAGGATGTTTCAACTTGGCCATTTCTATCACTGCTGTCTCCATTTCTGCAAAATCTTCTTAGTCTTCTTCTGACTCTACCTCAACCAAATGGACTGAGGAAGATGGCGTTTTGTAATATGTGCCCTTGGAAGAATTTCTCTTTTGTTGTTCTTCCTTCAGTAGATCCTCATATTTAGAGGCATTGTCTGCCAGTTCTGCCAGATATGTAAAGAGTATTCCATCAAATCACTTTCTCAAAGAGATCTTGAGGGCAACCTTGGCCCTTTGGATGAAGTGTCTTTCTTCTATTGGAATCCTGCATTTCATTTTTAGCTTCCTGAACCTGGTAATGAACTCTTGGGCGGGTTCGTCTTCAGCATGTTTGAGAGCTGCGAGGTCACTAATCGTGATTTCTGGATGGATCCTGAAATAGTAGTCATGAAAAGCGTTTTCCATCTATTCCCAGGTCTGGACAGAATTGGCTGGCATATTAGTATACCAGGTGAAGGCTTGACCGGACAATGAATTTCCAAAAAGCTTGAGCTTCAAAAGAGGATTGTTCTCAATGGCTATGCATTGGACAAAATCTGCCTATATGTTTGATAGATGAGGCATGAGCATCTTCTCCATTAAACAAAGTGAAATTTGGTACTTTAAAACCAGGAGTAGAGGCATCCGATCAATATAGGCTAGATATGGCTTTTTTTAGGTAGGTCCTTCTCCTCTTCTGGCCTCAGGTTCCATCATTTCTCTAATCATTCTTTGCAGTATCCCCATGTCATTTAAAGCATTGACAAGGGCTACTTTACATCCCTATTCTGGCTAATTCTGTTCAACTCTTTGTTCCATTTTGTAAGCTCTGTGCGCTTCTTCTTCCTTGTGTTCCTCTTCTTCTTCAAAATCTGGAAGATTCTCCAATTTGTCCCCGGTCTGTTCCTGTCATTGTTGGCCAGAGGGTTAGCTCCTTCTCTGCCTCTTCTGCCTCTTGGTAGTGGGGAAACGTATGAGGATCCATTCTCCGAGTTTTATTTGCTGTAGAGGAAGAAGTTCTGGCTCGTTCTAGGGAGCCTAGACTTGTGCCGGACCTGCTGCAAGAGCTGGAACTTCCTGTTCTTGGACTACAAGAGCTTCCCCCCTCTGTCTATCCTGAATTCTTGCCTGTTCTGGAATTCCAGCTATCTGTGCAATTAAAGGGTTTTCCTGATATGGCCATACAAAACCTGGTGGAGGCCTAAAAGGGAGATCTAGTTGCTGGACTACAAGCTCTGGGTTTGGATTTCTTGCAATAGCAGCTTCTCAATCCATTCTGAACTGCATGTTAACTTGCCATCTCATCATGGTAGTCATGTTATCTAGGGTGTCTTGACTTCTCTGCACTGCAGCCTCCTATCTAAGCATAGCTTCTTATATCTGGCTTATTTTCCTGGAACTAGATCCGGAACGTCTGCTTCTGGTACTGCCATGAGCTGACTGTCTAGGATCACTTTCTTCTTATTCGTGTACTTCCAGTCGAGTAGCTGGCTGATCTCGCTCCATGGTGAAGCTTGGATTCTAGCTAGAACTTCTAATAGTCATACACCAAATGATATCTTTATAGGAGTATGTATATTGTGAAGTCCCACTCGGCGTGCCAAATTGTTTCACCCGTTTTGTTTTGGTTCCTGTGATGATAGGGTAAAAATCCTCATTGGCCTAGAAACCATTTGTGGTAAACATGTCAACTTTCTTTTAAGTGCGAGCGTGCCACTGTTAGCAATTTAAAACCTTAATAGACTTAGAAAAACGTAATAACTTGCGCCCCAAGTTACTGACTTGATCAAATGATTGTGAATTTGGGTGAGGACTAACTCTCAAATAAGTTCTTTTCTTCCCTCAGACTGATGAGGACTTCATAATTTATCACAGTAAAAGCCACTGGTAATATTGGCCAGAATGAAAGCTGGGGAATAAGTTGAACTGTTTGAAAAAAAAGCTACCTATCAAGCAAATTTAAAACAAATGAAAAAAGCTGCCAAATCTGAGAGACAGAACATTGGACTATCAGGCTTGACTGGATTGATCTTGTACTGGAATTGCCCGTCAGTATCTTCAACTAGTGAGGTTCAGCTGAAAAATCGATACCAATATTGAAATTAGAAGAGCTTTTAATCTGTTCTGGCCATAGAGAGACCTGCTAGATGGGCAGAATTGAGATATCTTCTGTCCGAATTGGATTGGAAATGGCTGGATTGATGATTGTTGCCTTTGGGCTATACCACAGTACCTGTTTTGCTTGATTATGAATCAACCAAAAGCTATTCTGGCCATTTTGGGCGCGTGAAAGATCTCTATAAATTTGTTGAGGGTTTCATATTATGAAAAACCCAAGTTCTGCTTAAATTGGCCTGAGCTAAACCAAATTTGTAACGACAGAAAATTGAATTATGCTTGCCTTTTCTGAGCTAGATTGAATTTGCAACGAGAGAAGTCTCGTTTCCCTTAGCTGGTGAGTTGTTTTCTTGAGCTGGATTGGAAATAGAAACCTAAGTTTCACCTGTTTTGTTGAAAGCTGAATGACTTTTGCAAACTAGATAGCTTGATTGTTTCTGGGTTTGAAAACTCTTGAGATCAAATGATCTTTGATTTCTGTTAGTTTTGACAGAGAGTGATTGATTTTTGTTGTTGAGATGTTGATTGTCCTTTTTGCGAGCCCTTATCTCTTTGTATTTATAGGCAAATTATAGGGTGCTTTGCCCCTCGATATCTTGGAATTTTTGTAAAATTCCTCCCACTTTTGCACTCTCAGCTCGAATTGTCGAACCTTCGTGTTATTTTTACCTGTCAATTCGAATTGTCATGATGATTAATTCTTCTTGACTTCACTTTCCGTCCGTTCCTACCAATTTTCCTAGAATCCCTCTGCCCTTTCCAGCTTTATGGATGGGTTCAGGTGGGCTTTTGGGATAGTGGAAAAAGAATTCCTTTCCCTGTCTGTTTGTCTAGAGACCAACAGTGGTGATTGATTCCCTGGGTCTTTCTCAACAAACTGGAGGTAGTTGGAGGCTGGACATTTGTGTGGGTCAAAGTTGGGTGTGTTAAATTAAATTACTTGAGATGGTAATTAATTTAAGTCATGGTAAAATTTGTGGATGTTGAGAATGGTCTTGACTTCTTCAATATTTTGGGCTGATTCCCAATCTTGTCAAATACGAAGTCCAAAACTATTATGTCATCATGGGCCAATAGTGATGAGCTGTCGTGCAGAATTTAGGCCCAAACAATACCTTATGAGGAACCCGACATGGCACCTACTGACTATCGACTGTGAGCATGTGTTGACTGTCTAATTACTGGTGTTTTGTAATTTTGTACACATGCATAATTATCCTCCAATTAGGTGAGTGACATGGCAAAAGGAAAAGATCTAAACATATTTTATCTAGACATGTAGCCAGGTCGAATTAGGATCGGATATACCTCAATTCAAATTTGAATTTGTTTATAATCGAATTATCCAATTCGGATTATCAGATTGCCCTTATCATTTCATATATTTTGCACATCGGATTCGGATTGAATCGGATTATTATCGAATTTATTTTGTGATGATTAGTGGTGGTTGGATCGGCCTCTCCATCCAAATTAAAAAAAGGTAAAATGTCACTTTTGGTCCCTATGATTTACCACTTTTACCACTAAGGTCCCTATGGTTTCAATTTGATCACTTTTGCCCTTGTGGTTTCAATTTGAAGCAATTAGAGGACAATTCTTAATTTCTGTCAAATTCTTCTAACTTCTGTTACTTATTAAGGGGCAATTTGGTCCAAAAAATTATTAAACGATTTCTTCCTTTTTTCAATAAACAATATAAATATAAATTTTTAGGGAAATTAGTTTTAAATTAAAAAAATCATGAGAACCTTCCCCCTAGTTCGCAAGGATTGGAGTGAGGA
Source organism: Prunus mume (assembly GCF_000346735.1). The sequence goes on from NC_024127.1 coordinate 24,187,144, forward strand.
TTGCAAGACTGGAGATGAAAGGAGAAACTAGGGCTCGTCAATTGGCCTGGTCGGGCTAGCCCAGCCCAAATTCAATGGGCTTGAGCCGGGCCGGGCCGAACTTTAAAGAGGAGAGAGAAAATATCAAGCCGGGCCGGGTTTTTTTAGAAAATTCAAAGCCCAAGCCCGACCCATGAGCTGAACTTGAGAAAGCCCATCGGGCTGGGGCTGGCTAAGTTCAACGGGTCGGGCCTAAACGGGCCTACTTCATTCAAAAAAAATCATAAACTTAATCATAAGGGCATTTTAGTCCAAATTTGAGATTAAACTCACTTAATTCCAATATTTTCACATCAAACCAAATTCATAAAACACCCAATAAAGTCACACAACTTAATAAGATTTTCCACAAAAATAATAAAACCAAGTATTATTTTTGAGGTTATTACATAATTAGACCGTAATACATTTCAAGAAATATTTTTAAAAAATAATAAGTATCAAACAAATATTTTTTTTAAAGGATGGTATGAATAAATATGCAAATATTTGATGATGTGTTCAAGAAAAGCATGATTATATTTGGTGGTACGATTATGTTTCGTGATATGATTATATTTGGTGATGTGATATGTTGTTCATCTTATTTATATATATATATATATAATTGTTGAATTAATAATTGACACAAATTAATGTGATAATCATCCAATTATAAACTAGGAATGAGTAAAGAAAAGTAAATGAAATGAAACAAATTATATATGTGATTTAAGTGATAAAATCCTAAACCTACACTCTTATTTTTACATAATTATATATGTATGCAGACCTAACGGGCCAGGCCGGGCTTTTTTGGGCTTAATCGGGCCGGGCTTATGGGCCGAGCCGGGCTTCAGACACCCAAACCCAAACCTAGCCCGACCCAAAACGGGCCGGGCCATCTCAAAGCCCATAACGGACCGAGCCAGGCTTTTTTTTCGATGGGCCGGGCGGGCCCCCATCGGCCCATGAGCCCGCGGTTGAGTTACAAGACTTCCACATGTTCCTTCTCCCGTTGGCTTCTTCTTCCTCCGCTTTCTCTGTCTCTTGGTTAACGGAAATAATTCGCTCAAGACAATTCAAAAAAGAGTCGAATCGAGTTGAGTTCTGGAGTTGATTTTTGCAAGGCATAGTTGTGCAATGTGGTTTGGTAAGCCTGGCAACAGCAAAGTCTCA
>NC_024127.1:24188350-24202091 GCF_000346735.1 Prunus mume
CTTGAGTTTGACAGTGTTTCTATTTTGTATTACATTGTATATTCTGTACGGGCGACCCCGGTTTGGATCTCGGCTCCGGCGTCAACAAAGATCTGTGGAGGAAAGGGAGGGTCCAAAACAAAGCTAAGATCTTAAAATGCACGGGCGACCCCGCAAAGCCCCGACAAGAGAAGATGAAGCAGCTTCAGCAGCCAAGGGGAAGAACCTTGGCTTCCTCCAGTCTCAACTCCTATACAACCACCACAAGAACATTTATAACGAGGAAGCTCTCGACCTCAGTGCCAAAACCCTCCAGATAAACCCCGACTTGTACACCGCTTGGAACTACAGAAAGCTAGCTGTCCAACACAAACTCGCTGCTTCGCACCCAGATTTCAACTCCATATTCGACCCAGAACTTAGACTGGTTTGTTTGGATAATATAATCGCTTTTTATTTGATTTTATTTTATTTATGGATTGAGAGACTTGCAATTCATGTCTCTATAGGTAGAGAGTGCGTTGAGAACGAATCCTAAAGCCTACGGAGCGTGGTATCATCGTGAATGGGTGCTAAGGAGGCTAAGCAAGGCTCATTCTTCTTCTTCTTCTTCTTATTTGAATGATTATTTAGACCACGAACTCCAGCTTCTAGAAACATTGCTCAAGCATGATTCCCGTAATTTCCATGCTTGGAATCACCGCAGGTCATCCTGCTTTGCTTGCTTTGTCCCTCAGCTACCAATTTCCATTTTGTGCTGACACTCAACTTATTCAATTTAGTTGGTTCCTTTCTCTTTTCTTTTCTTTTGTTCCTTTATTTTTCCAGATTTGTAGCTGCATTATTCAATACATCAGACCAAGAGGAGTTGAAGTTTACCAACGAAATGATACAAGATAAGCAGGACAATTTGAGCAATTACTCAATGTGGCACCATCGTAGGTAAATATTTGGATTTTCTTTTACCAATTGAAGTTTAATATTTGGAATTGGAAACCATTTCAAGTTGATTGCTTGATCCGAATATGTTGTCACCAAACAGGTGCTAGTCTGAATATGATCTATATAACTCTGACTCTGCTGTGATCTCAGTAAATTATGCTTCCTTGTTTTTGTTACTTGTAATTTGGTTCTTCTCTATGCCGCTTCTTTTGTTTTGTTCACAGATTTTAACATGTCATGCATGTTCTTGTATTACCTTTCCACCAACAAACCCATACATATAGTGCCAATGGGTTCCTACCTCAGTGATTGAGGTGTTCCCCCTCCCCCTCCCAGCATTGACCCAAAAAAAAAAAAAAACCCCATACATATAGTAGTTCACGAGGTTACTTTTCCAGTTTATGTTGGAAATATATTTACAACATTCAGAAGGCTCAATTATGTGATTCCATCTTCTGCGTTATGATGCACCCTTGCTTAAACATGTTTATCACTAGTTGAATTGAGGAACTTGCAGAGTACTTCTGTCTGGTTTGCTGAAGAAAAAGGCTCAAGGATTTTCCTCAAAAGAGAAGGTTTTGCGTGATGAGTATGAGCTTGTGGATGGTGCTATTGTCGCGGGTACAGAAGATCAAAGTGGTTGGTTTTATAATCTTTCACTTCTTGAGCAAACAGTGAACATGGATGCTCCTTTTCTTGTTTCTTCTTGGCCTTCCCATGGATCTCATGTCCTTCTATCAAGAAATAGGTGCTCAGATGACTGTTCTTTGTCTCAGTTTGACAGCTTCCATTCCAGTTCAGGAACATTTCCACTGATACTGTATTTTACTGAAGATGTTCAAGGTGTAAATTCATCGACAATAACCATTGAATCTTCGTTTTGCACAAAAAATAATCTGCACTGGACTCCGCTTATGCAAAATAGATCCCAGTTTTCCCAAGCTTGGGTTACTCATATTATATTTCCAGGGGCAAGACCTCATTCTTCTGAACCTTATCTGCTGGAAATTAGCGTTGGACAGTCTCAGGGCATCATTTCTCAAAACGGCTTTCCTTATAGCCATCTGACACAATTTAACTTCAAAGTGCGTCTATGCCTGGGTGAAACTGAACGAGGTGAAGTTGAAGACCTGGATGGGGATATAATTTTGTGGAAGGATGAAAATTTTCATGCACTCCAAACAGAATCTCAGGAGCCACATGAAGCAGTTTCTTTTGATCAGCTAATTATTAATGATGTTCATGAGCCAAACACTTCAAATTGGCGTGCAGCAATTGTTTCTAATGAAATAGATTTCTTCCAAACCTTATTATTCTGGTAGGCTAGTTTCATAGCCATGGCCGCTTTGAATTTTGAAGTTGCCGTATGTTACATTTCCTTATTTTTCTAAGTCATCCCATGTCTTTCTTTTTGGCAGTAAAATTGGAATTCTGACGCTTGCAAGATTGTTGACAGCTAAAAATGTTCTTTTGTCCCGATGTACGAACAAAACAGTCCATTCCAAAGTTCTTGAACTTTATAAAGACTTAATAAAGTTGGATCCGTTGCATTCTCAGTATTACAAAGATCAGCACAGCTTAGTTTTCCTGCAGGAGGTTAGTCTCTCTTCTCCTTGTGTAGTTAAGCATAATCCTCAATCCTTATGGATATGACCTTAATTGTCGATGGTGCTGCTGCATGTGCACCTCAGCTTAAGACCTTTTTGTCTGGAGTACACCGACTTGAATGCTTTAAAATCAAATAATCTAATTTAGGGATGAAAGTGATTACACTCATTTTGATGATGATACTGGATGCGTCTGCGTTTCAACCATTGTTTCTGACTTAGTACCAGGGAATTTGATAGTATTGACATCTTGTAGGATGCTTATGACACTTGAATTGGATAATATAATTTCTGAAGCGATAAAGCATTTGTTGCCTCAGCACATTATTCTCTGTTATGGGTGTTGCAATTTTGCATCTTGATAAAACTGGTCCAATATGATGTCAGTAGCTATGTGTATCAACTTCACTTGAAGTGATTGGTAGGCAACTATTTTATTGGATTCTATAATTTATTTCTGACATTTTGTGGGTATGCAGGTAACTTCCAACAGGGAGTCTCTGCAGAGACACTGCTGTAGTTATAAAAACTTTGCTTCTGCAAGCATTGGTAATTATAAATGTGTACGACTAAATAATATATCCTTATCACGAATGGGGTCTGTTGAGAAATTATTGTGGGTTAGCATGCTAGACCTCAGCCACAATGAACTTTGTTCTATTGAAGGTATGTGTACTTTTGCTCATGTTGTGAATCTTGTATGGTGCCCTGCCTTCTTTTTATCCAAATTGTGTGCAATTTCCTGCAATTTATTTGGGAAGTTGTGCTTATTGTGTATAGGTAGTTTAATGAATTTATTTTATGACCAAAAAATTTAATTTATTTGTTTTTGACTTCCTGTGGAAACTCATTTAGTTGGGAAACAATTTTATACACAAAAATACATAGTTTGGTCAATCTGGAAATATATTGGTAACCTGTTAGAGAACATCTCATGATTTAGAAATTTGATTCTGGAAAGCTTTTGTTTTCTTACACTAGCTGCAATGCCGAAACTTCTAAAACATACAGAACTTTAATTGTTTAGATTGTGAGTGGCAATTCATCTTTTTGACTTGGGTCTTTGGACAGGATTGGAGGCCATGCAGCTTCTGTCTTGCTTAAATCTGAGTGTCAACAAATTCAGTGGTTTTTCTGCCCTGGGACCTTTGAGGCTGCTGAAGTCACTAGAAGTTCTGAATATCTCTTACAATGAGATAGGTTTACACACTACTGACACTACAAGATATCTCTGTTCATCTCCTCTTTCTCACACAGAAGAAACTAGTTGGAACTGTGACGAAATTATGCCTGGGGGTGTCAGTGTGATGAATTATTGGGAAGCTTTTCTGATTTTTAAAAGCTTGAGGTTGACGCAATTAGACATTGCTGGGAATGCAATTGCTGGTGAAAATTTCAAGTCATTTTTGGTGAAGGTAGTTCCTTCACTTCAGTGGCTGGATGGTGATAAATTGCGTTAACCTTTTTGGTTGTATAGTTCTATTTGTGTGGGTTTTCCCTTTTCATTTACCCGGTTCATTTGTCCGATATACTAGACCTGCACAGCTTACATTGTAATGACCTAAAAAATAGTACTTGGTTTTATTATTTTTATGAAAAACCTTATTAAGTTGTGTGGCTATATTGGGTGTGATGAATTTGGTTTGATGTGAAAATATTGGAATTAAGTGACTTAATCTCAAATTTGGACAAAAATACCCTTACGATTAAGTTTGTGATTTTTCAAGACGTTGAAGAAATTGAATTAAGAAAATTATGATTCTTTGATAGAAGAAAGAGCTTGATCTCCCGAATGTGTAGGCGCAAACGGTTCATGAATCTGAGTTGTAACGAAGAAGTTATGCTCGTTTGAAATTCCAGGGACTTAATTGCAAACAGATTCTTTGCCTATAAATTATTAAGGGACACTGTTTAAGTTCATAAATTTCGATTTAGTCCCCAGAGGTTTGAGAGCTCACCAGAAAGGTGATTTCCGGTGGCTTCTACGACGGTGTACGGCGGCGGTGATTGACACCATCCACCTAGATCGAAAGCCTGATACTTCGTGAGCATAACCCAAGAACAATTGAGGCCATTGGAGAAGAAATGAATGCACGGTGAAGCTGTGAAGTTGATTCGTCAATAGTGAAGTCAACGACATCAACCGGCGGTTTGAGCCACTTATAATTCGAATTGGACCTTGAGGTAAGAATTAAAGTTGTTCCACTCAGTATTACGAATATTTTAGAATAGGTCTTGATTGGCGATTCTAGGGTTGGTCTGTCGCCGAAATAGTACCCAGGACCACCACTGGAGGTGGCGCTGGAAATATCTAGATTAATATATATATAATTGACTACGATCCAACGGTTCAAACGTATCGAACCCGGAAATCACACAATAGGCGAGATCCGTTCGGGGTTCAAACGTTGTCCGAATTGAAATCCAAAAGTACCTGCACGCTCGTGAGGACCAGGAGATCATTCTGAAACTCTAAGCTGGTCCAAAGCCTAGCCCACTCACTGCCGCACACGCCGGCAGTGTGTGGATGTCCTAAACGATACCGGTGGCCAGAAATGTGAGAATCCATATTCTTAAAAGTTTTTAAAAAAGATTAAACGTTTATGTATATGTACTGTTTTACGTTTACAATACTATTTTAATAATTATTCCTACTTAGTAAATATATATTTATTTATTTGAATAACTATAAAATATATTTATTATTTGATTTTCTCTAAATGGGTACCCTTAGACATTTCTTGGGTATTTAACTTATATAATTGTATATATTTATAATAATATTCATTATTACAATTGTGTTATTCACATCTTATGTATTAAATAGCTAAAAAATCTCTTTTTATCTTTCTGAGCAAGTTAACTTGGACAAAAAGGATTGACATGGTAATTTTTTATTATATATATATATGAGTTTTAATCATCTTAAGGTAGGGTGGACGTGTGGTTAGCATGCATATTTCATCCTTATCACCAATATATATGTCATTGTTTTAAAGCTCAAAGCTTGTGTGTTTTGACAGCACCCGTAAGAAATTAGTTAGTTGATAAATATCTTGATTTTATCTTCCTATATTCATAATTATCCTTATTCATCAAGCTTATCCATATATCTATTCTTACTTCATGGCCAAGTTTTGTAAGAGTATAAATAAGGCCTCTCCCCTATGTTGTCAATAACAAAAAGAAACGACAAAGAGAGAAAGGAAGTGAAATACTAGAGAGAGAATTTGAGTGTGGATATATGCGGTGGAAATTAGGGAGTCGTCTTACAATTCTAGCAAAAGCTTTGATGTTAAGGTAGTGATTTCTTGGGAGACTTTACGGGGATTGATTTAATTAAATTTCGTGAGCACAATATTATGTGTGGTATTATAACTTGATGGATGTTCTTGATATTATAATGTTCTTGATATTGGGTGTTTACGTGTTATTAATTATTTAATTAATGTTGACATGATTATATGTACATTGGTGATATTTAAATGATTACATTGTTGTTATCAGATATGTGAACTGAAGAACTATATCATGTCATGGAAATTATTTGGAGTTCTTGGGTTGAGAAAATAATGATGGAAAAGAGGATAATGGAAATAGTCTTTTGTGTAGTTCAGTCTAACTCTTGGCAAGTACCAGGTCTTAGGGATCCCATAGTGCACACGGTTTTTTATTGGGTGATTCGGGACTGGCGAAAGGGAGTTAGACAAGATGACTAACAAAAGGGGAATTATGGGATGGTTGAAATGGGAGTTAGTTCATATAAATGGGCATTCAGGACCAAGTGGTATAAGCATGGTATGGGACGTGCAAGTCTGCTTGTCCAGTTATATGAATTATCGGGATTAGATGAAGAGCACTCATACATTATTATTAATAATGTGATATTTGGCTGTGTGATTGCATTTCACTTAATTTAGTTATATCAATCTACTGTGGTAAGGTCTTATGTCCCTGCTGAGCGGTGGTTGCTCACCCCTCACTCTGTTTAATTTTTCAGATGAATTAATGGGCAAGAAAATGACTAAACCAGTTGAGGTTGAATTAGATGAGAGTGTTAGAGCTTTATTTATTAATTGTAAAGTAGTAAGAAATTTGAGCTACTTTTATAAAAGAAGTTTATTTTAAACCCTTCCTTGAATTTCTTTTTTTTTTATTTTACTCACGCACAGGGAGTGGGGTTTCCACCGATCCTCGGGTCTGGGGCATGATAGGGAAACCTCAAAACCAAGGGCCGCCCTTCCAGCTCTAGCTACTACTCGACGTGTGGAACACATTATTCAACTCTGGCAACGTCCAAATCGGAAGGCAAGTGGCCGGATTTTCCAACTGAAAACAGGCCAAAATCTGAGTTTCTAAATTGGAAAACCTAAACCCAAAATCAATCCAATCCTACCCAATAGGCAGCTAGAGATCAGAAAATAAGTGAGGAACCATACATGGATCAAGGGATTTCGTCGCTGGAGCCATCAGACATGGCGTCTGAACTTTCGAAGGGAAACTAGTTTTCCCCGGTTTGTGGCGGTGGCATAACGGCCCGTCGTGGCGGGGATTCAGCCCAAAAGTGCTCGCTGAACCTTGCTAGTCATTTTCCAACCGTTCCCACGACCAGGCGTGGCCTGAGCTGCCTAGAAGCCAGCCAAACGTGGCCGGCCTGTGTCGCACGAGAGAGGTCGTCGGGAGAAAGGAGAGAGAGAAAAATCTGATTTTTAAATATGATTTTTCTCTTTTTAGTATTTTAATTGTATCTTTCTCGATGAAACTCGGATTCAGCCCCACTACGTGTCTACAAAATCGTTTCGACGCGATCTACGCAACGGTACAAGCGAAACCTTCAAATTCCTCCCCGATGAAAAAGTCAACTTTTATACTTAATAAAATATTCCGAGGGTATTCTAGTCCTTTCCTTGAATAAAATAATAATTAAGAATTAATTAAGGATCCGGTTGTTACATTGTCACGGTGAAGTTGAACCCCTAGTGCATGTCTCCTTTGTCTCTAAATTTTCTAAACATCTACTTGCTGATCACTTGTTATTTGCATTCCCTTTTAGTAGTTTTCAGTAACTTGCTATTTTGCATTCCCTTTTAGTAGTTTTCACTCCAAACAAACTCAACTCAACCTCAATTAAATTTTGTTTAGTCTTAGGTTACTTGTGAGTCTAAGTAGTAGTAATAAGTGTCTTTCATCAAAATCTCTGTGGAATGACCTCGTTCTTGCATTCCTATACTATAATTGGTTTGTGCCCTTGCGAGAAGATAAAGTAAAATATGTCCAACAGGTACGTAGGCAACCTAGGTTACTAGGTGCAACCAGAAAATCAAGTGTAGAAAATTTGTTTAGTTAAGTTATATTGGAACTTGATAACGTATTCATGTTGTTCTAAAAGTTGAGACCAGTTTCAGATGGCAGAATGATTTATTTGGTATAAAGAGGTCTGAAACTATTTAAAGTTATTTGTCTAATGCATGCTGAACGATTGAGATTTGAATTTCAATTTTAACTATATATTTTTACATGTTGTTTGGGCCTAATTTAGCACGCCCAGCCCAACAAAGAAGAAGCCCAGAATAAAGCTACAAGACTCAAACAGTTTGGTCTTTGAAAAAACGGAAAGCAGAAGCCCAAAGTCCAAAAAGGCCCAGCCCAAGACTTATCAAACCAGACAAGCAAACTTGGGCCTCAAAAGAAAAGTCACCTTCAGGCTCCAGACAAAAATGGGCCCAGCACGATTTTGATGAAGGAAGAGACCCATTTTTTCAGAACCCACGTGACACCTTTTTCTCAGATTTAAAAAAGTCAACAAAACCAACTATCACAGAGTTGATTAGAGAGGGGCAGTAGCTGGTAAAATTATGAAGGGACACCTCTGAAATTCAGAAGATCAAATCCCCTTACATATTAATATATTTTAGAGATGTTTCTTCTATTTCAGAGAAGGTGATTCTCCCGAGAGATAAGCAAACTACAAGCTCAAAAAGAGATAAGCGGGAAAGCAAGGATTTGTTCATAGAAATCAAAACTAACCATCACAGTTTAAAAACTCTCACAGGGGGCAGTTGGAATTAAAGAGATATATTGGGTTTTCTTTCAAGAAAAACAGGGAAGTGATCTTAAGAATTGACGGTTGAGTGCCAGAATTAATTGTGGTATTTCTTGTATCTTTTGAAAGACTTGCCGCCCATTATTTAAAAGGAAACCCTACTCCCAAGCTTTTCTTATAAATATAGGAGGGAGTGAACAGGGCAGAGGACAATCAATCTCACACTCAATTCATCAATAAATAAAAAAACAACAAGAAATCAATCGAAAGCTCACTCAAACTCCAAGAGAAGCCAGCTTTAGATCAGAATTCCCAAAGTTCAGACTTAGAAAATAAGTCATTTAAAACGAGATTTCTCTCGTTACAAATTTGGTTCAGCAAAAAGCCAAGACATGTAAAGTTTGAGTTTTTCCCAAACATGAAAACCTCAACAAATTTCACAATGCAGTTCTGCCCACTCAAAAGTCTCACAAAAGCTTGAAGTAGATCAAAGCTCTACCAGAATTAAACTTTGGTATCGATTTACAGCTGAAGCTTAGCAGTTGAAGTTGTTGACAGTCCAGTCCAGCCCAGACATATCCAGTCCAGCCCGGATCAGAGTCTCCTATCCAAGCAAAAATGGAGTTCCAGTTGTCTTTTTATCTTTCTAGCATGGGTATTTATTTTTATAGTTTTGTAAAAGGCAGTTCTACCTGAGACAGCTTAAATTCTATCAACTATTCTGGCCAGAACAACCGTTTTTATACTAAGATAAATTGTTAAAGTCCTCACCAGTCTGAGGCAAGAAAAGAACTTACTTGGGAGATATTCCTCACTCAAATTCACAATCGCTTGTTTTAGAGATCAGTCACTTGGGGCGCAAGTTATTTATTCTAGAAGAAGTCTACTAGAATCTTCATTGTTAGCAGTGGCACACTCATACACCAAAGAAACCTGACTTGTTGACCAGTCGATAGTTTCTAAGGCAGAGGGGAACTTTGTAGTGGGGAACTTTGCCCTTCCATCTCAGGAGTAATCACAAAACGGGTGAACACATGTGGAAAATTTAGTGGGAATTGTCTGTTTTTCAGGGGAAACTTTGTCAGTTTTGCAGCATAAGTTAGACCCTTAAGTGTGTTTTTCATTTTTAGCGATTCAGGGCAAAATGGATATTCTGGACATTTATGCCCGACACCTGCTAGGTATAGGACACGCATAGAGTTCGACACAGATTCCAAAGTGGAATTCGAGTCAAGTCATGTCAACATGAATTGTTGATGGCTACATCATACACTCAGTCCGAAAGATCTTCCATCTAGAAAGATAGTCATGAGGATATCTCAGGAAGATATTCTTCAGGGGGGCATCCAACAATATTACAAGATTGACTCATAGAAGGAGTGTCAACTATGACATTCAGAAAGATAATCAACAATAAGAGAAGAAAAGAAGAGTGAGAGGAAAGAAGAGAGAGTGTGAAATCTGAGTGTTAGTGAGTTCTATTTGAGAGAAAATTATGTCAGTGTAAACATCAGAAGAGATAATATAATTCTACTCCCAATATTCAGTGGTACTTTTCATACTCTGATTATTTAATTATTATAACAGTCTTTATATCTTGGATTTCTTTTTTTGGTAACTTAGAGTATTTCAACCCCAACAGCTAGCCCTTTAGGCCTCAAAAACCATTTCCAACGTAGCAATCTAGCCCAGGCAGATGGTGGGCTCTACCAAGCTTGGGTAGACCAAAAGGCAAGAACAACTTGAGCTGTTGGCAGAGGGCGATGATGTCAGCGTTGACGTCATCAAAGTAAAGTTTTTAAAAAAAAAAATTAAAAAAGATTCTAAAAAATTCCAAAAAATTCATAAATATTATATATATATATATATACCTAGCAATTTTTTTATTATTAATCTCATACATATAAATAAAATTAGTCTCATATGAATGGTAATTACCCTCAGGTTGTCATGGCAATGAATGGAAAAACAAAGTATAAAAGGGTACGGCAATCAATATTCACGTGACTTGCCCTTGTCCTTTGTCATGGCACCGTGGGTGGAAGTTCTCTTATATCCTGGATTCTGGGGTGTGGTTTTAACATAAATTTATGATCGTTATATTCTTTTGGGTTTTGTTTTAATTTTGTAATTACATTTTAAAAAGGCTTATTTAATGTAGTGCCCCTTGAAATTATGGTCAAATCTCATTTTACTCCATGAAAATTGAAGTGACCAAAAATACTTCCTTAACTAATGTTTGGTGGTTTACTTTGTCCCCGCCATTAAATCTCTTAGAAATTCGGTTAAAAATAAATTTTTTTTTGAAAATGTTTTTTCTCTCTCCATGTCCCTCCATCTTTCTCGATCTCTCTCCATCTTTCTCTCTCTTCATTCTTCCCAACCCAATTCGATATCCACCCCAATCCATCAGCCCCTACCACACTCCCCTTTTCCCTGACCACCCCTCCCCTGTGCTCGCTCAAGCCAAATATGTTGTGTTTATTATATATAGATTTTTTATAAATATTTCCCTTAGATTTTGTATAATTGGATTGGTTAATTGTACTAAATTTAATTGTTATGATTTACAGGTGTTCAATTTGGAAATACATGAAAAATAAAGTAAAAGTGCAACTTTGGGTGTCTAGAGCAATTTGGTGGAAAAATCTCAATGAGCTTAATCAAGTTTACTAAAGAAAATAGTGTGAAGTGGATGTGGGGGATTTGCTTTTAATTTGCTTTCTTTTGCTTTATTTACTTCCTTGTTCAAGGAAGACTACGATCCTAATTAGGTTAGGATTAATTAGTCTTTTATTGACCTTCGCTGGCTGTGAGGTATAAAAAGAAAATTATTCCTTGGTGTGAATATATCAAGGGAGTTTCACTAAAACACCCAAAATGGGGGTTGAAATTATAAAAAAAAACCCTAGCACTATTTAAACATATAAACACACCCAAAACCCATCATTACACACTCAAAACCCATTTATAAACACACTCAAAAAGTTGACTTTGGGGTTAATTTTGGGTGTGTTTCTATGTTTAAATAGTACTTGGGTTTTTTTATAAATACATGTCTAGGATTGGGTTTATTTATAAATTTGTAATATATCAATGTGGAGATCAGCATATTGTGAAGAGGGAGAAACGACGACAAGGAAGGCAGAAAGGAAGCTCTAACTAGGGTTTTTCTAAACTCATGCTATTTTTCATTGTGATTTCAATTATGACTATGAGGACTAATTTTCTTAGCTAGGGCTACGATGTAGCCTAATCATGAATACTCAATTTCTTAATTAATAATAATTTCAAGTTTTTCCCTTTTTATTGATTATCTTTTGTTGTGCTTAATGTTTAATTTCATTTGGATGTCTGATCACCATCTAAGTTGAATTAGTGTGATGCATGTTAGAGTAGATGCCATACTTAACTTGAGTTCTACTTCTTGCAACTGATACCATGAATGACTAATTGTAGATGCCATGTAGTTAGGGGTTTGTTTGATCGCTACATAATTTCCATAAAGCTTAATGGGTCTTTATGTGTCGAATTGATCTAGATGCCATAGAGAATTGCATGTAAAGATACTTTTGATGTGACTGGATGCCATGGCCATTGAATAATTTAGGTAAATTGATCATCAATAAGGGGAATTGTTTGAAATTGATGTGCTAAGGGATTGGGTAAGATTGGTTAAGGTTAAATCCCTTGTGTTGTGCAACTCTGTCTTCAGTTTTAATTGCTTTATTTAATTTTAATTTTTCTCAATTACAAATTCAAATCAATTGCATCTATTAAAGTTTCCCAATTTAAAATTAATTTCAGTTTAATTGGTAGGAATATTAAGAATTAAATTAATCCGTGTGGGACGATATCTGCTTACTTGGCTATACTATCTTTTGATTCGTATACTTGCGAGCATTAAAATTTTATTAATTTTGTAAGGCCCGACATGTTTAATTCAATTTCCAACGTATAATTATTGTTTTATTATAACACATTTGTGAATAAGGCTAAGCATAATGGTTTACTTAACCTTATTCTAAGTTTTTAGGCCAAAGATACTTTAATTTATGAAAGCCCAAGAAGGTTAGTGTGAGCGGGATGACCCTCCGATACATTTTAAGAGGCCAGTGAGGGGTTTAGTGCTAGGATTAGGGCTGGATCATTAGGTGACGCATTTAAAAATGAACTTTAACTTTAGCTCAGTTGGTTACAGAGAAAAAAATGTCAAAAAAGGAGAGAGAGAGTTCGGAAAAGGGAAAAAATATTTTCTAGAGGTAGACTAATGGCTGAAGCTTAGAGAGGAGGGTTTGAGAAGGTAACAATTGTTTCTCCTTCTGAACTTTTGATACTAAGAAATTAGACATCTCCATCTTTCTGTAAATATAAAGATCTTCGAATTTGGACAAGTATACAATTTGTGGGGATTTTTCAAAGTTGGTCCTCTGACATTGATTCTAGTCTTCCAGTTACGAATATCAGTTTCGTAATTGGTAGACAACATGGAATTCGAACTCCGTTTGACCTCAAATTTTGATATGATGTAAAACGTTAAGGCTAATTTGACTCTGTAAAGCTCATGTTCATGGGACTTATGGTTATTTTATAACAGTTTTATGAACTGGACTGGGTTAGGATCGAATGGCTTGATAGACTGTCTTCAGGAACAGATTGGGAGTATTTTATGGGCTGGTATTCAATAATAAAACGACTCAATATTTTTAAAATACGTAGATTAAGATTTCCTACTCATGCTTATGAAATTTCACAATTTTTGGACAGTTAGGTATTTTTATAAAATTCATGTGTTTGCTGAACACTGCCGTTTGACAGCAGAAATTCTAATTTAGGGTTTCGTTTTTGGGATTTGTTTTGGGGCCTAAATAGTGGAGTTTTGTGTTCAAATTTTTACCCTAAGAGCCCTGCATCTCTATTTTAAACATACCAATTCTGGATCCGTTTTGTGTTTGGTAGAATTTACAAAAATTATTTGAGTACATGCTGCCAGTGCTGGCAAACTACGTTGCCTTTGTATAGGTGGTGAAGTTTGTTTATAGGTTAGCACCTGTTTAAGACTTATATCTCTGTGAGGTGCAAACCGCAAGGTAAGTATCCTAGACTATATATATATATATATATATATATATATATACAGTCCCCTTCTATTGAGGGATCCCTCAAATAA
>NC_024127.1:24203840-24244764 GCF_000346735.1 Prunus mume
GCCAAATACATTCATATGTAAGAACATCTATAATTCTTACACCTCATCTCAAAACATAACACCTCATCTTCAATTGGTTTTTGAAGACTTCAGAATGCAACACGTCAAAGCTTAGTAGGCACAAATATAATTCTAAAAGCTTTTGTGTGTAGATTAAATATTAAAGGAATTACTATAGTTAAAATCATAACAAGGAGGTTTGATAGGCTACAGCTGGATTCACACAGCTTACCATTCAACTAACTAATATATATATATATATATATAGTTTTGAAAATTAATAATTATAAATATCAATTTTATGAAATATGAAATATGAGGTTTCACAGTGGGTGTCATCGACGGGTGACAACAAATATATTATAAGACTCACATTGTGGGTGTTGTCGACAGGTGATGACAAGGCTCCTTCTGTCAGTATAAGTTTTTAATGGGCCTCTAGTACTGAAGGACCACTCTAGTGCAATTTGGATAAGTTAAGACCACGCATTCCATCTCATGCTAGATGCACAAGCGTATGAGTATAATGCTATGTATTTGTGTGTGTATATATATATATAGTATATTTGTAATTGTTTGAGCCTATTTGAAGCATGTTCTAGTTACTTGCTGAGTTTATCTCACTAGTAGTTATTGTGGTTCCAGGTACCAAAGTTATTGAGTAATAGGAGGCTTGGCTGCAGCAGTCATTGGTCATGGTCCCATAGGGTTTCCATTATCTAGACTTAGTTAATAAAAAACAAAAAAAAATAAGTGGTTGACACATAACCCTTTTTGAAAGTTAGATTTGCTTCCGCTAGATTTACTTATTTCATTTTGAGCTACGATTTCTTTTGGTGACTCTTGAGTTTCTTTAAGGAATTAATAACAGTTGGTTTTCCTTTCAGTTATGGTTCAATTGACCTATCTCTTTATTATTAACTCTTATGTAGGTAGGATAAGTAGGACCTTCCGGAATACGTAAAGGGGGATTTTACAAATTTGGTAAACCTAAATTTCGTAACAAGTTCCTGGCGCTGTTGCTGGAGATTGAAATTAAATTATTGTTCTTATTTAATTACATTGTTACTTGTTTTAATTTGTTTAGTTTTTCATTTTTGTTTTTGTTTTTATTTCTTGCTAGTTCGTAAACGGATGTTATTCGTGCAATCTTGAGATTATACCCTAGAATCCTAAGATTGAAAAGACATTCCGACACCTACTCAAGGAAAAAACGAAGCAAGAAGCACCAACAAAAGAGATGGCACTTGTCGTCGGTGATGATGATGACACCAAGGGCACTCAAGGATTTTTAAGTCCCTACAATCGATGCAGTCCCATCCTGCATAGTCCGACCCACCATAACAGCCAATCATTTTGATAGAGAAAACTGTTTCTGCAGCGTCTGCTTTATTAGATTCTATGGCTGCCAACTATCATCAATGGGGAACTAACAGAGGGCAACCAAAACGTGCTGGAGTGCATGAAATTGAGGCTTTCATTGCTATGGCTGCACAAATTTCAAATTTAAATAAAAAATTGATCATTTAATGTCAATTAATTCTATGCAATCTACTAATGCAATTTGTGGAATTTGTGCAGATTTACACTCTACTGGCAACTGTCCAATGATTGAACGATTCCCAGCATACATGATACATGCAAGAGCAACTCAGTCAAGTACATGCTTTCAACAATCAGAGGAATAACTCATATTCCAATACATATATACAATCCAGGGTGACGACAACACCCCAATTTCCAATGGAGAATGTTCAGAACACGCCTAGGCCGCCACCTGCCCAATCCCAACCAACAGAGAAAAAACCTGAGGTAGAGGATTTAATTGCTCAGCTTGCCCAACAAACTAATAATTTTATGCAGGCTATCCAAACAACTTTGCAGAATAACCAAGCTTCTATTCAAAAGTTGGAAGTTCAACTGGAGAAAATGGCCAATGCTCTCAACGCGGGGGAAAAAGGTCTACTCCCAAGTCAAACTGAGGTGAATCTGAAAAATCAAGTACGTTCAGGAATGGGAGATAAGTGGATTCGGAACCTGAGAAGAACATTCCTGAAAATGCCCAAAATTCCAAAATTGCCATTGGATCCGCTGAAAGTTCTAAAATCACACCTATTGCTGCACCTAAGCTTTTTCCCGAGCCAGTGAAAGGTTATGTACCACCAATTCCGTTCCCACGGCGTCTCAAGAAGGATAAGAAAGAAAATCAATTTTCTGACGTTCTTGATTTATTTAAGAATGTTCATATTAATATTCGCTTACTTGATGCAGTGAAACAAATTCCGAGCTGTTTGGGCCTAAGAAATTCCACACGCCAGCTCATTTCTAACAAAGAAGCCCACAAAACAGAAAAACAGAAGATTGGGCCTTGACTTCGGAAAGCGGCCCAATCAACATTAGAGGCCCACATCTTCTTGAAAGATAGCAGAGTTTTAAAGAAAAATAAAAATAAAAGATCGAAGCACCAATTAAATTTATAAAAAGAATTGGATTGGGCCCAGCTTCTAAATTCTCACCATTGATCTTGAAACCCATAGTGCAATCAACAGATCTTTTGGAAAATCTATTCTCAAAGAAGCCCACGTGACTACCTGACTTTGAAAAAGTCAAAAATCTCAACTATCACAGAGGAGCTGACAGAGAGTTAATGAAGGCAGGAATAAAAGGAAGACTTTTATGAAATTTTTCCAGCTAAAAATATCAAAATCCTTTTCTATATTTAGAAAAATTCTGCAGGAGTCATTTCCAATGGATAGGCAGACTATATTTTCTAAAGAGATAAGTATGGAGCAGGGAGTTGTTCACCAGGAAAATCACACTAACCATCATGGCAGACTACTTTCTTACAAAGGGCAGTTAAAAGAATAAAAAAGGATTAGGTTTTCTTTCAGGAAAAACGGGGAAATAATCACCATAAGAACTGACTATTGAAGGCTTTTTTGCTAGAATAGATAAAATCCCCCTTTTTTCTGGGCATTTAAAAAATAATAAGAAGATCTTTCTTTTAAATCTACCGCCCATTATTAAAAGATTAGAAGCACCACTCCAAACATTTTCTATAAATATGAGAGGAGATGAACAGGTCAAGAGACAGACAACCAAAATATCAATCAAGACAAAAACTCTCAAAGTCATAATTGACAAACTAAAAACGATCAATTGATCTCAAAAGCCTTCAAACACTGAAGCAACCAAAGCTCATTGAGCCAGAAGAAACAAGTAAGTTATAATTCAAAATCTCTTATTTCAGTTCAGTTCAGGGAAATAGTTATACAAAGCGAAATTTATCTCGTTACAAATTTGGTTCAGCATAAGCCAAGTCAAGCAGAGTCCAGGTTTTTACAAATATGAAAACCTCAACAAATTTATGGAGAGCCCTGATCAAGCAGAACAGGTACCATAGTGCAGTTCCAGCCCAATAAACATCAAACCCAACCACTTCTGCCCCTTTCAGACTAAAGAGGCTCCAATTTTGCCCATTCAAAAAGCCTTCCAGGTCTTGAAAAAGGTTAAAACTCTGCCAAACTCGAACGTTGGTATCAATTTACAGCTAAAACTTGACAGGTACGAAATTCGTACGAACTTGAAATGGCCAGCTTCTTTGACCAATTGATTTCGGATCAAGCCCAAAACTTGTGTAACTTCGTAATATAGCTGGAGGAGTCATTTCGTGAGCTTTTAGTGAAATCCAATCACTAAAACTATGCAATGTTCCAACCACTCCATTTACAGTACGAACTTTGTACGAACTTGAAGTGACCAACTTCTTTAACCAAGTTTTTGGATCGAGCCCAAAACTTGGATAACTTCATAATATAATAGGAGGAGACATTCGGTTAGTTTTTTGTGAAATCCAATCACTAAAACTATGCACTGTTCCAACCACTCTGTTTACAGTACAAACTTCGTACGAACTTAAAGTGTCCAATTTCTTTGACCAATTGATTTCAGATCGCCCAAAACATGGGCAACATCATATTGTAATTGGATGAAGTCTTTTGGTGAGTTTTTAGTGAAATCCAATCACTAAAACTATGCAATGTTCCAACTACTCCATTTACGGCATGAACTTTAAGTGTCTAATTTCTTTGACCAATTGAACCCAAAACTTGGGCAACATCATAATATGATTGGATGAGTCATTTGGTGAGTTTAGAGTGAAATCCAATCACTAAAACTATGCAATGTTTCAACCACTTTATTTACAGTACGAACTTGAAGTGTCCAATTTCTTTGACCAATTGATTTTGGATCGATCTCAAAACGTGGATAACATCATAATATAATAGGAGGAAGTCATTTGATGAGTTTTTAGTGAAATCCAATCACTAAAACTATGCAATGTTCCAACCACTCCATTTACAGCGCGAACTTCATACAAACGTGAAGTGTCCAATTGATTTCGGATCGAACTCAAAACTTGGGCAACGTCATAATTTGGTGGGATGAGTCATTTGTTGGATTTTGAGTAAAATCCAATTACTAAAACTATGCAATGTTCCAACCACTCCATTTACGGTACGAACTTTGTACGAACTTGAAGTGTCCAATATTTTTTACCAATTGATTTCGGATTGAGCTCAAAACATGGATAACATCATAATATAAGGGGAGGGTTCATTTGGTGAGTTTTTAGTGAAATCCAATCACTAAAACTGTACAATGTTCCAACCATTCCATTTACAGTATGAACTTGAAGTGTCCAATTTTTTTGACCAATTGATTTCAGATCGAGCCCAAAACGTGGGCAACATCATAATATAATGGGAGTCATTTGGTGAGTTTTTAGTGAAATCCAATCACTAAAACTTTGCAACATTCCAACCACTCCATTTACAGTATGAACTTCGTACAAACTTGAAGTGTTCAATTTCTTTGACTGAGTGATTTCTGATTGAACCCAAAACTTGTTGGAATACCACAAGACTTATTTAGATTATTATAGTCTTTATTGAATACCACAAGACTTTGTTATCCCAAAATAGTCTTTTAAAATCTCAATTGAATACATCCTCTAATTTCTAATTTTCCAGCCTTTTCTTTTGGACCAAAATGCCTCTCAACATCTAACATCCTTTACTCTAATTTAACAAAAATCTGAAATTTGGTTAAATTGAAACCACGGGGGGATCTTAATAATAGAAGTGGTAAATCACAAGGACAAAAGTGACTTTTTGCCTTAAATGAGAAACATATTGTCACAATTAGATATATTACGAGACGGAGGGTACAGAGGATCTGAAAGTGTTTGCCCTCGTCTTGCTATTACGTAGAGAGTCATAGCATACTGAAGCAAAGCCAGACAAGAAAAAACAAAATAAAATTGTCATGATATCAAAACCCAAATTCCGTTGCATCAAATAATATCCAAACCATAATCAGTTCCTATATATAATATATTTATTATACATCACTATTTTGCAACTCAAAGCTATCACCATACAATCAATCAAGGAAAATAAACACCACAGTAGGGGATAGAAGAAAAGGTTAAAAAAGTACAGGAAAATAAATCACACAAATCTATTAAATGGCTTCCTTCCAACTCCTGCAGGCATAGAAACCGTGGAATCTATGCTCAAATTTCCTAGAGATTGCAGGGGCTGGTTCTTGTCTAAAATCCTTTGAGAGCTGGAATCCTTATTATTAGAGAAAAAAGAAGCTTTGTTCCACTTGAAAGACCCAATGCCTTGTGTCAAAGGGAAGGAGAGCCTTCTTTTGGACTCACTGCTTGGAGTCCCCACAAATCTCTCCCTAGGATTACTACCAGCTCGCGCTTTGGCTTTGGCTGACACGGTTGGAGCCATGTAGTTGGGAACCGAGAACGGGGGGCAGCTTGTGAGGCTATCATCATCCTTCAGTGGAAAACCAAAAGGGGATTCAGCTCCACCAGCTGGTGGTCGTCTTGTGTACTTTGATAGCCCCAAGCTGTTTGCTTGAGGAGTACTACTCATATTAATCGGAGGCGGGGTTCCTGCTTGTTTTAGTGTTGTCAGATTTATGGTTGATTTTGAGGATTTTGGCGTGTCCAGATTGTTATCAAATAAAAAGGGATGTTGCCTCTGACTGCTTGCTTGTGGCACCGGGCTTGGCTTCAGTTCTGAATGTGATCTCGGAGGAGTAAGTTGAAAGTTCTTCAATGCATTGGTTTCTGTAGGAGGGTCTTTTTGGGGGAGCTGACGTTCCAACCAGTTCCACCACCATGGGAATCCCCCAGACCGGATATCAGCTACAGGTGTTTGACCTGATTTAGGAGTAGCTTTCAACAGCTGTTTTTGGCGCACACAAAAAATAAGAAAACCATCAATTGCAATAATCTGCTTTAATTTCTCATTCTAGTATATACTATATACCATCATTTGCAAGGAACAAATTGTATACCCATTAAAATACTTTTAGGCGTCAGGTTAAACCTTGTTCAATAGGGAAATCTTGATCATAATAATAGATATGATATAAAGTTACATACTTCAAAGGTGAAAGTTCTTCTAAATTGTCAGAGTATTTTTGTATACTCCAAATTTCTACCTATGTCGTTATTAATATTGCATCTGTTAGTTTTCTTAAGTCTAACATTTTACACAAAAGATCATAGTTATCAGATTCGTACTTGAAATTTGATACCATAGAAAACTGAATTTTTAACATAAAAATGAAGATTTCTCTTTTCTATCTGAACACAAAGTGAAGATGGGCAGCTCATGAATTACTAGTGGAGAAAGAATACCTGGTGGGAGTATGCATAGGCCATTGCTCTTTCTCTTTTAACAACTGCCTCAACCTTCTTCTGCAACCTTGCCTCCACTTCCTCCTTAGTTAGCAAACTATCATCCCATTCATCATTATTGCCTGTCTCAGACTACATCACGGTGCATCCGATTGTAAGGATTACTTAATTTTATAGTAGTTGTTAGGATTATTACTTAATTTTAAAGATATTTCATAATTATTTGACAGAGCAAAGAGTATTTTTCCTCTGTTTTCTTTAGTAGAAAAGGTAGAGTAGTCTTCTTTTCCACTTCAGAAAGTTAGAATGATGTGGGTCCAAATGCGTCATAGTTCAAAAGGCGATTTCACTTATCTATCTAGAGAACTAATGCAGCCTAAAGAAGTAATATTGGTTCATAATGTGAGATTAATATACACTGTTGGCCCATTCCCTAACAGCTTAAGATTTTGGGGCCGGTGACTGTCTAACGTGGTATCAGCGATATGAGAGAGGGTGTAAGGTTGATATACATTTCCCCTTTCCCTAATAGGTTAAGCTTTCGGAAACAATTGTTGTCTAGCACACAATTCATGAAAGTCAGAACGTACTGAAATAGAATTCACCATTGCAGGGTTCAGAGACCCAAATTCATTAAATAGAATAACACAAATAACAAGTCATAGAAGATTCAAGAGACCTATAACAATCAACACAGTAACCAATGAGCTGACTTGATCTTTTCAAAATATAACCACAAAGAAGAGTTTTCTTTGAACTGAGAGCTATATCAATGTGCATTGCGCTGTGCTCAGCTTGATACACATGTTTGGCTCATTCCCCATAAACTCTTCCAGGAACTTAGCTATTGTTCTTTGTGATAACAGCTTGTATTTTGTATTTTATGTTCTAAGTACATGGGTAAGGTCCACATTTGTCACAAATTAGTGGCTATACCCACAAAAGAGGAAGCGTTAATGTGTGGGTGTGTGTCTGTGTAGCATTACGTGATCCTCTTGATATATTTTTAGGCCACTTTATACCTAGCTAACAGCTTAAACTTTTGGAACAACCAAACTACATCAAGAAGGAAACCCATAATGGATTTGTATAGTAACTAATTTTCAAACAGCATAACCAAACGTTTGAATAAATGCTATGCCTCCTATCCTGGGGTCAAATGGTGAATCCTAAAACAGATAGGAATGGAATCAAAAACAGATGAATGGGAACTTACTGCCTGGCTCAAGGTCCATTTGCCAAAGGTGCTTTCCACTTCCTTATCATTCTTGTATTGACCTTGATGTTTTGCTTGATTTTCTAACATCTGGATCCTGCGTGACTGAATTTGAGACTGAACCCGCACCAAAAGTTGCATGTATTTCATGGCATTCAATGTCTGGCGCTTCACATTTTGTCCTCTCACCACTCCTTGAAGCCTCACTAGACCCTTTAGAGCTCTAAAGCTTCTCCTCGCCTGCACAACAAGTACCACATTATCTCGTCTGGGTTGAAGTTTTTTCATAAATATAGAGTATGTTCATTAAACAGGGCCCCACACAGTTCCTAACTTGTAGTTACCGAAACCTAGACTTGACCCAGATGTAGTTCTATTCTATTAAGCTTGCTTAAGAATTTTGTTTTTTTTGGTCAAAGCTTGCTTACTTTAACTTTGCATGGTATCAAAGCCTTTTGAAGAAGTCCTTTTGAATGAGCTCTAGTTCAGTAATTCAGATAGACAAAATGCAACTAAAATTTGCAACTCTACTGTAAGATGATGTACATTTGGAATAAATTATCATTGTGTAAGATAGACAAAAAGAAACAGACCAGACAAATGCCTACCTCTGCATACCCTTTTGCACACCAATTACTTTGAACTGTTATTGTGCTTCTAAAGAATAACTATGCACATAAATTTTGCAACTGCATGATATACAGTCAGCAAACGAAACACAAGATTCTAGACAGGACCTTATATTATACCGACAGCTGCGTTTTGTGAAAACTGGAAAATCTACTGCTTTTACCTAACAAATTCTCCAAAACTCAACATTTTGCTTTTCAGATGATAGGTCATATATTTGCATTGAATTCTATTTTCCTGTATTGAATTCTACTCTCACATTTTCTAGTCTTGTCGTTGCAAATCTCTAGACATCCCCCACCCTTGAATGCTAACAATGGGAAGTATGAGCTTACCATATAACCTCTATAAGCTGCTTGGATTTTAGTAGCTGAAGCATGGTGGTTCCTTAGAGTTGGTTCAGGTCTGTATCTAATCTCCTTATGATGATGAAGAATCCTAGGAGATGGAGCTCTTGGGGAAGGAGCTCTTGGAGAAGGAGCCCTTGGAGAAGCAGCCCTTGGTGAGCCAACCCTTGGGGAAGGATCCCTGGGTGAAGCAACTCTAGGAGGCACAAAAGGCGGTGTCTTTGGTTGCTCATCGGGGGTAGGAGGCCTAAAATTTACTCTTTGCTGCTCCCTTTCAAAATCCCCAAAAATTTTCTCAATGCTGCTTGGTTCCCTGAACAGGGGAATGAATGAATTGGTCTCTCCATGCTTTAGTTTCCCAAGCCCCTTCTTTTCTTTTGTGTTTTTCTTCTCTGAACCCTGCAATATGATTAATAATGAGAATTAGTTCGAACTAGCAAGTGTTTTGCAGTTTTTAAAAGCAAATTGAACCTTTGTGCTCCAACAAAACTAACCATGCAGTGCGGAAATTTAAGTAAAATGCATACCACTCCCATAATATTGAAATTTCTTTTTGTTTCCGACATAGGATAAACTGAACTGAACATATGATTGTAAAACTAAGCAGAGGTTCTTTAGTATGAATTTATGATTGTTAATCACCATATGCAACAAACCATCATAGTTTATACGAAAACACCGCACCTTCATTTAAGCCAGCAGTGGAATCTAGCGTGGGGCACATAAAAGTTTAAATTTTGGGAAAAATATTTCATATAGATCAAAATTAAAACAAAAGGTTAACCTTTGAATCATCTGCTTATTTGAGAAGTTCAAACAAATTGTAAAATAATTCAACAAAACTCCATTGGAAACAGAAAAACTAAGCCACTATTGTCTTACATTGACTACCTTCTCCTTGGAATGCGGTGAAAAAACCCTCTTTATGGCAGAAAACCAACTCCCTTTCTTTCCCATGTTCCTAGCATTACTGTTTCTACCTGAAAGGGAAATGAAAGAGCATTTCAGGATTTGCTGGTGCTTGCAAGTTGCATTTTCCCATTTACCAATCAAACATGCTTAACTTAAAAAGGAATTGAACGCATGTGTCACACAAACCATCTCTCTTATTTTCATAGACATTTGTTTCTCTGTGGTTGTTTTGTTTACGCTTAATGTCCCCGCAAATTAATAATTAAGACATCAATAACTATCGAAATCAACCATCAGTTCGTCTCCATAACATTCATCAACTTAAAATGAAAAAATATTAAAAGATGAACCTTGCTAGATCGATCGGCAACACTCTCTATCTCAGATTGCTAACTCCCAAAGCAAAAGAAGATTACATCCTTGTGTAGACATTAGAATAAGAAGGCAGGCCTGAGTTTGGTGCTTCCAAAAGGCCTCTCAGTTTCCCGGTTAAAAATAATATAAGAGCGTATTTAATCTCCAAATAAAAATATGAGAACAAAGTAGAGTTGTATGGTTAAACACCCATGAAAGGTCATTTTTGTGCATTCAATCAGTTCATCGCCATATTTGTAGTAGGGATATGACCAAAACACAAACCAAAGAAGACCTAGAATATATATATAATTTTTTTATTTTATTTTCAGGCACACACACAGAGACCGGAGAGAGAGGAGCTACAAGTAAAGTATCGAGACAAGACAATAATTCTCAAAGAACCAACATCTGACAAACAAGAACTCAAGAGGGATCCCAAGAACAAAGAATTCACAGGAAAATTACCTCAGAAAAACAGGACAATTGCTCTGACAGTAAGGCTTTTTTTTAGCTCCACGAGAGAAAGAAGCTTCCATTTATTTTCATTCTTAAAATTAAATTCCTCAAAATTCAGATCATTTATATCTCCAAGAAATTTAACAGAAACCCAAAAAGTTGAATAAATAAAGATAATTAAACTGATAATAAACTGAGATAATTTAATTTGTACCTTATAAGACCAACCCAGCTTCCAAAGACCCTAGAAAAAGCTGCTACAAGCAAAAGGAAAGAGCAAGCAGGAGGAGAGAAGGGCTTCTCTTTCTATTTGGCTCTAGCCTCCCTCGCCTTTGTTATACCACATGCTTCTTTTCCACATAGCTTTTTACATAAAATTGTTGCTAATGACCTTCTTTCTCTGTTTCCTTTGCTTCTCACTCTACAACTTTGAATCTGGTTCTTGCTTGTATGAATTTACTTTTCCTTCTTTCCCACCTTTCTCCTTTTGTGGGATTTATAATTTTCTTTTACTATGTCTCTTGGTCATGATGATGAAGAGAGAGAGAGAGGAGAGAGAGAGAGAGACAGAGAGAGAGACAGAGAGAGGTTGGCTACTTTCTCACTCAATGTGGCCAACTTCAACTAACTTTACTTGAATGGGAAGACTATTTGTGCAGCAGCTATCTCCCCACTTATTACACGTTTGGGTACTTGAGTTTGGTACTCTGTTTTTATCTTCTTATTTTAGTGTTTGGCCTTAATTAATTATATATTTATCATCTTCCACTTCATAGCATTTGTAGAAATCCCCCCACTTAAATATTTGTTTTTAATTAATATTATTTGTATCATATTTACGAACCACTTTTAAAAAAAAGTTACAATTCCTAACATGTATATATACCTTTTTTTTTTTCTTTAGTGTACAATATGCATATATTTTGCTAGAATGTGGCTTTGAGTTATCCATCATTACACATTTTTTTCTACCATGGAAAATCTGCCTGTCTCAAACTCCTTGAAACATCAAATCCAGAACCTTAGCCTCGCCTTAAAGGAAGCATTAATGAATAAACTGAGCTGTTAAGCCAAATTAATGGGGAATATTTTGTTTGGTGGAGACAGAACCCAGTTGCTCATATGTGCATCTGCCAATTATTTACCAAGTTGAAATTAGAAAGACTCGCAACCTGCCCACGTATCATGCAATGTCTAATATTAGAAGGAATTGGGTTGGTTGAATCTGAAGAAGTTAGTAAGTTACAAGTAGCTGTAGAGGTACGATTTGGAAACCCATGTCAAGGAGCTCTACACTGTTCAAACTGCGCTGCAATTTCGGATTGCAAGACAATGTCAATCTATTCACAACTAATCACCAATTTTTTTAAAAAAATTACAGTGCGATACTGGAATACAACCACTCGACATAATTTTTGGATGTGTTAAAATATGAGTGGGGTACAGGGTTTAGATTTTCCACTTTTTAAGGTATACTAGTATTTGATATATATACTTTATTTTATAGAGAGTCAATAAATACAAAGTAAAAAAAGTTAACAATGGTTACGTGTCGAGTATTAAAACGAGTGGTGAGGATACATCTTGTGTTCAAGTGGTAAGTAAAAATATTTCATATTTTATAACACGTGAACGAATTACACCAAATAAAGTTTCTAAAAGTAATTTTTTTTTCTTTTTGGTGATAGATGGGGGGGTTAAACGCCTCAAACAACAAAGAAAGTTAAACAACAAGAATCAAACGGGATCTAGCGATTCCCGGTAGATCATCAAGAAGGATGTTTCCCATCCAGGTAGGGGTCTCGAGGATGCAACTTCCCAAAGCTAAGTTATAACTCCAATTAGCAAGTGCATCTGCAGCATAATTCATTTCTTTATTTTTATTTATTCCCTAAATTCCATTGTTTGACCTGGTCTTAATTAAACTCAAAACGCAAAGTAGAAATTCGAAAGAAAAAATATATATATTTATTTTATAATATAATATATATACCAAGTCTTTTAAGCAATTTCAAGTTTGACGGCTGTGAACTTGTGGCACCCTTCTTATGCCGCGCCTTCCTTAATTAAAAGAAAGCAAAATTTTAAAATTTGTAGTGTACAAAGCAATAGCATTAGCGGAGGCACGGTGGCCACTTGCTAGCATTGTGAATGAGGCAAAAGATAAAGAAGAATAATAGGACATTGGTGGATGTGGACCCAACTACACTTGACAGACCATGTGATCTCAGCCTTCCAGTTGGGCGGACATGATTGTGTTTCAAAACTTTGTAGTTAAATACAAGTCACAAACATTTTATTAGATAAAGCTTTGTTCTGTTTTCTTGTGTATAATAATAAGTTAGAGAAAGCAATAATTATTCCGTAGTATTTTTTATTCTTCTTAAAAAACATGAAACATGAAAATACAAGGCGTTAGTTGGGTTGGCATAGTTGACAGGTCTTTGGTGCCTCCTAAGTATGGTTTCAGGTTCAAGTCTCTATAGTACCCGTGTGTGTGAGTTTCCCACATCCCCTTCTTAACAAGATCAAGAAAGCAATATTATATTTATTCGTCTAAATTAAATAATAAATAACCAAAAGATATATTCTAAGTGTATAAATTAATTTGGTTACCTAGGACAACTATATTGTTCAACAAACCTGAGATGGTGAAGCATAAAGTGTCAAGATGCTATAAATGAATGAGGCCAGCCACTTCAGCTAATGTTTGGTGCGCTGACTTTTCATCAGTAAAAGGGTGAAATAGTTAAGCTACCATAGAACCATACTTGCTTATTCATCAAATAACTCAAAACTGCTCTTATTTAACAAATTATGTTAAAACACATCTACTTCATTTTAAAGAGACAAATACGTATAAAATAAATAAATAAATATAATAATTGAAAAAATAATAATAATAAGACTTCGTGTCTAAAAAATTCTATATACATGTAAGAATAACATAATTTAAAAATAAAATTAAGAAAAACCTATTGACATGTGTGTCGACATACTAATCAATGAAAGTACTTATGTCTTAACATATAAACAGGAGAATTATATCAAATTGGGTGCAAGTCAACTGAAAAATTTGTTGAAGCCTAATAAGAATGCAAATAAAGATGTGGAGGATAGTGCATAATATGTCTGGAATGTTTACTAATGAAAATAAGAATTTTAAGTCAATTTTTCATAAGTTGGTTTCCCTTTTAACATGGTGGTGGTACAGTCATGTACAAAAATTTCTCCTTAAGAGCATCCACAATAGGCTCCCTAAATCACCTCCTTAGACAAATTTTAAGGAGGCATAGTAAAAATGCAACTCTAATCACGCTCCTCATCCACCTCCTAAAATAGGGAGTCATCTATGAGCTCCTAAATCTGAGGAGAGAGAAGGGATTCCTACTGGCTCCCTATAATTTAATGCTGCTTTATTTAATGAGTATTTCAAACCTTGATTTAATGCTAATTATTTTTTATTTTATTTTTTAATAGAAATTGACCAATAAAAAAAGAGTTATAGCATTTATGACTCTCCAAATTAGAGAGTATGGTTGGAGTTAAAATTTTTTAGAGAGCTCCTAAAATAGCTTTCTTATATTCTTAGCCAAATTTTAGCTACGAAATAGAGAGCATTATTGTGGATGCTCTAATTAAGCTTGAGTTATAGTTTAAAACATAATCAATGAAAGGAGCTTATAACTCAAGTAGTTAAAAATAGTTAATGCACTTTAACACTTTTCTTAATTACAAAAAGAGGTGCCACACATGTATACCTGAGTCAATCTCTACTTTTTCAAGAAAAATAAAGTCTGACGGTCAAGATTAAATTGTGGTCGTTGTCAGATTGTAAATAGAGTGTAATAAAAATTCGTTTAATGACATGATTACAGAAGAGAAAATTGAAGCAGATATTTAAAAGTATATATGGTGGTTGGCAAAGATGAGGAAAAAACAAGTGATGGATCATATTACGTTTGTATGGAGTTGACATTAGCAGTGTCATAGAACAACCTAACTCGCCTGAAAAGGCATAAGTGAGATACAGATTAGATAACCACTATCCTTGCTTTGTAAGTTTTTATATATATATATATTTGTTTTAGAGTGGCTTTTAAGCAAACCAATGATTTTCTTTGATGTGGCCGTAAGTTAGCCATCAGCTGGGGTTTCTACAACCTTTGTCTATGTTCCAACTGTCAAGTAGGTGGAAGTTAATAATAAAAAGTAAATTTATGTCTCTTTGCAAAATGTTACCATTTTAAGCGATATTTGAAGAGACTGAATGATTTGATATAGAGGTAAAAATTCTTAACCAATTAAGATATTTCGCGGAATAAATATATGTTTTTATTAACTGCTTTCTATAGTGAAGGGACTCGTCGTAGAAAGCAGTTAATCAATTATGGATGATCTAATCTACAAGTACAAAAATAATTATACTTAATGTGAAAAACAGAAGGACTTCTTCGATGTAGGTCCAATTTTGTTAAGATATAATGGATGCAGGACATCAATATTAACTTCTCAATAGAAATTCTTCAAGCTAGCGTGTAGACAAATAAGCAATTGATATGTCTTTCATTTTTAACATATTTACTTCCAGTACCATTAAATAGAAAAGGAAAACAAAGCAACACATCCCAGCAATCATGACAACTCCTACAATCATGCTCATTCCCAAGCTCTACAAATTTCTTGCATCAGAGTAATGGAGAGTTTTTTTTTTTTTTTTTAGTATACAAATTATAGGAACCTGGTGGAAACCACCTACCTGTTGCCTAGGTAGCATTACCGTTGTAAGCTTAAAACGTGAAAAAATATCCTTGCAAGAATTGCTCTCAGAAGAAAGACTTGAACTTGGAAAAAAGTACCCAAAAAGCCAAAAACAAGTGAAACACATGCCATGATCGAAAAAGTTACGATTTTTCCAACCACAAGGCTCAAAAGCCTATCATGAGAAAAGGGTCGTCATAAACACCTACAAGGCATTTTCATATCATTCCTATGACAAGTGTTTTCTACCCATAAAAATACCTATATAAAATATATACCTAGGGCTGGGGATGAGTCATATTATACCAGTAGCACATGTGTATCTCGTTATACCTGCCGAATAGGTAGCTGATTCATATTGTACCTATACCATGGATGAGTTATATATTGTACCAAAGTAGAATGAGATACATGTTGATTAGGTAGCTCATGTTATAACCATACAATAGATAATTCATATGTACCAATACGACGTATTAGCCATGGTAAAGATAGGACGATTCAAGTCATAGGGGGCATCATTGGAACAAGAAATGATTTTATAAATTAAAAACTAAAAAGATTACATCAGATAATATTGAAAAAGGACTGTAATTATATGTGACAAAAGAGCAAAATAACTTGGATCAAAGTCACCAAATTTAAGGATTAAACCCAACTCCTTAATGCGAATTTGGATCTGTATTAACTTTTTTAAAAACAAAATTCCCACATAATATATTTCATTCAGTTACAGTTTAAAAAAAATATATATATACACAAAAATGACACTCTGAAATGGAATGTGTCTCGTACGAAAAATGGCAATAGTCCACCCTTGTGTCGATCAGTTGCATATATATAATTATATACAACAACAAAAATTGAATCATTCGTTAGCATTTAGAATTTAGAGACCATAATATTTCCCATAAAACTTGTACACCAACCAATAATGCTACACCATCAAAAAATATTTAATTTTCTGGGAAAGATATACCAGAGAGAGGAAAGCTGAAAATTATTTTAGGGAAAAGCTGAAAAGTAATTAATCCTCCTCAGCCAAAACCATTCTACAAAGAGGACTAGGCCCAAGCCTCTTCCTCCTCATCACACTTCTTCTCCTTATGACTTCCATTTGATTTCTCCTTCTAACCTGCATCATTGCTTCTTCTTCCACCACAAACCTTCTCATCAAAACGTCGTCGGTCAGCGACTTTCCCCGAAACACTCTTCTAATTCCTGGATGATCAGTGCTAAGCCGTGCTTGCGCAATGCTGGCACTAGAAGTAGTTGTTGTGCCCAATGGCTTGGAATAGGACCCCATTCTTGGGTAGCTGTTGCTTCTTCTTGGGGGAAGCTCAGCCCTAAAAACCTCATTGTAGGAAGATATTGGTGCACAAAGACACACCCTTGTAAATGACGTGGCAACCTTTAGAGAGGTACATTTTCTCAGTTTGTGCCTAACATTATTGGAATTGGAATTGGAATTGGAGTTGGAATTTGGTGCAGGAAAATTATTAGGGTTTGTGCCGGGACTGCTTTTGGCATTGACTAGGGTTTTCCATAGCGTGGAATTTGCTGCTGGAACTTGTGTGGACTTTGAATTGTTATTGTTGATGCTTCTCCATAGACTGCCCACGCCCATCTCTCTTGCTCTTTGATACCAAGGCTTATTATTCCTAAGCAAAAACAAGTGCATGTCAACAATAATGACGTCATGGCTCTGCTTCTGCTTTTCTATTACATGCTTCAAGAAATCATAAGGATAATAATTACGCACAAATGGAGCCAGTGTGATGTACATATTTTGAAGAAGATCGGTTGAACTTGGATTCTAATTTCCTCTTGCAGACTACTTAATTTTATTTATACCCAATTTAATTCTAATGTTGTCGAAGACAACTGCCCATTTGCTAAGTTTGGGGTTTTTTTCAAAGATGAAATTGCTAAGTTTGGATTGAAAGTTGGAACCTACTTATCTTTGACGTATTCAGCGAGCATTGATTGTATAAATATGTTTATAGGTTTAACGAATGGAACCAGGGGAGTCGCTTATTTGTCGTAACAGATAAGTACATGGGCTAAGTAAAAGTCTTAAAATTTCAAAGGTCAAATCTTAGACTCTCTAAGCATTACGAATTTACCTGGCCCCGGTCAAGCATGATGAATATACTCAACTATTATGGGAAGGACAATTCAAACGTGGGTGTAAGGAGGATGGACTCACTACTTTCGCCAATTGGCTTAATTCAAGTCTGCAGTTATATTGTTATATAACCAATTTGCCACTATTAACAATTAATAGTATGAAGTCTATCAAAGCATTACTTATGGTCATACTCCTTAACGTTTTCTTTTTTGCATATTTCTAGATATAATTGAAAAAGTAAACAAATTTTGTTTACAATACCTCCACAAACTGAACATGTGAAATAAAATAAATACATATCAAAATAGGAAATAAATTTTCCATGTTCGACCCCATAGAGAAAGACATGGAAATTGGTTTCCCATGAATTCATTTCAACGAACCAAACACCTCCTAACGACAAAAAGGATGATTGTGTTAAATATAGCATATTATATTTAAGGGGTTTTGTTTTGAACACCACACCATTGTGGGCTCCTGGCAAGTTATTGGGTTTTGAATTAGTACAGCCCAAACCCAACAAGGCCTAAGTCCTAGGCAAATCATCTACTGGGCCTAAAATTCAAAGCAGTACTGAGCTTTTCTCTCTTCTTCTTTTTTTCTCGCTCCTTTTTTTGTTTTTGTTTTTGTTTTTTTTGTTACCACATTTCCAAGAGAAGACTGGAATTTCATAAGAGAAGGTGTTCTTAAGCTTGACAATGATCTCAAACTTACAGGAAAGCCTGTCACAGCATAATCTTAGCTGGCTTTAATAATCTCAAACTTAGCGGCCGGTTGATATAAATAAAAGGAGCAATTTAACCCACTTTTTTGCATCAACACACACACACACACACACATATATATATATATATATTCTGAACTCAATATTGAATTGTTCCATATATGCAAGTGTATAGAATGATGGGATATATCCATATATATATATATTGTGTAAAGTAAATATATATAATTGAACACAGAGAGAGAGTGGAGTGAGTGTGTGTGTGTGTGTTAGTTTTGCGTACCTTGCTTGTGACTTCTTTGGATCTTGCATGAACAAATCCAGGTGAAGTATGAGTGGGATGAGAAGAGAGGTGAAGAAAGAGGAGGAGGAAGTTTCATTTGGGTTGAGAGGAACGAGGAGCCTTTTGCTGCAACTTCTGACTCAAAGATGGGGATGGGGTTGGCAATGTGCTTCTTTTCTTTTTCTCCATTCTTTATTTATTACAATTTACAACCCAACCCCCCTTCTTTTTCTTTGGCACTTGGCATGCGCGATTCCTCTTCATTTTCACACAAAGAATAAAAACAGAGCAAGAGAGAGAGTTTCAAAATTCAAAGGCAAAGTCATTGTTGCTTTTTGTTGCAATTACCAAAGTGCCCTTAACAACTTTTGCGCAAACAACTTTTCTCGAACTACTTGCTTTTTAAGCAGCCTAGTTATCACAATTGGTCAAGGCAGTAAATTCGTCGTATTTTATCCGAGTTTGAGTCTCCTTTCCTATAAATTGAATTAATTTAGACTATCGCTTGTAAAATAAAAATAAAAATAAAATACCCTTGCTTTCTAGGGCATAGAATAGAAAAGTATCTATCTACCTAAACGCTGGTCAGTCATCATGGTTACTTGCTAATATCTATGATTGTTAGCATGGAGGATAGTTAGAGCATGAATATGTTTAAACATGCCTGGCCTGCCTTTGTGACACATGAATCATAGAGGATCAAAGCATACCTCTTCTAGCATGCCTCATGCTTTCAGGTTAATATATATATGCATCACTCAACCCTACCAAAAACCTTTTGATATTATTAAATTATTAATTACTTTACATGTTATTAATTACTATAGTTGGAGCTCATAATTACTTTAGATATTATTAATTACTATAGTTGGAGCTCATAATAGTACTATGCAATTGGTATTTTTTTTTTCAAAGAAAATCCTCAACTGAATCCTAATTTTAGTTGTATATATATATATATATATATCTCTCTCTCTTTTTTTTCCCTAAAAAAAAAATTTGTATGTCTGTTTAGAGAGAGAGAGAGAGAGAGCAAAATGATCCAATGTGAGGGGCATACTTTTATTATCCAGAGTGTTGATAAATAATTTGCCAATGGATGGCATCATGATTCATTTGTGGGTGGTGTTATATCCAGAACCCAAAAGCTGCTGCATAGAGAAAAAGACATGATGATTGGAGATGTTGGATTTGGGATTTGCCCCCATTTGATTACTATTAAATCGTCTGTTAATATCAATGTTCAATGAATTTTAGGGAAAATATATATATGTAAGGAGGAAAAAAAAAAGGCAAACCGTAAGCCTCCTCACATAAGCCACTACTCTAGTCATTTTAAACCCAATCTCCAATTTATCAGTTGGGGACAATTAAAGGTTGGGGTTTTTTTTAATTCTAATGATCTCTTAACTTATACGATAGTTTTATTTTGGTCCTCCAATTCAGTTTTAAATTTTTGACATTGTTCATTTGTGTCACTCGGATAGCTCCAACCTACTTTACAAAACTGGGTTTTTTTCTTCTCTTTATTTTTTATTTTTTAATACATATGGTATTGGGGAGAGGGAATCGAACCAAAAACCTCAGGTACATGAATAAATACTTTTAACTATTTGAGCTATAAGCCCTTGTTACAAAATTGAGTTCAGTATTTATAAATTGCAATCCTATTCCTAACTCGTACACATGACATATATGTGTTCATACTTCATATTCTCATGACAATGCTTGAGTAGTAGATTTTTAGAGCTCGAAATCAGCAGTCTAGAGGTTTTTAGTAAGAACTCGGTAGGCAAAAGAGTAAATAATTTGAGAAATGCTTTTTTCTGGGGTCAAAAGTGTCCAGGGTGGTTTCAATCATCTTTTGCTTTTGTACATTCATGATGCAGACCACGGAAATCATTTTGTCCACTTTGGAGTTTGGACTGGAATGAAGAGCTTACTATAAAAGGGGAAATGGACAGTGGTCATACGGTGATGGAATTTGCTGAATTTAAAGTCAAAATATGTGTAACGACCAAACAATATTAATGCTGCATAGACTAGTCGTCTGCCAAGAGGAGGATTGAGGGGAGAATGCATTCCAACGATCACCACGACGGGAGCTATTGCGGTTCCAGCCACCATTGCGGCCATTGCGGCCATTACCGCGGGAGACATGAGGGGTCTGGGCGAGGCCCGCCCGATGGCAGTAATAAGCATAGCATAGTCGGGACCCAAGCCACGAAGAATGGCAGTGACCAAATCATCGTTGGAGACAGGTTGGTTGATGGAGGCAAGGGAGTCAGCAAGAGATTTGGCCTGGTTGAGGTATTGGTCAACGGATTTGGTGCCTTTTGTCATATCAAGGAGTTGGAAGCGAAGATTGGCAGCACTAGCAATGGACTTTTGGGCAAAGTGAGTTTGCAAACAATCCCAAATTTCTTTGGAAGTGTCGTAACCGACAGTGAGAGCGAGGACTGGTTCGGAAAGTGTAGAGGTGAGGTAACTAACGATAAGCTGGTCTTGTTTGTACCAGACAAGGAAAGCAGGATTGGGTTGAGTGCGAGTGGTGGCTGTAACAGAAGAGGAATTAGGAGGGTCAGAGGAGTTGGTGGTGTCAGTGGCAGCAGGGGGAGGATTAGACCCATCAATATATTGCCACAGGTCATGGCCGACAAGGAAAGGCTTGATTTGGCGAAGCCAAAGCAAGTAGTTGGATTCAGAAAGTTTGATGAAATGGGTAGTGTTTGGGCCCAAAGGGGAGGGAGAGGAGGATGAGTTGATGGTGGCGGCCATGGAGGATCAAAGAAAAGAGGTGACTTCGTTTGAAGGAGAGAAGGGCTGATACCATGTAAAGAATGTGATTCTATTGATTGATATTCGGATACAATTGTACAATATATATATAGAATACAGTTGACTTTTGATGGAACTATTTTGGTAAATACAAAAGGCTATTAACCGTAGCAAATCAATTGGAGATCATGATATCAATCAGCATCATTTAGAGATTCATCAGTGGAGGAAATAATGGCTTTGATTGCTGGATTGACAGATAGAAACTAGTATCCAGGTAGTGAGATCTGAATCTATGTCTTCGAATTGAATTGGAAAATTTTAATTAAATTGGACTACGGTCTTGTTCGATATGTACTAAGATTCGCCAAATTACATTGGAGAAATGTCTTGTCCGATGTTTACTAGAACTTACCTACTTAAATTGGACAATAATATTGTGTCTTATAAGTTTTATTTTGTGTCTCCCAAGAAGTTTGTGCTCATTGGGAAATGCAAGAAAACTGGGCACATGGATTGGCTCTGTTTTGGAAGTCGAAATCGTTGAAGAAGTGGGTTTTAGAGGATTTTTAAGAATGTGCATTGACATTGATGCATCAAGACCTCTTCCCCCCAGTTTATCTATGCCTTGTCAAGTTAATGTGCGAAGGAAAATTCGGCTGGGTTATGAAGGCTTAAAAGACTTTTGCATGAAATGTGGTAGATTGGGACACTCCAGAGGCTGCCTTTTGAATCCCAATCCAAGATTGGAGATGGATGGTTTGAAATATTATGATGGAATGTGAGCTTCGCCGATTTCGAAAAGGTCCACCTTCCTCTTTAAACCTGTTTATATCAAAATGAACAACCTATGAGAACCAGACATGTGGACAGGATTGAGCCTGACCATGGTAGCCCTCGGCACCTGGCCTACTGATTCATCGATTAGGGCCACCTCATTCTCCAGGACACGTGGCAAGCCCACAATCAATGTCTACATTCTCACATCGAAAATCTACTCAACTAGCACACCTCCCAAGGCTTATAAAAGGAGTACAATTCCCCAAAATGGAGGTCATCAGAACTTATGGCATACTGCCTATTGATCTGTCAGTTTAATCTTACCAACTCCGTACTTACTTAAACATCGGAGAGCCTTCGGCCGGTACCACACTGGTGCCTAAAGACTTACCAAGCGTGTGTTATTTTACAGATCACGTGCTCTACCAAGGCCCAAAGGCATACTGAAGGCCTAACATCACTAAGTTGGCCTCAAAAACTGCCGAACCATTTTTGAGCGTCAACAGTTTGGTGCCGTCTATGGGAAACGAACAAAATCGACCCATTTTCTCCAGAACACATGGGGATCACTTCAGTACCAACGTTCTTGTCGGAAGACGGATTACCGTTCGGTAGGCAGAGTGGAGCTAGCCCAGCGTTGCCCCCGAGTACTCTATTCGGCAATTCACCCATTATGCAACTCACAGCTGAGGCAGAGCTTCTGGCCCAAATCACTTCCCTTCGGAAGGACATGGCTAAACTCCAAGAACATAACAACCTTCTCTCGTCCAAAGTATACGAAACCCATCAGTTGCTCAATCAACAACATACGCAAAATATCCAAACCACTCAATCTTCCCAGAGCCTGCAGACTCCTAATCGTAAGAAGAAGGGTAAGAAGGTAGCAAAGGCAACGCCTGCACCCTCCAAGCAGTTAGTAGTTTCGGCACCCAAGGATCAATCGCACGTACCGAAAAAGGTTTACTCTGATTGTCGCCATCAGCTTAACGACAAGGAGGTTGAAAGGTAGAGGTCTCCAATCAGGATCAATGCAAGGTTGAGAGATCACGGATGAGGGTTTTGGGAAGCAAGTCACCCATTCGGAAGGTAAGGGGTTTGGAATCGGAAGTAGAATCCGACGACGAGGGTTTTGTACTGCTACAATGTCATGTCGTTCGGCCAGAAGAATGCGGAAGCAACATACCAAAGGCTCGTTAACCAAATTTTTGCTAAACATATCGGCAGCATCATGGAAGTGTACATCGACGATATTGGAGGATTCGGGGAACTCAAGCCATCAAGCTTATTCCAGCCCCTCTCCCCTACTCAATAAGCCCATTATTGAGGAGATGTGCAATTTGGAGGAAACTGACCCAATTGAAGATGACCAAGTGTACGAGGCACTTGTGATGAAAGGTAAAAAGAAACTCATGGGTGAAGGCAGTGAAGGAAACTTATATATCTTTTCTTGGAAACGAATTTAGCCACAACATATAATATATAAACATTAATAATGGTAGATGATTATGCTTATTCTAGTTGAGCTAAGCCTTTTTCATTTTAACTTAAGTATCTTATGATCTAATTTCTTTGAGCACAAAATAGTAAAGAGAGAAAGGATAAGATTTTACCCTTGAAGACTATTTCTTGGACAAGCCAAGAATGCACACCATTGTTGGAAAAAGGTCTTCTTTTCTTCTTCTTCTTCTTACAAGCTCCTCAACCCAAGACTCCAAGAGTGAAGCCCTCTATCTCACCACACCAAAATGGACTAGAGATGAAGAGCAATCAACCTATAAGACTTAGATGCTAGACTTCCTCTATGTTGGACGGATTTTTAGCTAAGGAAGATGAGAGGGAGGATGTCTGACATACACATCAAATCACAAGAATGGAATGCCAAGGTGAAGCATGGGCTCACTATTTTGTGTTGTCATACAACACTTGTCCATGGGCCCAATGGGCTTTTGGGTATTTTGCATTTTCCTTTAAATCGTATTTAAAGCCCAATCCAATTTCTTATTCAAAGTTAATTCCACAATTAACTCTTAATTATGAGTTATGATTTAACTTTTAAATCACTATTATAGTCTTACTAATTTGACTTGGTCAATTGCACTAGTCAAACATGTTGACTTTGACTTGATCGTTGACTTTGATCTTTGACTTTTGACTCATTACAAAAATGGGTATCTTAGACTTGCTATTGGGGGGCTCTTTCTTAATCACAATTGGTTTGACCTAGATACTATTCCTCTGTGGGCTTAACAAGGCCACTTGTGTAACACATTGGAGGATTCGGGGAACTCAAGCCATCAAGCTTATTCTAGCCCCTCTCCCCTACTCAATAAGCCCATTATTGAGGAGATGTGCGATTTGGAGGAAACTGACCCAATTGAAGATGACCAAGTGTACGAGGCACTGGTGATGAAAGGTAAAAAGAAACTCATGGGTGAAGGCAGTGAAGGAAACTTATATATATTTTCTTGGAAACGAATTTAGCCACAGCATATAATATATAAACATTAATAATGGTAGATGATTATGCTTATTCTAGTTGAGCTAAGCCTTTTTCATTTTAACTTAAGTATCTTATGATTTAATTTCTTTGAGCACAAAATAGTAAGGAGAGAAAGGATAAGATTTTAACCTTGAAGACTATTTCTTGGACAAGCCAAGAATGAACACCATTGTTGGAAAAAGGTCTTCTTTTCTTCTTCTTCTTACAATCACCTTAACCTAAGACTCCAAGAGTGAAGCCCTCTATCTCACCACACCAAAATGGACTAGAGATGAAGAGAAATCAACCTATAAGACTTAGATGCTAGACTTCCTCTATGTTGGACGGATTTTTAGCTAAGGAAGATCAGAGGGAGGATGTCTCACATACACATCAAATCACAAGAATGGAATGCCAAGGTGAAGCATGGGCTCACTAGGGTCTTGTGGATTTTGTGTTGTCATACAACACTTGTCCATGGGCCCAATGGGCTTTTGGGTATTTTGCATTTTCCTTTAAATCATATTTAAAGCCCAATCCAATTTCCTATTCAAAGTTTATTCCACAATTAACTCTTAATTATGAGTTATGATTTAACTTTTAAATCACTATTATAGTCTTACTAATTTGACTTGGTCAATTGCATTGGTCAAACATGTTGACTTTGACTTGATCGTTGACTTTGATCTTTGACTTTTGACTCCTAGTTTCTTTTCTCTTCATTTGTTCCTCTAATCTCATTTCTTGGTATGCGATCCGTAGGTTCCTTTAGGTTCCTTTAACAAGGTAGTGGGTAAGCTCAACTCCTCTGAGTTGACTTATGAATTAAATCTCATCATTTAATTATTCCTGTTGGTGAAGGTCAATTAAGTTTGAACCTTTTAGGACTTTCACAAGTCATGGTTAATGCCTAGCAGCATGTCATGGTTATCCGAGCTAAATAGGGTGAGGGAAAGAACCTATTCAAATTGGAATGATCATGCAATTGAATCCTTCTCTTATTCAATACTCCTTATTCACATTATTAGATAATGGAATCTAATGTCAAATATCCTAATGTGAATTATTCATTTATATGATTATCCTGCTAAGATTTGAAAGCCTCTTCTTTCAAATCTTATATACTACTTTGCGCAAAGATTTGATGAATCATATCTTTGGAGTATTCTCTATCTTTTACTGAGAGTAGAGATCTTGTACATTCATTTGTCTCCATGAATTTATTGAGAGTCCTGATAAAATACCTTTAAGTCATGTCTTCTTCAACACAATTATATGGCAATCTCAAGGACAAACAACATAACCAAAAGACATCTACGATGTCTCAAGTCCAAGGATTAGTTTGCATCATTGCAATCTATGAGTTCTAGTTTGACATGTGAGTAAAAACTTCCATTCTAGAACTCATGTATTTGATCACGTTTAGTGTACTCATTCTCCTACAAGCACCTACATACATATCTTGGTGTCGCCACACTCAATGACTTGAGACCTCGTCATTCTCTACATATATAGAAGATACTGCATGTACTGGTCTTGGCGGAATATCAACGCCCAATTGATACTCCTATGACCAGGAACACATTTAGGATTAGAGATCATGATAAGTCTCGATGTATACAATCTCATTACATAGTTCTCATGTCCGCTTATATATTCCTAGGACTATAGTTGTTTCGTATTTCATAAGATAACATGATCATGAATTAAAACAATACAAATTTATAAATAAACCCAATCCTAGACATGTATTTATAAAAAAATCCAAGCACTATTTAAACATAGAAACACACCCAAAATCAACCCCAAAGTCAACTTTTTGGGTGTGTTTATAAATGGGTTTTGAGTGTGTGTAATGATGGGTTTTGGGTGTGTTTATAAAGTGTTTTAGGTGTTGGGTTTTTTTATAATTTCAACCTCCATTTTGGGTGTTTTAGTGAAACTCCCT
Organism: Prunus mume; assembly: GCF_000346735.1. The sequence continues at coordinate 24,230,370 of NC_024127.1, forward strand.
TAAAACAATTGATCTTGCCCATAAATAACTTAATTAGTCATTATAAAAAACGTCCTTAACACTAACTATATTACATAATTAATTGGCTTTAAAGGTTTATATCTAACTGGCAGGCCCACCACATCATCAAAAAAGGCTAAGTTAAATCTGAGCCCTAGTAGTGTATCTCTGCGATACTCAAAGAGAGGAGGGTTTAATGCTCAACTGAGTAGTAAAGGGGGAAAAGTGAAACTAAGAGGAGGTAAAGATGGCCATCACCAACTTCATATTACAAGTGAGTCTGGTCTATGTGAAGCGGTTGTTAGTACCTCCCAAGAGATGGAAGAAGTTGAAAGACATCTGAGCAAGATGAACCAGGAGGTGCAAAATAGGCTCTAGCGTCGTGGTCGCTAGCCTTCAACAGCCACACGGAATCAATGATACAAATAGTCTGGAATTGTCAGGGGTTTGGGAATCCCAAGACATTTTTGTATCTAAAAGAGTTGATTCACTCTAAAAACCCCTCTTCTATTCCTCATGGAAACTAAGATGAATAGTCACAGATTGAATCAAGTCAGGAGGCAATGTGGTTTTTGCAAAAATTTTGTTGTTGATCCAGTAGGGACTGCTGGTGGCCTTTGTTTGTGGTGGAAACCTTAGGTGGAAATAGAAGTTCTCGATTGGAATAATAATGGGATTGATACCCATGTAAAGTCGGACACAAATCAAGTGTTTGGTAGATTCACGTGGTTATATGGCACTCCGTATAGTGCTGAGAAGGTTGCTTTCTAGGAGAGTATTCGCGAGGGGAATAAGATGGACCAGATTCCATGGATTGTATGTGGTTACATGAATGAAGTGATCTAGAGTTATGAAAAAGAAGGTGGTGCTCTTTGGAATGAATTTATGGAATCAAATTCTTTGATTGATTTGGGTTTCAGTGGTCAATGTTACACATGGGAGAAAAATATTACTGCTAATTGGTTAGTAAGGGAAAGATTGGACCGGGCCTAGGTGATTTTGATTGGCTACTTCGTTGGTCTAATACTCAAATTTTATATGGTTTGAGAGTGGGTTTTTATTATTGTCCTTTAATTATCGATACCTCCCCGGCCCCAGTAAAAGGAAAAAAAGTCTTACGCTTTGAGGCTAGCTTGGTGGGTGATCCAAATTGTAAGGAGATTATTAATGGGTGCTGGAGTGAACCTTTTGAAGGATTGGGAGTTACGAAATGGCACCGTAAAAAGAAGTTGATTCAATAGAGTCGCGATAAGGGAGAAAATTATAAATTTAAGATCCAAGCTCGACTGAAGGAGCTTGAGATGAATCAAATGTCTAAGGCTTTCGACAGCACAGTGCGACAACAAGAGTTGTTAAAAGCTGATCTTGATACTTTATGGAAGGAAGAGGAGATATACTGGTGTCAAAGATCACATGTTAATTGGCTTAGTGCAGGGGAAAAAACGCTCACTTCTTTCACCTCTCTACTATTCAACGAAGACAGCAAAACAGAGTTGTGCGTCCAAAAAACGAGAGAGGTATTTGGCTTCCCAGTTAGAGATATTTAGTGATATACTCATTCTTAGCACTAATATTATAGATAAACCCTACACCATTGAATTTTTATAAACAAACCCAAAAAATGACAACTAACTTTATTGAATTTAATATTAATTATTAAATTACTTTGATGCCCTATTGAGTGTTTTGTGTATTTTTATGAAATTTTGGGATTGGGCTTGTTTTAAGAAATTGATGGTAGTTTTGTAATTTATAAGAAGTTAAAAGCCTCTTTGTTATGTTGTAAATGAGCTTTGGGTGTGTTTCAAAAGTTCATTTCATATAGGATATTTTTATAATTTGGACCCCTATATTGGGTATAATAGTGAATCTCCCCTAATTAGGCTCCCTCAAATCTCTTGGTCCAGATGGGTTCCCAGTCTATTTTATCACAATTATTGGAAAGAAGTGAAGGATACTGTGAATTTGGTAGCTGCGGATTGGTTTAATGGTTGAACTCAACTCAAAGAGCTCAATAAAACTTTGGGTTTTCTTCAGTTTTGCCCCCTGAACTATTTCCATATTGTCAATTTAGCCCCTTAACAATTTTTTTCGGTAAATTAGCCCATGCGTTTTTATTTTATTTCATTTTATATTTTACGTACGGTTTGTATTTTCTCTTTTTTTTAATTACGAATTTACCCTTAATTTGGATGGAGTTTGAAAAAATTGACGGTAGGCCCTCAATTGGTGATTTTTAAACAATTGGAGTCCTTAATTTATTGAAAAAATTGTTAAGGCGCTAAATTGACAATATGCAAATAGTTCAAGGGGGCAAAACCACATAAAACCCTAAAACTTTTATTGCTCTTATACCCAAAGTGGCAACTCTTGAGTATTCCAACCAGTTCAGACCTATAAGCCTCTGCTTTAATTCCTATAAGATTTTATCTAAGACTCTGGCCAATCGTCTGAAACAGGCCTTCAGTCATTTCTAGTACCCAAAATGCTTTTGTTCAAGGAAAACATATTCAAGATAATATTGTGGTTGTGCATGAAGCCCTTCATTACCTGAGACTGAAATGGAAGTGAAGAAAATACGAAGCGTGCTTAAAGGTGGACATGAATAAGGCTTATGACAGAGTCAAATGGGAATTTTTGAGAGTTCTAATGGCAAAAATAGGATTTGATAATTTCTAGATCCAGCTGGTGATGGCATGTATATCATCTATCTCTTTCTCTATCCTCCTGAATGGCAAGCTGGGTAGTTCTTTCTCTCTTTCTTGTGGTCTTAGACAAGGATACACCTGATCTCCGTATCTGTTTTTAATCATTTGTGAAGCCTTGACCGAGAACCTAAGAAAACTCGTCAATGATGGAGTTATTAAAGGGATCAAGTTGGGTCGAAGTGGGCGGATTTTGTCTCGCTTATTTTTTGTACATGACGCCTTATTTTTTCTTCAGGGCGGAGCAATCAAATTGTCTACAACTTAAGAAGCTCCTTCAAGATTATTGTCATGCTTCAGGGCAAGAGATTAATTTCGACAAATCCTGCATTTATTTCAGTTGTGGCAAACTTGTATATGTTATGTTTTTTATATTAAAGGTGTTGACGACCCTGAGGTCTATCTAGACCTTCCTACTATATGGAGAAGATCAAAAAAATTGGCTCTTGGATATATCAAGGAAAGAATGAAAAAGAAAGTGCAAGGATTGGCAAAGAAATTAACGGTCGCATTGCGAGATTTTGGTGGGCTAATCAAGATAAGGATTTTGGTATGCATTGGAAGTTCTAGCGTGTTTTGAGTAAAAGTAAGATGGAAGGAGGTTTGGGCTTTCGTGACTTATCGGATTTCAACCTAGCCTTGCTAGGCAAGCAATGATGTCGCTTAATTCAGAATCCGAACTCCCTTTGGGCACAAGTTCTTAAAGCTTGCTACTTCCCGGAGGTGGACTTTTGGAAAGAAAAGGTGGGGCATTGATCCTCGTGGATTTGTTCTAGTCTCATAGCTGGTAGAGATGAGCTGTTAAGTCATACTAGGGTTCGGATCCTAAGTGGTGAAAATACAAATATTTAGACAGATAAATGGCTTCCATTTCCTCATAGAGGGGTCATAAATTCTACTCGATCTGTCCCTCCCAACTTTCCACTGTTGGTGTCAGACATTATTGACAAAAAAAACTCATCAATGGAATCCCAAAAATGTTAGTTTGATCCTTGATCGAGAGACAATGAAAGCAATCAGGAGTATCCCAATTGGAAATATTTATAACCCTGATTGTATTTTGTGGCCTTGGAGTGTTAATGGTCAGTACTCTGTTAAGTCTAGTTATCACAGAACTCATGCTTTAAATCCTGCTTTGTTTGGTGTGGGCGCCCACTCTTCTCATATCACCAACCATGTGGTGTGGAAATAATTGTGGAGGCTGGTTACACAACCAAAAATGAAACTGTTTTGTTAGGGTATTAGTTAAATGAAAGAGTCAATGAAATTACTTGTAGTGTGATTGAAAATGCCTAGAGGGGGATGAATAGGCCAATTTAAAATTATAATTAATAAATAAAAATAAACTTCAGTAGCAGGATTGATATGACTTATCAATCCTGAAACATGTTGAGCATACAATAAAGGAGCGCGTAAAGAATTATTTTCCATGGTAAAACCCCACCTATGGGGAAAATCCACCGGACTCCTTAGTCCAAAAAAAATCCACTATAGAACGATGATTACAAGAAGTACTCACACACTTATCCTAGACATATTCTAGATAATATTTACCGACTTCTTCGTAACTCAACTTCAGTCACGGGATGATCTTTCGACACTCCTTATGTTGAATGCAATATTGGTTACGATTACTTCAAGCTCGCCGAAGATAAATTGCCACTACGGTCTTGGTGCCCTCAATTGTATGAGTCATCGAACATGCAAATGAATACAATGTGAATGATATATGAAAGTATTTGATAAATCACCAGGTAAAGATGGAACATTTGATGACTTATCTCAACTATACGCACATAAGCTTTTCTTGAGAAATTTAGATGATCAACCAAACTATATGAAAGTTGTATATCAACCAAGGCAATACGTCCTATCTTTATAAAGACCTAGTCTCCTTTTTCCGAGGGAATTGCATAAAGCCAATAGATCAAATCTTGCATAATCAGATTTGATTCTTTATACAATTTCGTTAGCTTATGCATGCTTTAAAATAACTTCCAATCCCATCAATTTATATAAGGAAACAATATATATACCAAGATGAAAATAATGACGTGCTCTCCAAGTAAAAGATGAAAATGGATATTTTAATTTAAACCAAAATAAGGTCCAATTAGGAAAATAATCTCAAGAGATAAAACCTAATCCTATAAAAAATAGGACTAATGTAAAAGCATTTGAGTGAAAATAACTCCAGCTAAGAATCCTATAATGAATGCATGATTATGTCATGATTTACCTCAAATCAAGTTTCTCATATCAATCCAGTCATACTTTGAAAATAAGGAATTGAATGTGTTGCGCCAAAACTTCCAGTAAAGATATTCACACACTAATTCCCGACCTATGCTAGAGTTTAGAAAATGCCAATACAATTTTCATACTAACAATAATCTCCTCGTTTGGCTTTTTCTAAACAAAATACCTATTACAACTCAAAAGAAATTGCATGGGATTTAACAAATGAAATCCTACTCTAAACTCAAAGCTCTGAATCCCTGCACATTATGAAACAAAAAACAAACAATAAGCAATAACCTCACCAATTCCAGATGCGCAACAGGTGCAAAAGTCTCATCTTCTATGGCCAAGATCCATTCATCACCTACAAGAACAACATACACAATTTTAGGTTCAATCATGTAAATATAATATATGATACTTACCTCTTTGTTTTACGTGTCTTATGTTCTTAATTTTGCCATGCATGTTTCCAAAGGAATGTTCTTGTAAACAAGATGTGCTACAAGTTTGCAACTAGCAGGATTGACAATGCAATGCAATCCTCAGATTCAGTTTATCATTTGTCCTTCTCAGTAATTCTGATATTCACGTGAAGCTTGAGGTGCAACATGAAGCAAAGCCTAGCTACACAATTAAACAAGAAGCATGAAACGACACTATGTTTGAAAACAAAAAAATTTAATTTTTTGTTATTTTTAAAGACTTGAACAAAAACTAAAGGCTACCACATCAAGAAAAACATACTATTGAAGAAAAAAAAATTAAACATGATCATATCATCTTGTGCACTTGAACAGTAACTCTCCCCCTAAAGATATGCAAAGGATGAAATAGCACCCAAGAAAAAAAAGATGAAAAATAAGGGGTATAAACTGAAACACAAAAATAAAAAGACCATAATTAACCACCAACGACCATGCTTAACATTATACCAAGACTCCTCCTTCATACATGTAAAAAAAAAAAAAAGTATGTGACAACACTATGCATAAGGATGGAGAAGCAGAGCCAATACCAATAATTGTCTAGAAGCATTTGAAGCAAAGCCTTTCAGGATTTAAGGCACATCAAATCATAAAGGTTTAATCAAAATCACAAAGATTATAAAATGAAGAATCAAAAGTATTTGTGAGAAATAAAGTCCATCAAATGAGCAAATATCAAAGCTCAATCTCTTTTTATGTGACTAAACTTGCTTAATAACGAAGAAAAATTCCAACCAAGAACAAGCCAAGAACGTAGGATAAACACACATACAAAATGCATACAGAGCTTCACCCTTTATTTTTTTGCTTTTTTGTTTTGTTTTTTTTAATGCTAACTTTATTAAGCTTTATACAAGACCCATGTAACGGGTGTTAAATCAATGTGCTCAAGTCAGTTGACTTTAAGACAATGGGTGTTAAAGCACCCATATGATGTACTAACTCGAGTCCTATAGGCTACAAAGAGGAGCAATGTGTACAAGATCAAAGTTTTTTTACATGAACCTCGACTTGGGTTAGACAAGAGGCCCGGTTACTTGGCAAGGATCAAACATTTATCTTACTTTACTTTTAATTAAAGAGATGTTATAAATTTGTGAGCTCAGTAGCAAAAAGTACAATGCAAATCTAGTATCAAGATAAGGGCAAGGTGAGGGTTCATTCAAAATTATTAAGTAGGATAAGAATGTATGTGCTATACGTAAGACATGAAATTTAATATAAAGAACATTTAATTCACCTTATAAAAAACAAATACAATCGAGAACCATTCACATAAACCCAATACTGACATGCCCAAAGTGATCCAAAGCCAAAAATCCAATATAAGATTAGCAAAAGCTTCCAGACTTCAGTAGGATTGATATCACTTATCAATCCTTGCATGTGCTGAACAAAATTCTTAGAATTTAATCCAATTGATGTTACAAAAATAGAGAAGAGAATAGCTGGAGTCTTTTGGCATGCATTAGAACACAAAGAATTATTCAAAAGAACAAATACCTAAACATTTTCTAAGAGTGTCAAATTTAAGAGTATCTGAAGGTTTTGCAGCAAGACATTTAAGATCCAAAATTTCTGAAGTAGTTGGTTTACACACAATATTAGTAGAGGCAAACATGCATTGAAAATCTAGAATTGAATGTGTTGCGCCAAAACTTCTGGTAAAAGATATTCACACATTAATTCCCGACCAATGCTAGAGTCTAAGAAATGCCAATACAATTTTCATACTAACAGTCAACCCCCAAAGCTTTACTACTTTAGACCAGTGGTTTCTTAATTTGACCCAACTGGAGTTCTCCTCTAAAGCTGATAAGAATTGGTGCTTGACCAATATTAGCTTTATATTGTGGTATATTTGGAAAAGCATATGTCATTTTGTTTTTGAAGATGTTAAGCTGGAGCCTACTCTTGTCCCGAGGGTTGTCTCCTCTTCGGTTAGTGAATACTTGGAGGTGCAAAGATATCTGTTGCCCTTGTTTTGATTGCTACGTAGAGTGGTGATACTCTCTCTGTCCGTTGGAATCCTCCAAGGAGAGGTTGGGTAAAAGTCAATTCTGATTCTGCATGGAGAAAGGAAACTAATTGTACAGTCCTGGGGTGGTAATTAGAAGCTCGGATGGTCATCTTTGTGGTGGTTCTGTGGAGAGTAAGTTGTGTCAATCGGCTTTAGTGGTTGAGGCAGAAGCGACGTTATGCGGTCTCAACTTGGCGCTGCATTCGAATCTCCGAAAGGTTATTATGGAGATTGATTCCTTGTCCTTAAGGCTGGTATTAATGGTAATCATGGTAACCATGCCTGGACTATTCTCCCCATCCTTGTTGAAATTTGGAGTATGGAAACTATGTTTGATTCAGTTGAGTGGCTTTGGATCCCTCGCAAAAAGAAAATTGCGGCTTCAATTGTTTTAGAAGTGGTGCATAGAGTAACCTGGCTAGATCAGCCACCACCGTCCCTCATGCATGTTTTAACCTCTGACGGGCTCCCTTGCAAGCCTTTTGCAAGGGGTGCCAGTAGTCACGTGAATAGTAACAGTCATTGTCTTGCCCTTACACTTTGCCATGGCAAATGAGTAGAAGTGCTCTAAGGTATAGTCGGGTCGGGTTGGGTCGAGAATGACCTGGTGATGTGGAAAAACTAGTTTTTGTGTACTGTGGAGAGGGGTTGAGATTTGGTGGTGGAGGCCTCACCATAATATCGTGGTAGACGCGGTCAGTGCCCTTCTATAATCAAATCCCAACGCAACAAAATGATTCCATAACTAATAAGCTTTAGTTTTTTTCTTTTTACTCTTTTTTTGGGTAAAGGAAAGACACTATGTCATAAGCACTGTAATAACTAAAAATGTTGCTCAATATCGATATCCTCTCACAAAAAATTGTGCAAAAAGAGAAAATTTCATGGTTTCAGACGTCTATTTTTGTTCAATGGAACAGCAAATTGATGACCAACTCTTCACTTTGAAAATGCCACATCTACATCAGTTGTCAGACTACACTAGTCTTCTCCCACAAAATTAAGAGAACTAATACACGACTTGTGGACTGTGTTATGGACTGCGTATGCGGTGCGGTAGCACCGCAAAGGACTACATGACTTTTGGACTGGAACCATTTCCCTATATACAACAAATGCTGATTCACCATGACTGTAGACAAACATTTGTATCCACTTATGTGGGAAAAGAATAGGAAATGTCTCTGTAGTTTCACGAACCACCATAACTCAAGGAAATCTAACTCATAAGCTATCAGGCTCACCCGAGCATTTCTTGCTCCAAACAACTGAACCAGCTCTTCGCTCTCCTCTCTTTCTCTTGTTTCTAGGAAAATTCACATCTGAAGCTAAACATGATTCTAGAGTAGATTGCTCCTGAGGAACAGATGCATCTACCAACGGATCAGGTTCTGATGATGGAGTTGGAAAAGGACCTTCTTCTTGTATGCCTTTGTCTGATTGCTCATGAGTCTCTTTAGGTTGGTCGCTTATCAATTCGAAAGTGTGCTTTTCTCCTTCAGCTGCCTCATTAGGAATCAGGACATTATCCACAATCTGTAAATTATAACATTACATCTACAATAAGGTAATCAAATAGCCTTGCCCAAAGATTAGGGGCTAAGGATGGAAAAGACATGACACAAGTCCTGCATTCGATTCTAGTCAAGCAGGGAACAAGAAGTAATTAATGGAATCTATATATTACTACTAAGTGTACTTATAAACAAATCATCACATATATGTAAACAGCACTAAAGATGAATATGAAAAATCAGCAAAGGAAATTGAGCTGATATCCAATAGAGGGAAAAAAAACCACCTTCCAGGTGCTAATCCTGCCTACAAAATCAAAATCAACCTAGCTTTACAAGAGCCAGCATGTAGAATATTGTAATTTAACCGTTTTAATTATTATCTTCTAGAGGCTGGTATTACCATATTTACTAAAGATACTTCCCTAAAAGGCTGGTATTAATTATTATCTTATAGAGGCTGGTATTATATTATAGAGACTGCTTTAGTTATGACATAATTCGTCCTGGTATTCCATTTTTGTCCCTTTAGTTCCAATCTTGGCAATCATACCCCTGTACTTACCAGATGTTGCAATTCAAGGACAACTTTATGGTTTCGTCTTTCTTTGGTTATCTTGTCCAATTTTGCGCCTGTCTTTTGGGAAGTACAAGGGTATTATTGGTGAACATGACCAAAAAATAAATGGAACAATGAAAGGTGAATACCCTTTGAGTGACATAAAATTGGTCAAGATAATGAAAAAGAGACGGTTAATTAAAGTTATCCTTGAGTTGCAATATCAGATAAGTGGAGTAAATTGGAACTACAAGGAAAATAGTGGAAACCCTAGCAAACTACGGGGGGAAACTTTGTTATTAGGCCTTCGAAAAATAACTATATGCAAAGAAAAATTTGAATTTTCAGTATTGCCCAAGGAAATTTTGTGAAAAGGCCTCAAGGGAACTGATCACTGGGGATATGGAAAAAGGCAATGCAAATGTAAAAGTATCTCAATCAAGCTTAAGACAGTCATTATGCGGAATTGTGGAATACATGACATCTAGTATGTCAATCCTACCATATTTGTTGCACAGTAGAAAGATGTTTTTCCAACATATTTCATGTAATTATTTGAAATTCAGTGGAACAGTTGTGTAAAGGTCAAAATCGAGATTCTGGAATAAAAGGTTATGTTCTGTAGGGAAGACTTACATCTTCACTTGAGTCTCCAAACTGTGGCGGATGGAAGGTGACATCAATGGCAGACAGTAGTCCTACAGTGCTTTCAATTATATCAGGAACAACAATTGCCTCCCCGAAACTTGACACTGCACTTTCAGGCATTACCATATCTCCGAGATTGTACTCTGATATATGTTGAGTTGAAGTATATATAGCTCCAGCAGATATTGTGTCTCCATTGCCAGCAGAAAATGCTGGACTATGGGCAGAGCTTGTTGGAGCGTCACAAGGTACAAGAAGGCTTAAATTTTCGGAGGAAGAAAACCTACAAGCATTCTTGGACATTACCACATCGATTTGATTCTTCATCTTGTGAACCCGAGAGTGCACAGTCTCAATTTTCCAGAGGACATGCTCCAAGGACTTATCACCATCTCGGAACTCAAAGAACGACCAGTCATCACCAGTGCTGAGTTTATCATTGTAATCAGCACTCTGCTCTGTGATTATTACTACTCCCACAACAATAATAAAATGAGTTTTTCAGAGTCAATCTTAAGGGAAAAAAAGATGTTTGGACATATCAATAAATAAAATAAAAAACTAGACGCAAGTATCGCAACATAATGAGGAAATAAAATGCTGCAAGCTGGTTTGACTTAGATTGACAAGAATGAAGGGTCCTACAGATATTGTACATATGCAAGCACTCATGCAAATAAAAACATACCCATGCAATCCAGGCAATAAGGAAGAAACAACAAATGGTAAGAATAATACCTGCATTACTAAACTCATCAACCACAGAAGTACTATCAGGATCGGATCTCTTATTTTCTGCAATACGTAACAATGCTAGGTCAAACATCATTGTGGGAGTGGGAATTTAATTTATGAAGGAAAGTAAATGAGCAAAATGACGGTGTATTAGTTTAAAGAAGGAGCTCCAACCAAGATAGGAAAAGACATTATGATGTGACATATATGATGCTATATCAGTTGTCTCTTCAACTCTCTTGCGCTTCCTCCTCTTCATAGCTTTTTTTCTGCGGCATTGACTAGAAAATGGCACTGACTTTGAGCCAAATTCTTCCAAAGTAAATTGGTCAAATCCTGAATGTTTTCTTTGATCTGCTACTGCAAGCTCTCTGGAATATTTTAACGCTTGTGATTCAATTTCTTTAATTCTCAATTCCATCCATTTGCAGCGCCACATTATAGGGCGTATAAAGTCCCTCCATTGATTTGTCAATTTCTTCTTCCTGAATTAGAAACAAAGGCAGTTGGAATATATAAGCGAACTCAAATACTATTTCTGAGCACATCCAGAAAAAAAGATTTCAAACAAGAATCATAAACTCTGTTTAAATTATATATATATACAAGGAGCTTCAGTTGAGGGATCTCTCAAATAAGCTTATTCGAGGGACACCTTTGTAAGGCCCACTCCATATTGTATTTCACTAATTCAAACCGTCTATTTTGTAGATACTCTTTTAAAGATCATCTCTACAAAAAATCACTTAAATCCGATATCATTTGACCACTCGATTGAATTATTGAAATTTTAGTACTTTCTTGAAGCACCGTGTTCATTGATTTTGTAGGACACAATTGGATATCGAAACAGTTTCCGATTTGTCTAATTTTTTGCAAGGATGATCTATGAATGAAGACCTAAAAAATAGATGTTTTGGATCGTTGAAAAAAAATTCATAGGGTACCCTAAAGGGTGTCCCTCAAATAAAATTATTTGAAGGATCCCTCAATAGAAGGGGAATATATATATGTATATAATGTTTGTACGTTTGGATATTTTCTTCACATTTTTTTGGTAAATTTTTCTTTCCACAGTAGCATACAGAGCATATATCTCACTTGGGAAGAATATTTCTGAAAGAGTGACTGAAAAATCCTTCACCCACTGTTCTTGCATTCTTATGAAATGGTAAATGAAACCTTAGACCATACATGATCTGAATCATTTTACTTGCCACAAGAAAGACAAAACTATTCATGATAAGGACACCAATAGAAATACACAAATCAATTTTCAGTGTACATAAATTGAAGAGTTTCCTGGTCTAATGTGGTACTCCAGAAAAGTATAAGTATTAGATACATATTCTGATCTGAAACTAACAAATTTTCTACTGTCCAACAGTACCTTGTTGGCTTTCTTTACATTTAAAGACAATAATCTTCAACCAAAAAAAAAAACAATAATTAAATATTTGAATGTTAACTATACATGAGCAAAACTAACAAATAAAAACTAAAAAGAAAGAATTCACAGCCAAAGGACCTAGTGTATGTTTGACAGTACAAATTCTGCTCAGTATGGCCATCGATACAATAATCATGCATTCTCAAACGAGATTTTTTGTTTGATACTGAGGCAAGTGTTACTTAAAAGGGATGAAATAACAAGTTTTTAATGGTAAAAGTTTCAAGTTTAGATTGTTCCAAAAGTTAACCAAACATACTAAATCAAGATGGTTTTCCAATCACACCGACTACTTATATTTACTTTCCAAAAATTATCCAAAATAATTAACCCTATTTATTGCTAAAAGTTGCATGTTACTTAACATAAATATCTAGACGACAACAAAATCAAACCACAAAACTACACCCAAGTAATTGGAAACAGAAAATGTCATTTTCTCCTCCAAGAGATTTCTGTTTAAGGCCACTACGCCTCTCCCTCTCTTATATATAAAATCCCACCCACACCACCAACACACCATCCTCCCCCCCCCCAAAAAAAAAACAAAAGCATTAGCTTCTAGCTCTGCCATCTTGCACACAAGAACTCTGTCATTATATTTTAATAAAATAATCATCTGCTGTACGAAGCAATGCCCTACAACAATGTGACACCAATCAATTTAATTAGGCATGGAGATAGCGATAACAATCCTATAAAAGTAGAAGAGAAACAATAACTTTAATAATTAGAAATGCCTCCATCTTTATGCCGATGATGTACATCAACATAGATATCAATCCTTAATGAAAGTAGATATGCTTCTGTTTGTTTGAGTGTAAGCACAGTTACTTATGCCGTCTTAACTCTCAGACCAAATTAATACAAATAGATCCTCCTATCCTGCTACTAAAAGAATCGAAACAAAGCAAGTAATGCTGTATATCTGCTACACTTGCACAGAATACAAAGAGTGCCAAAGCTTCACTGAAATAGGTTTCTCATGCATACATAGCAAGGTATAAATAGATCACAGCTTAATTTAAACTAAATAGGGAACAACCAGGGTATAACATTAGAATTTTCATTTACAGGAAAAAAACAATAAACTAAAATGATTAAACATGCAGCCAAAGAACAATGCACGTACCTCATTTGAAAAGGACTACTAAATGCATCAAAATCAGATGCCAAACCATTGTCCGCAAAAAACTGAGACTGCACTTCTCCTTCACTAAATCCGGAAAAATTCTCAGTGTCAGACATAGTGTCAGCAAATGAGCTTGAATATTCAGTTGCATCGGGGTCCTCAGTTTCAGCCTGCAGGCTGCTGTTATGATTATTTCTGCATTCAATTATATCAACGTCCACATCCGAAGTGCACATTGAAACCTTATCTTCTCCATTCATCCTAATGGCTGTGTCCTCACAGTTTTTCATGCACCCTAAACCCTCCGCAGCCGAGTTTGGTAAGGAACTCCTGTTTTCTGTATCAATTTCTACTTTTGCATTGATAGATGGTCTACAGTCTTGGTCGATCTCCGTGAATGGTTGGGCAGGAGCCATACCAGGAGGTTTCAATTATCAGCTCTGTTTTATTGATTACTGATGCTTCAATAAGATTCCTTTAATGTTTTCCTGAAACTAGAATAGACAAATTCATGCTAGCAGCCTGCTGGGTTCTTAAAGCAAGAAATAAAAATAAAAATAAAATTCAAGTTTACCCCCAAAATCAATGTGGAACGTTAGAATATTAAAAATTATGAATTGGGGTTAGTAAGTTTTGTACAGTGAATAGCTCCAAGTCATGAAACAACAACTTTGATCATTATCATGCCTTACAGATTTTTATTTTATTTTATTTTCCTTCTTTGAGAAATTACAAAGTATGAATTAGAAGGAAAAGATAAAATAAACTTTATGGTGGACACAGAAAACATGCAGCTTCTTCTCCAATTGAAGATATAGATATGTGAATACAATTCGGCATGTATGTATCTATATATTAACGCAATGCATACATATATGTGAGTATGCATAGGGCAATTGAGAT
>NC_024127.1:24249902-24265957 GCF_000346735.1 Prunus mume
TTACAGATAATTTGCTGACAGCTAACCAAGCCAAGAGGTTAGTTAATTCATGTGGGCGATTCGTTTTGTTGATGATTCGACCGCAAGATCAGAGTTCTGGAGCTGTGACATTGTCTACATTGTCTTTATCTCCTACGCAATGCTCAGACATAGGGACATTACAAGAGAAGTTCAAGGACTTATTTCATGATGTGCAGGGTTTGCCACCACGGAGAGCTGTGGAGCATGAGATCCAGTTGGTAGGAGATTCACCTCTACCAAACTTGGGTCTCTATCGTACTTCTTTGATGGAATCTGACGAGATCAAAAAGCAAATTCAGGGACTTCTTGAACAAGGAGTTATCAAACCTAGCTGCTCACCATGTGGTTTGCCAGTGTTACTTGTGCCTAAGAAAGACGGAGGCTGGCGTATGTGTGTTGATTATAGGGCACTCAACAAAATAACCATCAAGAATCGGTATCCATTGCCGAGGATTGATGACTTGCTAGATCAACTACATGGTGCACGCTACTTCACTAAGCTTGATCTAAAATCTGGCTATCACCAAGTCCGCATCCATGACGAAGATACTTGGAAAACTGCATTCAAAACAAAGCAGGGACTATTCGAGTGGTTAGTCATGCCATTCGGATTATGCAATGCTCCAGCTACCTTCATGCGATTGATGAATGAGGTACTCCGCCCTTTCATTGACGACTTCGTCATTGTATACTTAGATGATATTCTCATTTTTAGTGTCACATGGGAGGACCATATTCATTATATTGCTCAAGTTTTGGAGGTTCTACAAACAAATCAGTTACAGTTAAACGGTAAGAAGTGTGAATTTGGGAAACAACACCTCGTATACTTGGGATTCATTGTTGGTGCAGCAGAACTGAAAATGGACCTAGAGAAAGTACATGTGATTTCTCAATGGCCTACACCTCGTTCAGTGACTGAAGTTCAGAGCTTTATAGGTGCATGTCAATATTTGCGAAAGTTTATTCGGCATTTTTCACAAATTGCAGCACTCTTACATTCACTTACAAAGGCCAATCAAAGGTTTGAATGGTCGAGAAACCATGAAGAATCTTTCCAATTGTTGAAACGAAAGATTATAGAGGCCCCAGTACTAGCATTACTGAATCTGCAGAAACCATTTGAAGTAGAAGCAGATGCATCAAACTATGCAATGGAAGCCGTATTATTTCAGGATGGGAAACCAGTTGCATACCATTCTGAGATGTTTAGTGGACCGGTATTGAATTATCCGACTTATGACAAGGAGCTATATGCAATGCATCAAGCAGTAAAGCATTGGAGAACTTACTTGTTGGGAAAAGAAGTCGTAGTTCACTCAGATCATAAACCTCTTCAGTTTTTAACTACACAGTCTAAGTTGCAGCAAGCTCGCCATATGAAATGGATGTCTTACCTACAACAATTCAATATTGTGATAAAGTACAAGAAAGGAACAACTAATAAGTTGGCAGATATGTTATTTAGACCACCTACACCAGTTAGTTCCGTATTGCTGGTCACTATGCAAATCCAACCCATTGTTCCTTATGAATATGCCAAAGGGTATGACACAGATACTGATTTCAACTCAGCATATGCCAAGCTACAACAAGGAAAGACTAGTGAGTTCCAATTGAAGGATAGACTAATGTACAAGGGAACACAATTGTGCATTCCAGAAGATGGCGACAGATTGCAGTGGATTCATGAGGCTCATACTTCCAAAGTAGCAAGACATTTTGGAGTTGAGAAAACTTTATTGAATCTTCGTCGCTATGTCTATTGGCCAAAGATGCATCTCGATGTTTCACGATACATTCGACGTTGTGTTCTATGCAACACATCGAAGCCTTCCAACAGAAAGTTAGGACTGTATCTTCCATTACCAGTACCTACTCGACCTTGGGAGAGTATCTCGATGGATTTCTTAGGTGGATTGCCTAAAACCAAGTCTGGAAATGATTACTTGTTTGTGGTGGTAGATCGTTTAAGTAAGATGGTGATTCTCATTCCATGCAAGAAGACCGTTACTGGAGAAGGAGCTGCTAAGTTATTTTTCCAACATGTTTGGAAGTATTTTGGCTTACCTACATCGATTATTTCTGATAGAGACAGTCGATTCTTAGGCCATTTCTGGAGGTCGTTATGGGGAATGATGGATACCAGATTGAAAAGAAGTACTGCATTTCATCAACAGACAGATGGGCAAACGGAGGTTGTAAACCGGACTATGGTACACTTATTGAGGGGTTACAATTCAAAGCATCCAAAGACTTGGGATGAAAGTCTCCCTTACTTACAATTTGCTTTTAACCGAGCAATTCATGGTTCCACACTCAAATCTCCATTTGAGGTTTGTTTGGGTTATTTACCTCAGAGTCCTTTTGATTTAGCATTTACTATGAGTGACCAACCATTAAGTGGGAAAGAAGAAGAAGAACATATTCGAGCAAAAAAATTTCTCGAACGAGTCAGAAAGATTCATACCGAAGTAGAGGCACAATTAAAACGTTCTCAGCAACGGTATAAAGCTCGCCATGATAAGCATCGTGTGCCATGTAACTTTAAAGAAGGTGACCTAGTATGGTTACACCTTGGAAAGGAACGGCTAACCGGTGAAGGCAAGAAACTGAAGCCTATTCGTTATGGACCGTTCAAGATCATCAAACAAATTGGTGATAATGTCTTTCAACTTGAATTACCACCATACATGCATATGTACTCGGTCATCAATGCCGAGAATCTTAAACTTTTTGAGCCATCTCTACTGGATGATGATCCCGAAGAAGACACTCGTCTTCTATCAGTTGATGACTTGCAGATTGAACAAGAAGATCCTTTGCAGAAGGATTGTATTTTGGAACAGAAGGTTCGTGAGACTCGACATGAAAAGTATGAGTATTTCTGTATTGGTAGAAAAGGACAATTTTCTAGCAAGTCGAAATGGTATATTCGAGACAAGGCAATAATAGAGTTTCCTCATCTCAATTTAGCTTGATCAAGAGCTCAAGCATCTTAAATGGGGGAGCCATGATCCAGGAGGATCTACCAACAAAAATAAACTTAATATAATATAATTATAATTAATTATATTATATTATATTATTAAATTATTTAAAACCATAAAGACTAATGGTTTATAATGAATTGTTATAAACCATAAAACGTTAATGGTTTCAAATTAAGTAGGATTTTAGGCCATTCATTCTTTATGGCTTAAAATAATTTACTATTTTAGTTTAGTTAATTTTAGCAACCGAACCTTGTATAAATACATAAGTTATTCATTGAAATAAAACAAGCAATTCTAAAAGCAAAACTCAAAGCAGTTCCATAGCTTCTTCCTTTTGTTTATCTAATTGTCTTAAAATTCCTCTCGTTCCTTTATTCCTATAAACTAGGAATTCATAGTTCTATCAACTAGAAGTTTTGGATCATGTATAAGTGTAAATTATTGGGAAATGGGCAATTTATTGGGGAGACTCTATAGATTTTTCTGCAGAAGTCAAACCTTAAAAGAATTTTTGAGTTTTTTTTAAAGGTCAATTTGGTCAAGTGTGTCCGGCACCTAACATGTGTTGGATACGCACAGGGTTCGACGCAGATTCCAAACTAGAATTTGGGTCCGGTCCTGTCAAAATTCATGTCAAACCCATATTATGATGATTAACGACTTATATGATTCATTTGAGCGTGATTAGAAACATCTTCCTTAATCAAGCTCACTACTCTGCCCAAAAAATTTCGAATTCACATATGAGGCTCTGTTTGGTTCACAGAAAGGATTTTATGGGAAATTATTTCCCATGTCTTTTTCCAAGGGATGGGAAATAGAAGGTTGCTTTTCCATGTTTGGTAATGTTAAGAAAGTAACCAGGAAATACCACTTTATTTCCTTTTTGATGTTTGGTTTGTGTAGGAATGAAAGACAAAGTTTGCTTAATTTCCCAATTATACCTATATAAAAATATGAACTAAACAAAATAAAAATGAATGCATTTAAAATTGTTAATGGGATAAAATGGTTATGAAAAAGTGCATTTAATGTTGGCCTTAGTTTTCCATGCAAAGGGAAAATGAAACCCAAGGAGGGTGTAGGGTTTCATTTTCCCCCTATTTTCTCATTTGTCAGGAAACCATTTCGCATGTATGGACTTATCAAACGTGGGAAATTAGAACCAAATGCATCCTTAGAGTGTTTTCTCTTTACTGAGAGTCAAGATCCCTGGTTATACAGTCACATGCTCCTATGAATCAATTGAGAATCCCAAAGATGTTTTAAGTAAATTCCTGAATCGTGTTCGAAGATACGACATAATTTAAGATCAACGATGTATTCATAAGAAAACCATGGAGCTTCATGTCTAAGGATTAATTTTGCGTTATTATAACTTAGAAGTCTTGTTCAACATGTAAGTAAACTTTTCATACCAAATTTCTTGATTGATTGCGTTCAATGTACTCACTCTCTAGCAAACACTTATACGCTTATATTAGTGTCACCTACATGAATGACTTGAGACAAGTCATCCTCCCAATTGAGCAGATAGAGTTCGTTTTGGGGTGGTGAAAATTGACCCAACTCGGGCACCTTTCGAAAACGCAGGCAGTTGGGCTCTTGGAGTTACTACATGAGAGAATTGACGCTAGGCTGGAGAAAAATAGTTGGGCGGGCTTGAGAAAAGTAGCTGGACAATTTTGAGAAGAATAGAGGTTGATTGGGCTTGAGAAAAATAGTGGCCGGAGCTCGAGGCCCGAATGCAGTTGGAAGATAATGGAGCTTGGCTGCCAGGCTACATTCAAATTTGGCTGAGAACTAAGGGGTGGCCGGGTCTGGAAGCTAGAGACTCGGTCGGATGCGGCTGGGTCTTTGCGGCCCATGCCCAAGGTTGTTGCGATCAAGTTTTGGTGGCTGGAAAAGCAGCTGGACTAAGTTAGAGCGTGGCTGGAAGCTCAAAGGTGTCCAGATTGTCGAAACTTGGCGGCCGGATTGAAGAAGCTTGGCAGATGGGCTGCTCTTGATTGTGACTGGACTAGAGACTTGAGTTACAACTGTGACAATGAAGCGCGACGGCCAAGCTGGAGCAGCCCGAGTTGTACTCTACTGCAGTCGGATGAAGCTTGAAGGCAAAACCCGACATGAATTGAGGCTGGATTTGGTGGCCAATGTCCAAAGTTTTTGGCGGCTAGGATCTTGGGGTTTTTTGCAGCTGGGGCTTGAGAGATGCGACCAAATCTGCTAGAGTTTTGCTGCCAGATTTGCTGAGGCTTTGTGGCCGGATGGAGCTAGAAATCGAGATGAGGCCGGAATGGTTGCGCCTTGGGGTTTTTCGCAGCTGGAGCTGTGGGATTTTTTAGGCTGAAGCTTTGCAAGGATGCAGCTGGGCTAGTTGTTCTTTAGGTTGAAACCTCCTTGTCTTATGGGGCTGGATTGAAGGATTTTGGGCAATTGGAATATGAGAGTTTTATTATATATTATATGTAATAAAAATGGGTGGAAATTTAAGAGATATCGGAGGTCCAAGCCCAAGCTACAGATTCAAGCCTAGGATTTCCGGAGGATTATATGCACGTGACAAGGCCTCACAAGCAAAGAAATTAAAGAGGTTGATAATAATTCAGAATGTTTCAAAGCAAGAAAGAATCAAGCATATTAGAATATCTCCATCAATGCAATTCCATAGATTTAGGGGGCCTCGAAAGGAAAGAAATTTTAAAAGAGTTGACATTTAGCCATTTAATGGCCAGCCTATGGGGCAACGGACGCCCTATATAAACTTCACTAAACGAAGGCAAAAGACAGACATCATCAGACAAACAAACCTATTTTTCATCTAGCACTTTTCTTTTTTTAGATTTAGGATTTTACTTTTCAAGCACTTAATGTAACAAGTTCTTCATTTTCCTAGTGTAAGTTTAAATTCTTGTTCAATTTACATTTTCTTGTCTTCTAAATTCAAGTTTATTTCAATTGCTTTACTTTTCATTGTTATCGCACTTTCATTAAGTTCCATTTAGTTTATCGTTCTTATCGCTTTTATTTCATTCTTGCTTTATTTATCGCTTTGATTTATTTTATCGCACTTTACCTCTTGTCTTTACATTAAAACCTAAAAATCACAAAAACATCCATATGAAGCCTAACCATCCTCGAGCCCGAGAAAGTGAAAGAACCTAGGCCAAAAAGAGGTTCCTTGATTGGTCGATCAATCACTTGATCAGAAGTGAGAAGCACATCATATTTATCTACTCACATTTCATTCAAGCCCAAATTCGTGGCTTGGTGATGGCACGCCCCGCACTCAAAAGAAGAAGGACCAAAAGTTCCTTCCGTTGGCGGTCCTGGCCGAAAAGAGGAAAACATAAATTGGCACGCCTAGTGGGACCACTAGGTTTTGTATGGACGTAGACACTAGGGGGCATCGTAGAAGAGATCAAAAATTTGAAGAATCTAAACTTTGGTTGGAATTAGAGACAAGCATGGCTGGTTCACTTCTTATGAATACTTAGTCACAAAATGTTCCGACCGCTCAACAAGAACAAAATGACCCCGGCCAAGCCACCGTCGTCAACCACGACCACGTGTTAGTTGAAGATGTTACTTAAGTCCTATGGGACCAGTCTTGAGGGCAAATCTGGCCACTGGAACTACTCGTTGGGGATCTCATTTTAGTTATATTAGGAGTTTGATTGATTTATGTGGTGCAACTAAGACACTTCTAGACCAAATAGGTCATAATGGACCTACCTCAAAATTTCATGGGGAAGATGAGAGTATTTATATTGCTATGATGTCTTTGAATTTGCTTTTGCCTTACTTTTGTTGGACAAAACTATGGGATTCAAAGATTTTCTTTGGCAAGCACTTCAAAGCAAATCTCAAGACATTGTAAATGCTTTGAATCTTGTTCCGAGTACAAAAAAGAAGCTTGACGTGACAGGACCTGACCTAAATGACTAAATTGCCCTTCTATTCAAATTCTCTTATTATTTTAGGCTCGAGTCTCCCTTGTAATTTGATTATTTCCCAAAATTTCCACCTATCTGACAAACATATATTTATATTCCCAACTTCCAACATGCATATATTTACATTCCAACAGTTAAATTTGAATCCAAGGGAAACACAGAGCAACTAAACTGATTAATTTACAGGTATAACTCAATTATACAGAAAACCCTACATAGGGAAAGGATGAAACAAAAGGTGGAATCTGCCCGGTGGTGGCTCACTGGTGCACGCTTATTGCCTGGGGTGCAAAACATTGAAGAACGTGAGTAGACCAAAAATAAAGTTTTGAAACTAACTATGAAAGTACTAACCCCACTGTAAAAACAGTTGTAAACACTTAAACAAGTTCTTTATCTATATTCTTACATAAATCATACATTCAAATCTATATTTAGATATCCATTCACACATTTATTCAAAACATCCTTCTGCTGAAGACATTGAAAATGAAATTTAGTCTAACACCCAGGCATACCCATTTTATTTCCGTCAATTCCTTTATTTCTGTTTAATCCCACAATTAACCGTCAATTCCTCATGTCACATTTGTGACAAATCCTCATTGGTCTCGGTAACACATCCTCATTGGTCTCGGCAACATAAAGTCAACTTGAGCCGCAATCCTCGCAAGATTCAGGGGACATTTAGCCAACCTGATCCACATTCCTCGCTCCGCACAGTCCGGGTACCCTTAAGACTCGTGGGGCAACTGTCAAGCATGCTGACATAACCGAAGGCAACCAATTTATCTAAAGGCAACTGAAATATCGAAGTCAACATTTATTATATTTGGGTACCTAGGGTGGTTTAAGAAAATATATATTTTTGGAAGGTTTGGAATAAATAAAATGAATTCTTTTTATCTTAAAACTCTGCTGCCATCCCATTTGATAGTTTTCTGAAATTCTTATTTTTCATATTCTTTAAACGTTCTCAACTCGTCAGCATATAAATAAAACATTTAACCTCAACAAAATATGCTAGAAAACTCGAGCTATTTAATACTTATTCAAGATCAAATAATAAAATTGAATTGCATAAATTCATTTATAAAAACAAAAGTCCACTTACTGCTGGTCCGAGCTAGCTGGACCTTTCGAAGGCCCCTCCTGCGGGTCTGCTTGTGCTCGACTGCCTGATTAAACCATCATAATATTTTATTAACAAAAATTCTCAATATAATCTTTCATTAAAAACCCTGACCCCCGAGTCCCAGAAGCGCGTGCGTTAACTTTAATGTCATTCCTAGGCCCACATAAACTTTTCTCTTGTTTAGAATGGTCTAGAAAATATATGGGACTCAAAAAGAGATAAAGTACCAAAAAGTCAACCGGGGACCTCATGGGGTCCACGACCTCCAAATTCCGATTCGAGAGTTCCTAAAGGTTCCAATATGCTTGGACACATGTCTTGAGAGTTCGGTCTCGATCGGACGGTCGAATTGCTCACGACCGCATAATCGGGCAGTTATTGTAAACCTAACCCTAGAGTTAGCATTTTCGGTATCCGGGACTGCGATTCACAATTCGTCAAATCCTACACGATCCTGAAAATACAAGGTATTACATAAGGGAATTTGGGTTCGATCCAATAGTACAAGCATATCAAACCCGAAAATCACACAATAGGCGAAATCCGTTCGAGACTACCTCTGCTACAGTACCCACGCGTGGCCAAACGCGCCGGCAGCGCGTAGGTGTCCAAAGCTATACCGTTCGCTAGAAAACTTCAAATTCCAGGGCTTCCTTCTCGGCTAAAGATACTACTCAACGAGTGGAGTATTTTATCCAACTACAGAGAGGTCCAATTTGGATGGCAACCGGCCTGAATTTGACTTTGAAATCTGGCCAGAACCTAGGTTCGAAATCAAATTCCAAAATGCTACAATCATGCAATTCCTACCCAACAGACAGCTAGGGCTTGCAGAGAGGGTTCGAAAACATACCTGATTCGATAGAGGAGCTCGTCAGAAATGTCATGGCATCGTCAGGAACAACTGGAGAAAAAAATCAGTCAAAATCGTGGCCTGTATTAGAGGTTTCCAGCAAGGATTTTGGGTGCAACATGACAAGGGTGTCGAGCGAGTTCGAATGTGATTGGTCTCACGTCCTGCCGTGGCCGGATGGCCATGAATCGAACAGAGAGAGGGACGGTATCAGGGAGAGAGAGAGAGGAAAGAGAGAGAGATGTCGAGCGCGCGGAGAGAGAAAAAGGGTTTTCTGATTTTTCTAAAACCAACTTAAAATTATTTATGGTTATGCCACTGAGA
Organism: Prunus mume; assembly: GCF_000346735.1. Next base: position 24,259,188 of record NC_024127.1, read on the forward strand.
CATTTTTTATCGCCATTTCTTTGTTACAACTCCAATTCGAGCCCACTACAAGTCTGCGGACTTGTCTCGACGTGCTCTACGCAACAAAACTGAAATTCTCAAATTCATTCCAGAGCAAAAAGTCAACTTTAACCCTAATAAAATATTCTAGGGGCAAAATAGTCTTTTCCCATAATAAATTAATAATTAAAAATTGATTTAGGATCGGGTTGTTACATGACGTGTTGAGAATTAACAGTTGGAATGATTTTATCAAGAGTGTGCTACTATTTTGTGAACAACATGACGTTAATGTACCTGATATGAGTGCCTGTCATAAAATGGGTAGAGATCGTTTTGGTCAACAAAAGGATTCTCTTACATTTGAGCATTATCATCATATTGATGTATTTAATGATGTAATAGATTTTCAGTTAGTAGAATTAGATACTAGATTCTTAGAGCAAACATGTGAACTTTTTTTTATCTTAGCTCAACATATTAGTAGTATGTCCTTCAAGCCAATTAATTATTTGATAATTAATGTTAATCACATCTTTTGCAATGAGTAATTATATTCATGAGCAAGAGCAGTTATTTTCAAAATCATGATTATTCTATATTAAGAAATGTAAAACAACTATAGTCCTAGGAATATGAAAGTGGACATGAGAACTATGTAGTAATGAGATTGCATACTTTGAGACTTATCATGGTCCCTAGTCATATCCTAAAAAGTTTTTGGTCGTAGGAATATCAATTGGGTATTGATCTTCTGCCAAGACCAGTGCATACAATATCTTCTAAAAATGTAGGGAATGAGGAGGTCCTCAAGTCATTGAGTGTAGTGACACCAAGATATGTGTGTAGATGCTTGCAGGAAAACGAGTACATTGAATGCGATTAAATACATAAGTTCTAGAATGAAAGTCTTTACTCACATGTCAAACTAGAACTCATAGATTGCAATGGTGCAAACTAAATCCTTAGACCTAAGACATCATAGATGTCTTGTGACTATGTTGTTTGTCTTTGAGGACACTATACAATTGTGTTGTAGAAGACATAATAATCAAAAGGTGTTTATAAGGACTCTCAATAAAATCATGAAGGCAAATAAATGTACAACAATGAATTTCTATTCTCAGTAAAGAGAAAGAATACTCCAAGGATATGATTGATCAAAGGATAATATCTGAAAGAAGAGGTCTCCAAATCTTACCAGGATAATCATATTCATCAGATTAGGGTATTTGATATAGAATCTATTATCTAATAATGTGAATAAAGACTATTGTAAAAGAGAATGATTCAATTGCACGATCATTCCAATTTGAATAGGTTCTTTACTACATCATATTTAGCATAACTATGACATGCTGCTAGGCGTCAACCATGGTTTGTGGAAGTCCTGAAAGGTTCAAACTTTGTTAACCTTCATCAATAGGAAGAATTAGATGGTGAGATTTAATTCGCAAGTCAACTAAGAGAAGTTGAGCCAACCCACTACCTTGCTAAAAATAATCTATAGATCGCACACCTAGAAATGTGATTAGAGGAACAAATGAAGAGAAAAGAAGCTTGAAGTCAAAAATCAATGGTCAACGGTCAAAGGTCAAAGTCAACATGTTTGACTGAAGTAATTGACCGAGTCAAATCCCTGTTGTGAAATGTCCATACATACTCTTCCTATTTATAGTTCAATTCGAATTAAGACATATGGTGTTTACTCTTAATTCCAATCAAGATGCACAAATCTTAATGGTAGCTAGGCATTCTGATTAGCATATAGGTAGGTAGGCATAATGAATAAGAACATGAATCATGAATCAAACTTGAAACTTGAAATTTATAAACCCAGAATATTATGTTAGGTTACATCGAAGCCCTAGTTATGGATTTAGCTACTCATAATGGGAAGGAAACTTAAACATAAACGAGAAAATATAATGAATGTAATAAGAGTATAAAAACCCTTTTATGAAGTTCTTGTGGTGTCCAATGCTTCTCCAAGAGCTTCTCCACGTGTAATGCTTCTCCAAGAGCTTCCCATGTTCAGAAGGATGTATGGAGGTTAATGAGGTGATTTTGGATGAGCTGGGGTGAGTGGTGATGGCTGAGAAAGAGGAAATTTGTAGGGAAATGGAAGAGGGGCTTGTTGGGACAGTTTTGGTGATTTTGGGTTGTGAGCTTTGGTTTGATTGCTGGAGTGTTTGAGGGTGATTTCTGAATGTGTTTGGGAAATGATGAGAGTGTGGAAGATGGAGTGAAGGATGGATGAATTATAGGAGTGTGAATCCCAGGATGTGGTTTGTGGGATTGTGAATCCCAGGATCTGTGCCCTTCAATGTGTATGGGAAAATGATGGGAGCGTGGAGGATGGATGGAGTGATTTACGGGAGTGTGAATCCCAGGATGTGTTTCCTTCAATGTGTTTGGGAAAATGATGGGAGTCTGGAGGATGGATGGAGTGATTTGTGGAAGTGTGAATCCCAGGATGTATGTTTTTGGTATAGAATGAAAGTGGTATTTATAGGGAGAAGGAAGTGAGAAATCTGAATTGAGTATGGTTAGAGCATCTCCAGAAGCATCGCTACTCCTTTGTCCCTGGCTATTTGACTGAAAAAGAAGGGAAAACTGCCCTTCAGCAGAGTCGTTACCTTTCTCGCCATTTTGGAGATCGCTATTTTGGCTCGCTACATGTAGAGAGGAGGAGAGAGAAATTCAAGGCTTGCCATCTTGTTCAAACCCAAAACTTCAAAGTCTCCATCGTTTCTCTGTTTCTCTATATTCTCTCTATCAAAGTCTCCATCGCCATCTCTATTCTCTCTGTCAAAGTCTACATAGCAGTCTTTATTTTCTCTGTTTCTCCACCCTCTTTGAACTATGAGGTGGTGTTTTCAGGTGAGATTTGAAAATTCCCTTTTAATTACTTGAAATTTTTATATGGGGATTGAAATTTGTACATGGGTTTGTATATGGTTCTAGGTTTGAAATTTCATATGGGTTTCTAGGTTTTTGCTTGGAAGGGTTTGAGTTTGTGCTTCAAATTAATAAGTTCCTCTGCAATTTCTACAATTTGGGTTTAGGGTAAAGTATTTGGGTTTGTATATGATACAATTTCTACAAGGGTTTAGGGGAAAGTATTTAAAAGTACTTGAATTGTTGGATAAAATTATACTGCAATTTCTGCAAATTGTGCCATCATATGTCTTGAATTGTTGGACAACAGCAGCTTCCATGTTTAAATATGGGGTGATTAATTTTCTACGGCCTACCTTTTTGTAGATTTGAAAATTGTGCTTCTGTGAATAAAAAATTTAATGTGCTTCTCTGCAAATTGTTAGATGGATTCTGTAGATAATACATATTATGCCAACATCCTCAATGGACAAGTAGACCTTACTGATCCATTTTCAACATTTGGTTGCACGCCTACAAACCAAAATGAAGGTGACAATGACATGCCTCAAGTGATTGTTCCAGCTATACCAACCACCAAGAAACCACAAAGAGCTAAGAATTTTGTTGTTGAAGAAGATATGCTTCTTGTGTCTGCATGGCTTAATGTTAGCTTAGATCCAGTGCATGGCAACGAACAAAGGAGTTCTACTTATTGGAATAGAATTTGGGAGTACTGGATGGCAGAGAAGAAGTTTACTTCTGAACGCAGTTCCAATTATCTTCTACATCATTGGTCAGGAATTCAACTCTCAGTGAATAAATTCTATGGATACATGGCCAAGATTGAAGGGAGGTCTCAAAGTGGTGTCAATGAAAAAGACAGGGTAATCTTCTTGTCAAAATTACTAATTTACAATCACATTTAGTCATTATGTATATTTAGTCTTGCGATACTCGCCTATGCCATTTACTTAGAAGTTCTAACCCTTGCTTGTTTTAATTGTTAAATATTTTCTCTTGCTAAAAAGTCTTACATTAGCCAATATATATGTTGAGACTATTCCTAACAACTAAAATGAGTTATTAAAAATAGCAACTTTAATTCTCGCAAGTGCACGAACCGTTCATAGTATAGCTTATGTAAATATGAGGTCGATCCCACAGAGAATGGTAACTTAGTTCCAAGTTATATTACTTAGAATGCTGGAAAAACATAAAACAAAGAAACTGACTAACTAACTAAGGGCAAAGTCGAATTCAACAATGCCTCTTGCTAATTACTCAAGGTCTAGGACAAAATCCTAGCACCATACACGCACTCGAAATGGGGGGTTTTGTTGTTGAAATGATGACATGAAAGTGAAAAGAAAGTGCTGGAAAGTAACCGCTGGCAGCAATCAACAAGTTGTGAAACAATGGTGCTATAGTTTGATTCCCCGGCAACAATGGTGCTATAGTTTGATTACTTTGAGTGTTTTCGTTTTTGTTTGTTTTATTCGTTTCTTTTCGTTCATTTTTCAGTATTCAGTTTTTCTATTTAGTCATTATCTCCATTGAAGGATTTGAATTGGGTTCCTTTGTGTGTGCATGTATGTTCGAATCTGACCAGGAGCAAAGTTCACCTGAGCCACTTTCACCAAGAACCGCTGCTGTACGTGCTGGTTTGAGGAGGAATTATAGTTCTTCAAGCACTGAATCTAAGAGTTACGAATCTGAAGGTTCAAGTAAGATGGCGGAAATTCCAAGCAACAACAATAATGATGAAGGAGGTGGTGTGCTTGTTGTCCAACCTCGAAAACCCCTGCGTGAGTTTTCCATTCCCAAAGTCACCGATCAACCTTCGTGCATCGTCTATCCTCAACTCATAATTGATAGGTTTGAGCTTAAAAGTGGTATGATTCATCTTTTTCCAACTTATTATGGTAATACCATTGAGGATCCTTACATGCATATTAAACAATTCTTTGAAATATGTGCTGCGATCAAAATTCAAGGCCTTGATGATGAGCGGATTAAGATGAGGCTATTCCCATTCAGTTTAAAAGATAAAGCTAAGTCTTGGTTATACTCTTTGCATAATGCTTCAATTCATACTTGGGATGAGTTTTCTAATAATTTTTTGCATAAATTCTTTCCTGCTCAAAAGACTAACAAGATTAGAAAGGAAATCCTTGGTTTCACACAAAAGGAAGGAAAAACTTTTCATGAATGTTGGGACAGGTATAAGGAGATGGTAAGTTCTTGCCCACACCACAACATAGAGAGTTGGATGCAAATGCAATCTTTCTATGAAGGTTTGCTTGATTCCGAAAGGATGATGGTACATGCAACAAGTGGAGAAGGATTGATGAACAAAACAGTAGATGAGGCTTTTACTCTCTTTGAATCTTTGAGTGCTAACTCTCAACAATGGAGCTACAATAAAGGAAGAGGAGCTCCTATGAAAGCTGTGGTCTCTGAGGTAAGTACTAATAATGAGATTGCTACAAAACTTGATGTTATATGTTCTTTGTTTCAACAGGCAGTGACTGGCCCTTTGGAAAACATGGTGGAAGTTCAATACCAATTTTTTGCGGAGCACATGCTAGAACAAGCAAATGCCCTTCAAGCAAGGAATCCTAATAATGATCCTTACTCAAACATGTACAATCCGGAGTGGAGAAATCATCATAATTTCAGGTGGAGCAATAATTCAAATGTGCAACAATCTCAAGGACCTCCCCTAGGATTCCAAACACAACAAAGGCAATTCCAGCTAGAGGTGTCAAACGGGCTGTGCCAGGCCATTTAAACTCGTGTCATGCCGGCCCATTTAATTTATCGGGCCGTGCCGTGCTGATCCATTTAATAAAATCATTGATCTCAGCCCGGCCCAAAGCCCAAGTCCATATTGAAACGGGCCGTGCCGTGCTTGGTCCGTGCCCGTGCTTGTGCTCGGGCCATACTCGGGCCCAAGAACAAGCCCATTTAATTTGAATTTTTTTTACTTGATTTTTTTTCCCACTAGATAATTAAAATTATAAACATAAAACATATAATTAGAAACAAGGAATGATGAACTATTTGAAAACATTAATAATCAAACATCCAAACAATATGAAAATGTGGAGGGCAAAAATGTGGTCTCGTTAAAACCTTGCCTTAAAAAACCCCTAAAGGAGGAAAATCCGGTCAAAGAAAAAGAGTACCACTACCCTCCCAAATTACACAAAAAGAAAAATAAAATTAATCTAGGACACCAGGTAAAATATCAGCATTTGTCATCTCAAGTTCCTGCGTCAGTCAACCGAAAAAAATAATTATTATTTTCTGGGGTAAAAGAAGATACTTAGAGCATCATAAATCTTCAAAAAGACATGCAGTCTGATGCACAACATACAAACCTGTAATCAAAGGTGGATCTGGCTCTCGTGTACTATGCAATATAGCAGTCCCAGATAATACAGTGATGAACCCGCAAAGTTTTGACGCTATGCTGTGTTAAATAACTCGCCTTCTAGATCTTGTTCTTTGATGTAACCGACGGCAATAGACTAAACTAGCAAATATTAGAACACTTAGAAACACACAAGAATTATACTGGTTCGGCAGAACTTTTGCCTACGTCCAGTTGTGATTTCTCTAGGTAGAGAAAACACCGCTCCTTTGATTAATAATAGAGATTACAGAACTTTTGCAACCCTAGAACTAATCTCAAAACTCTTGGCTGTCTCTGGCTGTTTTTCCTCTCTTTAAAATAAGCCTTGCCACACCCTATTTATAGATATAGAGTTGGCTTACATGTCCCAAGGCTGATTGGATTCCTATTCCTAAGTAGATTAGGAAATTACACTTATCCAAATCCTAATAGACTTCTAGAAATCCAAACCTGAATTGAATAAGGAAAA
>NC_024127.1:24267937-24282840 GCF_000346735.1 Prunus mume
CATCGTCTTTCTTCTCCCTACTGCTCTCGACTTTATTCAGAGGCATGGTTGTCTCATCAAAGACAACATCTCGGCTGACAACCTTTTTCCTGTTGTTGATATCCCAAAGCTTGAAACCCTTCACTCCTTTCTCAAAACCTAAGAATATGCAATGTGTAGACTTTGGTTTGAGCTTGGACCTTTCATCGCTTGGAATATGTGCATAAGCACTGCAGCCGAATACCCTGAGCTTGGAATAGTCCACCGACTTCTCAGACCATACCTCTTCTGCACTCTTAAAACCGAGAACTGTAGATGGTGATCTGTTAATCAAATAACTTGCATGATTAACAGCTTCTGCCCAAAAACTATCAGGCAATCCTGCATGAAATCGCATGCTCCTCTCTCTCTCCATGAGAGTTCGGTTCATCCTCTCAGCAGCTCCATTTTGTTGGGGATTCTTCTTTACTGTGAAGTGCCTTGTGATGCCTTCTTGCTTGCAGTAATCGATAAACTCATTACTTGTATATTCACCTCCATTGTCACTTCTCAGGTACTTGATCTTTCTTCCAGTTTGATTCTCGGTTTCTGTTTTCCATTCCTTGAACTTTGCAAAAACCTCGGATTTCTGCTTCATGAAATAAACCCAAACCTTCCTAGAAAAATCATCCATGAAAGTAACAAAATACCTAGCTCCACCATTTGATTTGGTTGGTGCAGGACCCCAAACATCTGAGTGAATATAGCTGAGTTGCTCCTTGCTTCGGTTATCTGCACTGCTACTCGTGAATGATACCTTCCTTTGCTTTCCAAGAACACAATATTCACAAAAGTCCAGTTTGCAAGCTGACATGCCTTCCAATAGGCCTTGCTTGTGTAATTCTTGCAACCCTTTCTGGCTTATGTGCCCGAGCCTATGATGCCAGAGTTCAGTCTTGTCTTCTATACCTTGATTTACAGAAACAGCTGCTCCCCCAACTATAGTGGTCCCAATTAACTTATACAGCTTATTGGGTTGTAGGTCACCCCGCATTACCACCAGTGATCCTTTGGCTACCCTGAGTCTTCCCTTTTTAGACTCGTACCCATAGCCGGCCTCATCTAAAGTACCCCAGGAAATCAAATTCTTTCTTAGTCTAGGGACATATCTAACGTTCCCCAAAACTCGTATCATCCCATCAAACATTCTGATTTGAACAGTGCCGATTCCTTTTACAGGACATGAAGAATCGTCCCCCATTAAAACTTCCTCGCTGCTGACTTCTTTGTAAGTATCGAACCATTCTCTTACTGCACACATATGAAAAGTGCATCCGGTATCCAAAATCCAATTTGTGAAAGCCTTGGAGCCTGATGTTACTGAAAGAAGCTCCCCGTCACTCTCATGCTCGGTGACTGCACTAGCTGAACCCGAGCTTCCTTCCCTCTTGGCTTTCTTCTCTTTCCAAATCTTGCAGTTCCTCTTCCAATGATCGGCTGAACCACATTCGAAGCAACCTTCCTTCTTTTCCTTTTTCTTCTTGGATTTTGACCTACCTCTGTTGCCTGTTTTCTCTTCCTTTGTCTTTTCCCGCCCCCTCTCCTTGCCTTTGGCATAAAGGCCTTGAGAGCTTTCAGTTATATCATCTAGTTTAGCATATGACTGAAGAGCTTGAATCACGTCTTCAAGCTTCAGGGACTCTTTTCCAAACATTAGAGTTGTTCGAAAGTGCTTGAAAGACGAAGGTAGAGACCTCAGCAAGATGATAGCCATATCATCATCTTTGTAAGTTTCTTCGACCTTCTGAAGATTAGTTATGCAATTTTGAAACCTGCATACGTGATCTTCAATATCACCTCCTTCCAGTCGAAGTCCGAATAGTTCATCCTTTAGAAAAAGTTTATTGGACACGGTTTTGCCCATATAAACATTCTCCAACTTTTCCCATGCTTCTTGGGCAGTCATCTTTTCTGTGATGTGTGACCGAACTGATCTTGTGAGATGGATCTCGATGGAACTCTTGGCTTTCTTGAGAACCTTAGTCCATGCTGTGTCTGTCATGCCTGTTGGCTTCTCACCGCTGAGTGCATCATCCAAATCTTGCTGTATCAGTACGTTCTTCATCATCCTTTGCCAATCCGTGAAGTCATCCTTGCCGTCAAAGGGCTTTAACGCAGGTCCTAGATCCGCATTCATCTTCCCTTTAGACATCGTAGAACCCCTTAACCTAGGCTCTCTGATACCACTTGTTAAATAACTCGCCTTCTAGATCTTGTTCTTTGATGTAACCGACGGCAATAGACTAAACTAGCAAATATTAAAACACTTAGAAACACACAATAATTATACTGGTTCGGCAGAACTTTTGCCTACGTCCAGTTGTGATTTCTCTAGGTAGAGAAAACACCGCTCCTTTGATTAATAATAGAGATTACAGAACTTTTGCAACCCTAGAACTAATCTCAAAACTCTTGGCTGTCTCTGACTGTCTTTCCTCTCTTTAAAATAAGCCTTGCCACACCCTATTTATAGATATAGAGTTGGCTTACATGTCCCAAGGCTGATTGGATTCCTATTCCTAAGTAGATTAGGAAATTACACTTATCCAAATCCTAATAGACTTCTAGAAATCCAAACCTGAATTGAATAAGGAAAACTGAAATTCTTTCCTAATCCCTCTAGGACAAAAATTGGTATACCTCTAATTTTCCTAAAACAATCCTAAACCAACTAGGACATATTTGACGAGCCAAAAATCCTAACATGCTGGTCATGCTTTGACCAGAATAATTCTACCAAAAGACTACATAACTTAGATTTATAACAAACACTCACCCACAAAAACAACATGTTCACGTGATGATACCTTAAACATTATTGCACTGGCAAATATTGTAAAAGAGGTGAACATAGCATAATAGATAGGAGAAACAATTGCTGTGTTGAAAGTATCCAATGCCTGCAACCACACCACGTGAGAAACCAGCTAAAAAGTTCACCCGATTGTGCTGTCATCTTCAAAATATGAGAGATCTTCATCTACAAAACTTTGAGTTCGAAAATCAGCATCTTCCCAATCCTTCAAACACATAAATGCCTTGCATATTTGAGGAGTAAGCCTCGTCCTCTTTTCGTCTAGCACACGACCACCTACACTAAAAGCAGACTCCGAAGCTACTATGGACACCGGAGTTGTTAGTACATCATGTGCCATAATGGAAAGCATAGGAAAGTTCTTTTCATGTGCTTTCCACCAATCCAAAATATTGAAATTATTTCTTTCTTCCTCAGTCATAAATTCAACAAATTCAGTATCCAAATACTTAAAAACTTCAGTACAAGAACTTATTACACTCTTTTGTTTTCCTTTGCTAGCAAGCATTACAAAAATAGTTGCACTACTAGATGAAGATGAACCAAATAAATGAACAGTTGAAGCAGTTTGTGTAGCTATTGTACCAACACTATATTTCTTCTCATACAACAAATAAGTATCATTGAATGTCTTCTGAATATTGGATATTGTAAGTGGTAAACTAATTGATAAATTTCTTGAAATTCAGTCAATATTACTTCCAAACCACTTACTTTCATTCTAGGATCCATTATTGCACCAAAACAAAAAGTATAAGGAATCTCTGTCCAATACTTTTTATATTTAGTTTCCATTTGCTCACAAATCTTTGTAAAATTATATGTAGTATCAAATCTGTATTTAGCAAAGGTAGCACTAATTGAAAATAAATCATGAAGTGCAACAGGAGGTGTCGGATAATAAACACCAGAACAGTTACATGTAGCATCATAAAAAACTTTGAAAAAGTCCACCAAAGTAAAGCATACATTCCACTCTTCATCCCTCAACAGATTGTCATTCATTTTATTATTATAATAAAAATTGATGAATTGGTGTAATCTTTACAACTTTTAAGCATGTGATAAGTTGAGTTCCAACGAATATGCATGTCTTTTTTCAATTTTATAGGTTTCAAGCCATGAGACATACAAAGGTGAGCAAAGTCTTGCTACCTAGAGCTACTAGAAGAAATATAACCAATAGCATCCCTAATCAATTGAAGCTGGGTTTTAATAACTTTTAATCCATCTTGCACCATTAGATTAATTATATGACACACACACACCTCATATGAAAAAAATTTCCTCCGTAAGGAGGATGTAAAACATGTTTAAACTGCTCAATAGCAGAAGAATTATTGGAAGCATTGTCAAAAGTAATAAAAAATATTTTATTAGCAATGTTATACTCCTTAAACACATTCATCATAGCATGAAAAATAGAACTACCAGTATGTGGAAATTCAAGAAGAAGAAATGCAATAATTCTTTTCTGCAACAACCAATTTTCATCAATATAATGGGCAGTAACACAAATAAAAGGTAAATTATTACCACCATCCCACATGTCAGAAGTCACAGCAATAGAACCCTTTAAATTAGAGAAAACATTTATCAATTTTTTCTTTTCTTCATCATAAAGTTTCACAACATCACTCCTATTAGTATTGCGAGAAACTTTCTTAAATTCCAGTTGCAAAGCCACTTGAACAAATCTTTCGAAACAACGATTTTCAGCAAAATGAAAAGGCAATTCAGCACATGCAATAAATCTAGCTAACTCAACTCTCATTTTAGCTTGAGAGTACTTAAATGAAGAGATTTCAGTATTTGCAGATAGTTGAGACTGCCTAGCATGATTATGACCTTTTTTTTTTAAGGCATGCATTAAAATGCCTATGAAGATGCCCAGCACCGTTTGTAGTTTTACAAGTCAAAGCATGTTTGCAATAAATACACAGTCTTTGGAAGAATAGTCCCATCATCAAGTTTTTGGTCACAAACTTTAAAATGTTTCTAAACTTCAGAAGTTTTTTTTCTTTTTTAACCTCAGTTTGATCAATGTTTTCTTCTTGAGTGTTTGATTCAAGAGGCATATTAGCATGCATAGGTTGCTCCACATCATTAGAGGTTAAGTTATTCTCATTATTAGGCATGTCATTAGGATTAAAATGTTCAAAATTATTATCACAATGCTCACCAAAATCAATATAATCTCAAGGATCCATTAACAAAAAAAAAACAAAAACAAAAACAAAACAAAAATACCTCCCTTGGTGATTACAGAATCTCCAATAGAATTTCACACCCTCAAATACTTGTTAAAAATGCACACCTTAGAACGTTGGCTGCATTAAAAATACACATATCAGCAAAACAAAAACAATATGTTATAATTCAAGATTTACGATTAAATCAATGATAGCATCCCACAAAACAATGTATTATAGTTCAAGCTTGTTAACATCTAAATCCTTTAAAAGTAGCAACATTCATAAACAATTGGAACACATAAAGGAAAACAGAAACACACAAGTCCTACTCAACTTTAGTTTGTAATACCAATTTATTTTCTTTTGGGGTGTCGACATTGAATATGATTTCCCGCTGTTCATGACTGATTATTAAGAATAAAAATTTGTATAGCATTATTTTAAATAGAAAATTAACAACAATGGCACTGGAAAAAGAAGAAGAAAGAGAATGGTAGTTGCATGTTCTCTCTCTATTATTAAACCGACATTCCTGTGTGTAATAGGTCAACAAGATGAAGTTATATAAAGATGGGAAGAATAATAGAAACATTCTTTTTATATACAAAAAAAAAAAAACGTTCTCTTAACATTGCTTGATGCATAAATCAAATCAAATGGTGTTTGATCTGCAAAATGTTTCATTCAATTATGGGCAATTACTATTATCTATATCAATGAATTCAAGCAAAATTTCAACTATATACAACTCTCTATCCAGCTTTCTGTCAAATTTATTCTCAATGGGGTTAATGTGTTGAGCTTTTTATACATTGTCTATTAATTATATTGAGCTTTTATACAAGTCCTACTCAACTTCTATCTGTAATACCAATTTGAGCTTCTTCTATCTTTCAGATTCCAATTAACAGACTCGATATATTGATCTTTTTGGGGTTATATATAAGAACTCTCTCAAAAAGACTAAGAAAAGAATGTTTGAAAATCCAAACCAGATACTTACCATTCAATTGGACTAAATCTTCCTTCTTGTCTCCCAATTTGAACACAGAAGGTAAAATCTGCAAAACTCACACCAAAAAATCAAAAAATTTAGACTGTTGTCTTTGATAAATAATTAAAAGTAAAAATAAAAACAAGCTCAGACCCTACAATCAATGTTTCTCACAAAGTTTGAGCAACCAAACATAGAAACTATACGGTTAAAGCTCTTACCTTGCAAATCCAATTCTGTAGAATCAGAGAAAGCTTGTAAGCCTCCAAATACAAGTATCGCAACAGTAACAGCGCAAAAGAATTAGTCCTTGCTGATCGTTCGCCAGCTATTTAGATGCCTCCAACACAGGTTATGATGCTATATGGATCATCCAACACAGATTTGGGGTTTTTATAATTGGGGGTATTTCCTAAATATTTATGATATGTTGGAAGAGGAAGAGGAGATGTAGAAATTGAGAGGAAGAGGAGGAGACGCTGCTTTGTTTTCATCGCTTCTTCACGCACGGCTCCTCACGCTTCCACGGCTGACACCTCTAGACGCTTTGAGTTTGAGTCCAACTCCAACTCTCCAACTCCAAATCTATTTGTTAAGTCATTAAGGCTGGGTGGTTGTTTGTCAAATGTTTTTATTAATTAAGTCACTTAAGTATGTTTGGTAAGTAATTGGTCATTGCATCAATTTTTATTATTTATTATTTTATTTTATTTACTTGCTGTTCCAACTTGGTAATGAAAAAATGCAATAAATGATTTAAGCGGGCTCGGGCTCGTGCTGTGCTTAGAGCGGGCTCGGGCCAAGCCCATCTCATGTCAGGCCACGGGCTGGCCCGGTCCATTGGACCTTTTTTTTAATCACGGCCCGGTCCAAGCTTTCGTGCCATGCCGAGTACGGCCCATTAATATTCATGCTCGTGCTGTGCCGTGCCTCATTTAAATGGGCTGGGCTCGTGCCATGCTAGGCCGTCCTGTCCCGTTTGACACCTCTAATTCCAGCAAACTCCCCAATAAGTGCAAGAGTAAAGGGGTGATCAAATGGGAGAATTGCAAGACATGTTCAAGAAGTTCATGGGGCAATAGATGCAAACCAATCAGAATCTTCAAAATGCAGTGAACAAACTAGAAGTGCAAGTTGGGCAGATTGCATCCTCCATGAGCAATAGAGCATTCGGAACTTTCCCAAGCCAAACGAAGGTGAATCCAAGGCATCAAGAGTATGCTAAAGCAGTACACATCTTGAGAAGTGGTAAACAAGTTGATAATGAGGTTAGAGATGCCAATGAAGAGCAAGAAGATAGAGAAAATGTGGAGATCATTCAGCCACTACATGGGCAGCCCACAGCTTCCAACAAACAGTCCCTCAATTCTTCTGGAAAGAGCACAAACCCTAAGGTATCATCTAATGCTCATCAAGTTCCAATTTCAACTAATGCTTTTAGGCCTATTGCACCTTTTCCCAGCAGGTTATGAAAGTCAAAGAAAGATCAAGGCTTGGATGAGATAATGGAAACATTCAAGAAGGTGCAAATCAACATCTCATTGCTCAGATTCCAAAGTATGCAAAAATTTTGAATGATCTATGCACTAACAAGAGGAGATTCAAATAGCATGAACAAGTTGCATTGAGTGAAGAGGTAAGTGCAGTGTTACAAAGAAAGCTACCTCCAAAGTTAAAGGATCCAGGTTCGTTTTCTATACTTTGCATAGTTGGTGATTTTAAGTTTTCAAAAAGTTTTGCTTGATCTTGGTGCTTCTGTAAATCTTATGTCATATCATGTTTATGAGAAACTTAACCTTGGTGAGTTGCAAGCCACATCTATGAGCATTCAACTGGTAGATAGAACTATTAGATACCCTAAGGGTATTCTAGAAGATGTTTTGGTGAAAGTGGAAGAGCTAAGTTTGCCAGCAGATTTCTTGGTGTTGGAAATGGAAGAAGCACCCAATTCATGACAATCAGTTACCACTCATTTTAGGTTGGCCATTCATGGCAACTTCCGGTGCTATTATTGATGTGAAAAAGGGTACATTAACCATGAATATGTTTGATGAGACAATTGCATTCGAAGTGTTTGAAGCCTCCAAGTTTCCAAGTGATAAGCATGAAGTTTTCCATCTTGATGCAATTGATACTATGGTGAAAGAAGCACTATCAATGAGTTATTTGGAGCCCATTGAAGCATGCATCACACAAAGCATAAGGAAAGAAAAAGTGGACAGCTTAGAGGCTGTGATCTCTCATTTACTTCTTGAGCTTGTTTGCAGCATGGATAGCTACATAGAAGTTAGAAAGAGGTATGCAAACCAATTTGAATCATTACCCCCACCTACTAATAAGGTTTTACCTTCTATTGTGCAGGCACCAGAGTTGAAATTAAAGCAATTGCCAAAACATCTTAAATATGCTTATTTAGGTGAAAATGAGACTCTACCTGTTATCATTGCCTCACACCTCGGACCAAATGATGAAAAGAAGCTTTTAAGAGTTTTAAAAGAGCACAAAATTGCAATTGGGTGGAGCATTGCAGATATCAAAGGCATAAGCCCAACACTGTGCATGCACAAGATATTATTGGAAGACAATGCAATGCCTAAGAGGGATGCCCAAAGACGTCTCAATCCGAACATGAAGGAGGTGGTAAGGAAAGAGGTAATTAAGCTTTTAGATGTTGGTATTATTTACCCTATTTCTGACAGTAAATGGGTAAGCCCAGTGCAAGTTGTCCCCAAGAAGTCAGGTATCACAGTGGTGAAGAATAAAGCAAACGAGCTTATACCTACACGGATGACCACTGGCTAGAGAGTTTGCATTGATTATAGGAAGCTCAACACAGCGACAAGCAAGGATCACTTTCCTCTCCAATTCATTGATCAAATGCTTAAGAGATTAGCTGGCCATAGCCACTATTGCTTCCTTGATGGATATTTAGGCTACAACCAAATCGCCATAGCCCTAGAAGATCAAGAGAAGACAACCTTCACATGTCTCTTTGACACTTTCGCTTATAGGAGGATGCCTTTTGGTCTCTGTAACGCCCCAGCCACTTTTCAAAGGTGCATGATGAGCATTTTCTCCGATATGGTAGAAAGGTTCATTGATGTATTCATGGATGACTTCTCTGTCTTTGGTGATTATTTTGATCAATGCTTGCATAACTTATCCAAGGTGTTGGCTAGATGTGAATAGACTAACCTTGTGCTTAATTGGGAAAAATTTCATTTTATGGTTAACCAAGGCATAGATCTTGCTCATGTCATCTCTAGTAAAGGAATCGAGGTAGATAAAGCTAAGATTGATTTGATTGCCTTTATGCCCTCACCTACTTCTGTCAAATAAGTATGTTCTTTCCTTGGCCATGCAAGTTTGTATAGGCGTTTCATTAAGGATTTTTCTAAGATTGCAAGGCCTTTGTGCAATCTCCTTGCCAAGGACATGGATTTTGTGTTTGATTAAGACTATGAGAATGCTTTCAATGCTTTGAAGAAGATGCTCACAGTTGCCTCAATCATTATACCACCGGATTGGAGCTTGCCTTTTGAATTGATGTGTGACGCCTCAGATTATGCTGTTGGAGCTGTTTTAGGACAACGAGTTGATAAGAAGCCACATGCAATCTACTATGCTAGTAGAACCCTCAACGATGCCCAACTCAACTATTCCACCATAGAGAAGGAGTTGTTAGATGTCATATTTGCTTTAAAGAAGTTCATGTCATATTTGATTACTAACAAGGTTATTGTTTACACTGATCATGCAGCATTGAAATACTTGTTAGCCAAGAAGGATGCCAAGCCACGACTCATTAGATGGATTCTCTTGTTGCAAGAGTTTGACTTGGAGATAAAAGATAAGAAATGAAGTGAGAATGTTATGGCTGATCACTTGAGTAGATTGGTATATGTATCTAATGAAGAGGAGGATTCATTGCCATTGCATGAAAGCTTCCCTAATGAGCAAGTCTTCTCTATTTGTGCTTTGAATTCTCTCAATCCATTGCCTTGGTTTGCTGATATTGCTAACTAGTTGTGCACTAATGAACTCCCTACAGGGTTATCTACGTTCCAACGTGACAAGTTTAGGAAGCAAGCAAGATACTACTTTTGGGATGATCCATATCTATTCAAGCATTGCCCAGACCAAGTAATTCGAAGGTGTGTGCCTGAAGGTGATTTTAAGAGCATTCTAGAGTTTTGTCACTCCTATGCATGCGGAGGCCATTTTGGAGCAAAGAAGACTGCCAACAAAGTGCTACAATCAGGTTTCTTTTGGCCTACCCTTTTTAAGGATGCTTATTTTTTTGTGCTTCATGTGATAGATGCCAACGGATGGGTAATTTACATGCTAGAAATCAGATGCCTCTCACCAATATTTTAGTCATTGATATATTTGATGTTTGGGAAATTGATTTCTTGGGCCCTTTTCCTACCTCTTATGGATTTGAATATATATTAGTTGCTGTCAATTATGTTTCCAAATGGGTGGAAGCCATTGGCACTAGAACTAATGATGCTAAAGTTGTGATCAGTTTTCTCAAAGGAAATATTTTAACAAGGTTTGGCACACCTAGAGCAATCATTAGTGATGGTGGCTCCCACTTTGTTAACCAAGCTTTTGCAGCACTTTTGAAGAAATATGGAATCATGCATAAGGTGGCACTACCCTATCATCCTCAAACTAGTGGGCAGGTTGAGGTAAGCAATAAGGAGATTAAGCACATACTTGAAAAGATAGTGAACACCACAAGGAAGGATTGGTCCATGCATTTGGATGATTCACTGTGGGCTTATAGGACTGCTTATAAGACCCCTATAGGTATGTCTTCATATAGACTTGTTTTCGGTAAACCTTGTCACTTACCAATGGAGCTTGAGCACAGGACTTATTAGGCAATCAAGGCCTTCAATTTTGATATGAAAGCTGCTGGTGAGAAGAGGAGGCTTCAACTCAATGAGCTGGAGGAGTTGCGACATGAAGCGTATGAGAACACTAAGCTTTAGAAGGAGAAAACAAAGCAATATCATGACAAGAAAATTCTTAGGAAGACGTTTGAGAAAGGGCAGAAGGTTCTCCTATTCAATTCATGCCTTAAGCTCTTCCTAGGTAAACTTCGTTCTAGGTGGATTGGCCATTTTGTTATTACTAATGTGTTTGATCATGGCACAGTGGAGATTCAAAATATTAAGGATGGCAGCACCTTCAAGGTGAATGAACATCGGTTGAAACCTTACTTTGATGCCAACTTTGATGCCAATATTGAGTCTCAAGCACTCAAAGCCTCCACCACTCTCTTGAAGGTCACCAGAGTTTGGGCGTCCGGTTGAAGACATAAAACTTAGCGCTTATTGAGAGGCAACCTAAGGTGACGAGGAGAAGATAGAACATGCAAGGAAGCCTGCTTGCGTCCTAATCACTTCAAAGAGGAGTTTTTCTGAACTTTGGTTATGTCTTTCCCTTATCTTCTTTCCTTTCATTTATGAGGCATTGCTTTTTCTTACACTCTAAACATTAGGGACAATGTTTCATTTAAGTTTGGGGGGAAGGATTTAGTTATGTTGTTTCAAATTGTCAAATTTTAAAAAAATTTAATGTCTAATGTCTAAAAGTGTAGCATTTTGTGAGTTGCTTTGTCATCCTTTCAAACACCTATGATAAGACTTGGATTTAATTCTAATTTGGTTTTGCAGAAATCCATCATCTTGTTTAAGGTCTTTGAGTGATTCTGAGTTAACTCTGTGTTGCATGCCATCCTTGCACTTATTGAGCACTTTGTCGAGTTAGTCCAATTTCTTGCTACTTGGAGACGTTATGCAATTCTACTTATCTCATGATCTTGGTTTCATACTCTAGAACTTATTTGAATATCTCTTGAGACATTTTGTTGTCATACAATGCTTAGGAAGTGATTTAGGCCATGTTTGAATCGTTTGAGCCTTTCTAACCATCCCTCTACATGTATTCATCCTTAGTCAACCCATTTGAGCCTACGTTAAGCCTTTCTTTGTGTAAACCATTCCTACCATAATAAACCTCTGTTTTCTTATTCTTACTTATTCTATGAGTAATTAAAGCTATCTTCAAAAGAGAGTTATAAAGAATGCAAGTTTTTTGGAGCAAAAGTGAATCATTAGTGCCATAACCCAAGTGTTGAAAGAAATAAGTTTGGGGGTATTGGTAACTAATCAAAAGAGGTAATGAAGTGTGACCAATGTAGTCACGGCCCTAGGGTGTTATAAAAGAGAAGATCATGGTGATCTAGAGTAAAGAGCCACAAAATTAGGCCAAATAAACAGATATGAAGGTGCTGAAATTCTGTTGAAAAAATGCTCATGTATGTGTTCCTTGCTTGTTACAAAGATCATTAATCTCTCATGCTCTTACTTATGCTTTAGTTATGCTCAAGATGTTGTTATATATCTATATTCCCTCTTTCATTCAACCATTACCCTAAGCCTCATTACAACCCTTGTTAAGTCTTTTTGATCCTTGGTATTATATGGTATTACTATTGAGAGCTGATTTGATAATGAGCTTATGGGGTTCGGAATTTTTTATTTTTCTCTAAGTGTGTGCGCATGTACTTATTTGAGTTGCAGGTGTTGTATTGATTCGGCATTCACACACTACACTTAAGGATGTCATTATGAGCTTTGGTTACCCTTGAATCATGTGTGGAACTTAGATTGTGATTGTTGTGTTTCTTGGGAACCATATACTTCGGTGATTCTTTGAGGATATTGTTTGGAAGGCTAGCCGCTTATTTCCTGTTTTCTAAAATGGTATTTTTACTTTGTTTTGCTCGAGGACTAGCAAAATCTAAGTTTGGAAGTATTTGATAAGTTCATAATTTCATACATTCGCATGCCTTTTTTATTTAGTGACTTTGCTTAGTTTTTCTTTATTTTGAGTCACTTACCTCTTTTTGTTTGTTTTATAGGTTAAGACAACAAGAGATCACAATTGATGCAATCCATGCTTGTTAAGGGCTGATTGGGATAAGAGGAATATGAGTTTAAAGACAAACCCAATTTGGGCCACATTCCTTGTCAGTTCAGTTTGGTAAGTCATTTTGCAGGCCTCATTTCAGCAACTTACATAGGTCGGATGAGGAGACATCCTTGATAGAAGTTGTTCCAATGGGTGTCTATTATAACATATCCAAATTTCAGCCTAATTGGATAAATCTGGAGCCCTCAGCATGTCAAAGACTCAACCAAGTTCACAGAAAAGTCATGTTGGCTGCCATCACATTTAATGTGGCTACATCCCTAGAGCCATGTGCTACACATTAGAGCAGCCACACTGGGAGACAAATCAGCTTAGGAACTCAGAAAGATGAACAAAAGTCAAGCTTTCCATAAAGAGACCAAGAATAGTCCACCAAAGTATGCATTGGGCAGCTGGAGCAGTTAGCATGTATTGGGCAGATTGGAGCAGTTGACATGTATTAGGCAGTTGGAGTAGTTGGCATTTATTGGGCAGTTGAGATAGTTGGGAGCAGCTAAGAGAGGTGTGCTTCACCAGCCAAAAGGGAGGACGAAATTGCACTCTATAAATGGAGAGCTGCACACTCATTCAAGAGATATAGAGATAGACATTCATTTCATCCATTACTCATACACACATTCAGATTCCATTCTCCACCACAAAGAGAGAAGAATGCTAGTTGCAAAGGAGGGAGAGCTTGGAGCTGTCCTGGGAATTCCTTGCTGCCATCATCTAGTTCTTCTCATCTCTTTATCCTATCTATGTATTTCTTATTTTCTGTATTCATAGTTATGTCTAACTAATCCAGGAGGGGCTGCTGGTCGAGAGAGAAGAGTGAGGGAGGAGAGAGGGAGTCAGTTTTTAAAAAAATTCATGATTTCCAAAATTACCATTTTGCCCCTTGAAGTATTTTGACCGAAATTTCTCCGTTACAACTCCAATTCGAGTCCACTCCGTGTCTATGGACTCGTTTCGTCGCGCTCTACACAACGGTGCAAGTAGAATGGTCAAATTCTTTCTCGGTTAAAAAGTCAACTTTTCCTTTACTAAAATATTCTAAGGGCGAAAGTGTCCTTTCCTCTTAATAGTTTAATAGTTAAATATTAATTAAGGTTTGGGTTATTACAATCAACATTTGTGTGTGAGCATTGTTGGCATCTATTGAAGGATCAACCTAAATGGATTACTAAAACTAGCAAGAAAAAATCCAAGACTAGTCTAAATGCAAGCCCTGCATCTTCTTCTCCTTGCATTCCATGTACAGTCAATTTAGAGGAAGATTCTCAAGAATCTAGATGTATAGAAAGGCCAGAAGGTAAAAAGGCTGCAAAGAAATTGGCAAGCCAGAGAAAGGGTAAAAATCCAATGGGTGGAAATGCAGAGTCTGCAATAGATCTTCAAATGGAAATCCAAGAATTAAGAAAATAGAAACTAGAACATGCACGCAGACAAAATGAGCAATTCCAATTGATGTATGTTGCAGAGCAAGAGCAACTTGCTATTAGGCGTGAAGAAGTTCTAATTCAACCTTCAAGTGAGGATTCTAGAATAATGGCAATGGATACTACTAACATGTTACCAATGCAAGCAGAATACATTATAGGCCTTCAAAGGGACATCTTGGCAAAAGTTGCTGATGGGAGGAGGCATGAGCCACAACAATTTGCCGGTTAGTCGAAATGACTGGAGCTATTAGTGTGTTGTACTTTTATGTGCATTTTATTTTTTGGTAAACTGATTATGTACCTCTTTGGTCTATAATTTTTTTGGGGTAAACTGATATGGTCTTTGTGAATATTGCTTCTGTCATTGAATACCAGAAGATTTGTTATTGGTAGTAGAAAAGAGTTTCTTTGGAGGGTTGTAATATACTGCTTGTTACAGACAGTTTTAG
>NC_024127.1:24282911-24313794 GCF_000346735.1 Prunus mume
TTTGAGTTTTTTGTTAGTTTTTTTGTTTGTTTTGGAGGACTGCTTGATCATTTTCAAGTAATAACTTATTTCTCTGTTTCATATCCCCCCACAACAACAACAACAACAAAAAATAGATTAATTTAAAGTAAACAGAGAACCAATCAACTAGAATGGTGTTACAACCAACTAGAACTTTCTATTCGTCTAATATGGCTTTGAATGAGTTTGTTTGTCTCTGATGTGAATATGGCTTTGAATGAATTGTGTTAATCCTAGTGAACACTCACGTGTAGGTTCTATATTTGGTATTTTCCCCCTTCTATCAAAGTTATGGATTTGATGACAATATCTCTCATCATGTTGCTCCTCCTCAATAACCATATTATGCATTATTATGCATGCAGTCATAATGTCTTTCAATGTGTTTTGGTCTCATAGACGAGTTGCTCCTCGTACAATAGCAAAACATGATTGAAGCACCCTAAATGCATGTTCTACGTCTCTTCTAACTGATTCTTGAGCTGCAGCAAAATATTTCTTCTTATTTCCTTATGGTGTAGGGATTGTTTTTACAAATGTTGACCACGTTCGATATATACCATCAGCGAGATAATATCCCATGGTATAATTGTTACCATTAATTGAATAGTTAACAGAAGGAGCGCAACCTTCAGCCAGTTCTTTGAAAATGGAAGATCGGTCTAAGACATTAATATCATTATGGGATCCCAGTAACCCAAAAAAGACATGTCATATCCAAATATCATATGAAGCCACAACTTCTAAAATAATTGTTGGTTCATAGAAGTGACCAGAATACATACCTTGCCACGCAGATGGACAATTTTTTCATCTCTAATGCATGCAATCAATGCTCCCTAACATCCTAGGAAAGTGTCGTTGATTCCCAATTGCAAGCAATCTTGTGATGTCATTAGTGTTTGGCAATCTCAAGCACTCATCACCAAAGGTTGCAACAATTGCCTAACTCTCTAAAGCAGTGCTTTCTCCAATCCTTGCATATTCATCCAAGTTATTAGCGGTATTGCCATAAGTAAGCATCCTTAGTGCGACTGTAATCTTTTGAAGGGATGATAAACCGAGAAGTCCAGAGGCATTCCTTCATTGAATAAAGTAAGGATCGTAATTTTTCACCGCATTTTAAGTCGAAGATCAATGTTGCGACTCATTCGGAACCTCCTCCTAAATAAATGGTCAGGAAATACATGTGAATCAACGAAATAGTCTTCATAAAGATTTTGACCACCTCGAGCTATGTTGCGTGGAACGACAACACGACCTTCAATATAACCATGACATCTTGATGTTCGTCCTTCATTGACTAGATTTGTTGCTTCTATACGTTCAAGCAAATCATCTTCGTATTGGTCATCAAGGATATCGTTGTCGAAGATAGTACTACACAGAAAACAACTTGCTATAGAACGATGTGCCATAAATAATATTAAGAAGTAATAAGAAAATGGAGTTTAGATAAAATAATGAGAAATGAAGAAGGAATTTGTTTTTGTAGATGAAGGGAAATGAGTGAAGATATGTTCTTATTTATAGATAGACAATATGTCATTTTGGAAAAAAAAAAAAAAAAAAAAAAAAAAAAAAAAAAAAAAAAAAAAAAAAAAAAAAAAAAAAAAAAAAAAAAAAAAAAAAAAAAAAAAAAAAAAAAAAAAAAAAAAAAAAAAAAAAAAAAAAAAAAAAAAAAAAAAAAAAAAAAAAAAAAAAAAAAAAAAAAAAAAAAAAATCTAGCCGTTGGAAAAGTAGGTATGCTAAATGTTTAAATTTTAAGAAATAATAAAATATTCGAGGTTAGCTAAAATAGAGAGACTACTGGAGGAACCACTTTTTAAGTGGTTAGCTATTTTAGTTTTCTAGCTACTTTAGCTAGAATTTGGATAAAATTTGGAGAGTCTCCTGGAGATGCTTTTATCACCTACAACACCCACTTCACTAACCTCACCTAATACCCAATGCAATAGAAAATTAGTTTCTTTTCTTATTTGGCTGTTGCACTTCACCAACAAATCCCACCAGAAACCATACCTCATGCATAGCTCATCATGACCAAGCAACAAACAACTCATCTTTAGGTTAGCATGACTAGCAACTTCATGGGCTCATGAATTGAGCTTTTCTTAAGCAACTGATGACTTTGAGTAGTCCATCTTGAAGTTCAGCATGTCATCTTTCCAACCACATGTCATTTGGGCCAATCCAAGGTCGGAGGAAGGAGTTAAGGTTGAAACAAATTTCCAACTCAATTTGCACCTTTTTCTATCCAAAGCCACCATTGCTACCTAAAACTCAATCAACTAAATGATAAACACAAAAGAGATTAAAAGCACAAGTTTAACTCAAAAACATAATGAAATCATAAGTTAGAAATGTACAAAATGTTATACAATTATGAACCGATCATGACATTTAGAATTAGGTTGGGCTTTAAATTTGATTTAAAGGTAAAAGGGAAAATACCCAAATACCTATAGAGCCCAAGAATAAGTTTTGTATGACAACACATATTCAAGAGACCCAATAGAAGCCTAATGACCACATGGCCGGCCATAGGACAAGGATTTTCTCTCTCCTTGCTTGTGTGCTTTTCTATTTAAGCCACACTTTGACTCATATTTGGCCTCCAAACTTTAGGGGTGTTTGATGTTATGGGCGAGATTTTCTCCCTCTATGTCTTGATAAAAATCAAACATAGCATCTAAGTACTCTTGGGACTCTCCATCTCTTATCCATTTTGGTGTGCTGAACTAGAGGGCTTCTACTTTTGAGTCTTTTCCAACAATGTGATCATTATTGGCCATCCAAGAAAAAGACTACAAGGGTAAATGCTTAACCTTTCATCTTTTTTTCTTTGGTGCACAAAGAAACTAGATCTAAAGATACTTGGGGTAAATGAAATAGGATTAGCTCAACTAGATTAAATAAAATGATTCCGCCATTATAAATTATTGTGTTGTATGTGTTGTGGCTACAATTCATTTTAGAAGCCATTCGATGTATGTTTCCTTCACAACATTAGATCCTCAAAATTCTTTGAAGCGAAATAACATTGGTGATATATGCATTCTTGCTGGGAAGTTTTATCCTCAAGATTTAACCACAACTGAGTCGCACACTTTAAATCAACATTTGAGATTTTATAGGTTTGATATGGATGGATCGTCGTCCAGCCTTCAAGAATCTTGATTCTATTCTTGAATTCCTTAAGAGTTTACTTGAAACAGGGTTAGCAAACATGTACCATTTGATTGATAGACTGATTCGTTTGGTGTTAACTCTTCTGGTTTCTATAGCAACAACAAAACACGCATTTTCATCTGTAAGACTTATTGAAAATCGACTTCGGAACAAGATAGAGGATGAGTTTCTTGGTGATTGTATGATGCTTCACATTGAAAAAGAATTAGCTGATAATATCGATAATGAATCAATAATTAGTGATTTTAACTCTTTGAAGTCTCGAAGAGTGCAACTTAAATAGTTTAATTTTGTATTGCATTGCTTGTTTATTTATTGTTGATTTTTTTTTTACTAGTTTTTGTCGTATGTACTAGATGCATTTTGAGGGGTAAAGCTCATTACGTCCCCCCACTGATTAGGTATATCATTTTTTGTTATAAGTAAAATTCACTCGTACCGTCAAGTTTTTTTTTTATTTTTTATTTTTAAAGTAAATTCAGCCAAGTCCATTTTGAAATTCTGAATCCGTCCATGTATCCAATAACTTCTTTAGATAACTTTCCTAATCTCATAGGCCATGAATTTGTTGATTAAGTAAATAATTGTTAATGAGACAATTACTTGAACCAACATATTTGCCCATTTAAATTAGCTATAAAATAATAGATGAAATATCCATGAAGTTGTATCAATCTCACCTGCAACCTACGACCTTACTCGCGATCATAGTCTAAAATATCAATAATATCGACGAAATATCGAGGATATTATCGTTTTTCCGGGTCAATGATATTTTAGAACGTATCCATACATATATCGTATAAATATCAATAATATTGGAAAATATCGATGTCGATAATTTCTCTCACACTTCAGCAATATTTGGCCAAAATATCACTATAATATCGAGATGATGAAGACAATGAAAAATTTGAAAAGTTATTTACACTAATACCCTCTAAGGTTTCTTGTGTTTACACAAAACTCCCCTTAGGTCTCAAAAATTACACCAACATCCCCCGTGAGGTTTTAGTTTGTTTTGACAAAACTTATTTTCATTGATTGTTTGTCCAAAAATTGATGATTTCATTGGAAAAAAAAAACTTATGCAAATGACAAAATTAACCTCAATGAAGTATATGCAATCTAATCTCAAAGGCCAACTTTGTAATTTAGAGATTTTTGTGTGTGTATAAAATCATCAATTTTTGGATGAAAAATCAATGAAAATGAGTTTTGTCTAAACAATTTAAAACCTTAGGGGGTGTTTTTGTAATTTATAAAACCTAAAGGAGTTTTATGAAAAAGCCTCAGTGTTAGCATAAATAACTCAAATTTGAACCTTATAAGAACTCTATGTGGTACTAAGTCAATCATGTATCTTACCATGCAATGTATAAAGTGTAAAATATTGTAGTAAATCATTATAAATAAATGAATATGGTGTGTTTAATCTTCTTTCATTATTTACTATATATTGTATACACTCGCAGTGCTTGTCAGCTCGCTATATATATAATTAACTTAAATCAGTTAAACTCATCATGCAATGCATTTCCTTTCCATTTTTTGTGATTAAGTAATAGATAATTAACTAAATAAACATCCTCCAAAGTTTCAAAAAAATTTTCTAAGTTTTTCTTATAATTTTAGTGGTTATAATTCAATTTTTATCAATATTGATGATATCTCGATATTTTCATCTAAATTTCTGTGTTTTTGGACTACCGATATTTTCAAAACTATCAATATTTTAGACTTTACCCGCGATCCAACTACTCTCTCTCTCTCTCTCTCTCTCTCCTTTCACCTTCCTACAACAAATGTTTTTAAAAAAAATTTAACAAAAACATTTGACTGAAATTCAAGTAAGGACCAAATAGATTTAAATAAAAACTAACAAGGTCATCTTAAAGACTAACAAGGTCACATAAAAACCTTAATGATCAAAAGTTATAATTTCGTTAATCTCAATAGCTATTTGTAAAAATAACTCAAACTCAATAATAGCTAAATTTTGACACACAACAAAATGAGGACCAAACACCCCTACAATAATACAATCCAAACTTAGCAAAAAATTCAACAACCAAAAAAAGATGGAGAATGCGTACAACTGCCTCACCATTGACCAGACACAAGAGTAGTTAGAAAAACAAAATGAAATGCAATGTTATATGATCACATTTCTGTCTTCTCCAAAATCATCATATAGGATTCAGCATGGAGATTTGGAGACTGCGTAAACCCTTCTAGTCGTCATGTACAAATCTTAACGCACTTTACCAAACTACCCTCACCACCCTTCAAAATTTCATCACTAGAATAATGAAAATGAAACACACCGTAATTACCGCGGCCGTCTACAAGGGTAATTTAGTCATGAAAAGTGACAACGATGAAAACAAATTGCGACTTTTAAATTACACACATAGAACGCCCAACGGTCCAACTTTGACTCTCTCGCTCTAGAAAAATTCTCTCTGGAATGCTGGTCATCTACAAATTCAACTCCTCGCGCATGGGTTTCCCAAACCCTGAAAACCCTAAACACCTGTTACTTGAAACCCTAGGAAGACCGTTTAGTTTCTGATTCAATTGCACTCGAATTTCCGAAGCCCCAACGCCATCATGGAAACGGTGTCGTTGGATTTCCTGGTCCCGTCCTTATGGGAGATCGAGGTCACAGTGGCTGCCTCCGTCTTCGTGATCTTCGCTTACTGGTTCTTCACGTACAGGGGCGGCGGAGGTGGATATGCTGATCGCCCAGTTGTGGACAATTCTGGTGCTTTCGGAGATGCCATTGATGACAAAGACAAGGTCAATTCGCTAATTTTATTTTCTCTTTACTTTGATTTTGATTATCAAATTTCGAACCTTCTGTGTAAGTTTATAGTTTTTTCTTTTGGGTGGTTAGTGTGCTTGTGAATTGTGTAGCTTACTAGATGATAAAGTCAAGGTCAACTCAGTAAATGAACTTTGTTTTCTTTTGTTTTTGGTTATAAAGCTGAATACTTACTTCAATACTTCCAGTACCGTTCTTCATTGAAGGCCAGCGCAAGCTTTCTTGTTGTTTTGTTTGTTCTTTTTTGTGTGAGTTTTATTGGGTTTTGATGATAAAGACAAGGTCAATTCAGTCCTTATAAATTTTTATGCATGAAATTTTTCCCCCCTATTTGCGATAGTTATGTTGATATATTTTGAAAGATTGTCGGGTTTGGTTCTTTCTTGCTTATAGTTATGCCAATTGGTTTCTGCTTTCCATGATTATCGTCTATGGTAGTAGACCAGTTCTTAATTTTTGTTTCTTTGGTTTTCTATCCAAAGTTCTTTTGGCATATAGAAACAATGAAGTTTGGTTAACTTTGTTCTAATATTTTTAATGCGTATTTGTCGGGGTTTGTAGTAATTAATGCCATCTTTGTGATAAAACGAGGTCAGCTCAAGTCATTTCTAATATTTCCTTTCTATTGAGTGCGTGTGTTTCAGAAATTAATATTTTAGGAATCCTAAAACCAATTCTTTGGTGGGGTTAATTGAAACCGAGGGGATCTAGCATTTGTATTCCAGTGTTTGAAATGCGGGGAATAGAACTGTGTTTATAAAGATACCTCATTATCAGATTTTTCTTCTTGTTGAAATTTACACTTTTGTTGTTGCTGTTGTTTAGCATTATTATCTAATTTCTGCATTTATGGTTATCATTGTCCTTGATTTAAAGTCAGTAAGAGTCTGGGAAATACGTTATTGAGTTTGTGGATAAATCATGAATAAAGAATTTAGTAATTCCCTTCATGTAATAACTGCTTTTGGAGTCCTTTTTTTTAATAGTTACGCTATTTTCCAAAAAAACAAAAACAAAAACAAAACAGAAGGAAGTTTACCATATGAAGTAGCATTAACCCCACGAGAGTAGCTCCTGAAATTGTGGGTGATAAAGAATTGTTCTTGACAAACAACAAAATGGGAAACTAAGTCTGCCTTCCTACACTTGTTGCGGTTACCGTTAGATTCTGTGTTGTGCGGAAGGGCTAATTATTAATCTAAAGAAATCTTTTGAGGGTTACTTATGTTGATTATGAGGTGGTGAGCGACCAAAATGATATTTTGTCTATCTTAATTGTATACATGCTGTCTTCACACATTGTTGTTGGGCATCCATTAATGTCGCAAGATGCATTTTCATATGCAGCCTGTTTCCTTGAATAATTTTTAACTTGTTTGACATGCAGTTCTGCACTTATTTTGTAGATCCAGTTGAAAGGAGATCTTCAAAACAGTTCTGCATATTTAATCAAGGTATGCATGATTGATTCTGGGGTTGTTCCTTGAATAGATGAAGACCTGGATATAATAATTGGTGTTGTTTCCTTATTTATGTATTTTGTTGTTTGCATAATGTTATTTATTTATTTATTATGAGATGGTGCACTACTTTCCAGCTGGAACTGTTGGCTGCTAAGAATCTCATTGGTGCAAACTTAAATGGCACGTCGGATCCCTATGCTATGATCACTTGTGGAACAGAAAAGCGATTCAGGTTACCTGATTCTGGTTCTCTTTGTTTGCCACTTTTTACTTAATTATTTTTAAAAATAGACAGATAAATGTATGTGTGTATATATTTCTTACATTTCATGAGAAGGTTTTATTTACTTTTGTTGCTGGTGCAGTTCAATGGTCCCTGGTTCAAGAAATCCTATGTGGGGAGAGGAGTTTAATTTTTCTGTTGATGAGCTTCCTGTCAAGGTACCTATCATGTTTTGTAATTTTTATGGGTTGGCACTGTCAAGAATGTAATTGTGAGGTATAATGACAAATGCATTTTTCAAATATTTTTTTTTTTTACTGAATCAACTGAAGTTTAAAGTTCTACATCTTGTGTTGGTTTCCTTTTTTCTTTTATTTATTATTATTTTATTGATAAACTAGGTTCAACCTTACTTATAATATATCTTTATTTTTCCAATAAGCTATACAGGAAACCTGGTTGTAATATAATGTTTGTAAGGCTTACCTGGTGCTGTAATTTCTGTGCTCCCTGCATTTCTGTTAAAACTAATGAACCAATGTTTCTTGTCCTTTTGAGGCCTTATACTTTAATTGTATGTTGTGTCTGCAGATTAATGACCTAATTGATTTCTTTATGTAGGATTGGTTTATTAAACTGATGTATTTTCCGTTTGCCCTCACAGATTAATGTGACAATATATGACTGGGATATAATATGGAAAAGCACTGTTCTTGGTTCAGTGACTGTTCCAGTTGAAAGTGAGGGTCAAACAGGTGCAGTATGGTATACGTTGGATAGCCCATCGGGGCAGGTATTTCTTTCTGGATATTACCTTTTCGGGTTTAGTTCTGTCATTTGTATGGTTATTTCTATTATCACTATCCTTGTACAAATCAATTAGAATCTTGTTTTGTCTTGTCAGGTGTGTCTCCATATAAAAACAATAAAACTGCCTGTGAATTCTTCAAGGTAGTCATTTTAGTTTATATCTTTCTAACATTTTCTTTCAGCTTATCTTTGGAGACATTATCCTATGCCTGCAAAGTCATAAGTTGAAGTGATCACTAGCGATTGCTTGTGCGGATTTCATAATCATATATTTTGCCTTTTTATATCAATCCTAGAAATAAATATATTTCACTGTGTTTCATTTCATGTGATTTTCTGTTTGTATGATATGATGATATTAAATATTTGATTCCAAACATGCTTTCACAATTTTACTTTTCCCTTCGCTGCACATGATGGGACTACACCCTTCTTACACTAAGACAGCTCTCTTTCTTTTTCTTTCTCCTTTTTTTTATGCATGCCTGGTTGAGTAACTAGAGTAGGCACTGGATTAAAAAATATATATATATATATATATTAATGTTATGGTTGTTATTGTTAATATATTTTCTTTAATTGGTATTATTAATGGGAGCTGATTTTCCCACACCTATTGCCCACTTACACTCCCTTCTGTTTTTTAATACTTTTGTAATTACCATTAAAAGGGAGTGCAAAAAGGACAAAAGGGGAGTGGGAAAATCAAAAGGGAGTGTAAGTATACAAAAAGGGAGTGGGAAAATCAGCACCCTTATTAATATGTCCTAATTACCATGCAATTAGTGGTAGGGCTATGAATGGCTATGCTGGAGCTAATCCTCGAAGAAGGGTACCTTCAGATAAACAAGGGCCTACAGTGGTTCATCAAAAGCCAGGCCCTCTCCAAACTATATTTAATCTACTTCCAGATGAGGTGAGTTGAGTGGAACGTGTTTGGCAATGTTTATATGTGAAACTCTTAATGACATATATCCATTGTACATGTACATGATTGTTCTTTTAATTATGTCTAGTTGTTCCAGTCGTGGGATTAATATAGTATCTGTTTCAGGTTGTGGAACATAGTTATTCATGTGCACTTGAGAGGTCATTCTTGTATCATGGCCGTATGTATGTCTCTGCATGGCACATTTGCTTCCACTCTAATGTGTTTTCTAAGCAAATGAAGGTTAGGCTATCGTTCTTTTCTATCAAGTTTAAGCCAATATCATAAGACATTGTTTCTTTTTGAATCATGAGAGACTAATTTAAAAAGTTTGACAGTGCACCTAATTGATTATAGTTTTCACTGTTTAGTCATACTCATATCTTTATATTACCGTCCTTGTCTTTAACATTCGTTAGCAGTTCAACATATTGCATGATAAAGTAATTTTGACTCTTAATAACCATCTTACATGAATGCTTTAGATTTCACAGGATCTTATTAGTCTTTAAATTTGGGAAAATATAATAAGGAATTAGGATTAGGGTCTGCAACAGTTTGGTCTGTATCTTTTAAAAATTGGGAAAATAACCTTAAATTTACGAATTGTTATGCCATTAGTCAGTTCGTCTGTCAAACTATCAGGTTAGCCCCTATTTTTGTGCGGCAATCGGTGGCATGATTTTTTGGTTATATGGATGTTAGATTGATGCCACCACGTCCATGTGAGCCATTTTTCAACCTAGAAGGTTAAGTTTTCTTTGAGAAACGTTTGTATTTGTTGTCCAATGGCGTCCCTTAATCCATGTTTCATTGATCTGGCATTCAAATAAGCAAAAAAATGGGTTGAGTGCTAAGTCAAAAAACAAAGGTTGGCTTGACGGTTTGACTGTAAAAGGGCCTAGTGTATGGATTTGTAGGGTTTATTGTCAATTTTAAAAGACAAAGACCAAACTGTCACTTACCCCAAACCACAGGGGTGCAAAGTATCATTGATGCCTTTAAATTCATCATGGATATTGTTTTACTTATCTCAACAAGTGCTTTCCAACTTCAAAATTTATGGAAAGTTAGACGTTTAGAAAGAAAGTTATGATATTTTAAAGTTGCTTAAAAAAATCAGTGGCATATTTATAATTTTTGTTTTTAATCAACTTTGAAATATCATAACTTTAATATTACTATTTGATTTTTTTTGTAATAGACTATGTTCTTTGGATTTCTTGACTCACAATCTCAAAAAGGTATACCCCTTAAAAAAATCAGTGGCATATTGTTTTATTGCATGTCATTGGATTGATGTATTGTTTTTTTTTTTTTTTTTTGGTAGATGTATGATGGTAACCTTTAAATGTCAATTAGAATGATTTCTAATATCATGTGCTTTTTTTTCACTTTTGACAGGTCATCATACCATTTGGTGATATTGATGAGGTGCTCTCTCTCTCTCTCTCTCTCTCTCTCTCTCTCTCTCTCTATATATATATATATTTTCTCTCTCTAAAGTGACAGGGTTGATTAATTTGCAATGCTTAATCCTGTGGAATTTATTGTTAAAGATTCGGAGGAGTCAGCATGCATTCATTAATCCTGCTATAACAATTATACTTCGCATGGGTGCTGGTGGGCATGGTGTGCCTCCTTTGGGAAGTCCTGACGGTCAGTGATTAGTTCTAAACACTTTTAATAGGGACTTTTTACTTTTAGTCTTTTGTTTTAGACGCGCTTCAAAATGCGAGCTTACGTGTAACGGCATTTTCAAACTTTGTTTCTGTTATTCTATAGACTATGTCCTGTATCTGTACTGTTTTACCAAAATAGAATATAGAGCTCTTTGCAAACAAACAACTAGGATATAGAGCTTCAGCGCTGCATTTCATTTTATTTCTTCTTGTTTGTCTTTTTTCCGGATCCGTAAGGTTGAATTGGGCCAGCTAGCTAGGTTGAGTTTAGAGCCTGTTGGAGCTCAGCCTGCTTTGTATAGCTCTATTTCCAACTTAATCGGGGTATCGTATCAGATCTTTTAGCACAAGCTCACAATGTCTTTTATGATTGTCTACGGGCTGAGTTTGGGCCAACCTAAGGTGGAAAGGTTATCTTAAGTTTCTCCAACAATTTGTTCTCTTTTGACTCTTAACTTATTAGCCATAGGCACTGGACCACTAAAACCTACAGGTACTATGTGGATGACTGGACCACTTTCCTCTTCTATTCCTGGTAGATTACTTGTCCACTTTGCTGTACAGCACCTCTTATGAAATAAAATTTCATCTTATCATTTAACAAAAAAACAAAAACAACTTGTGCTAATTACCAGTTGCACAACGGTGAGTGGGTTCGTTACAGAGTTGAATATTGCCAAGCATTATGTGCTTGTCTTCTAATTAGGCGTAATGCTGGTGGCGTAGGACCACTCACAGAGGTATTTAGGGGCTTTGGGAAGGCTACTTGATACATAGAGAGGAAAAGAGGAAGATAACCTAAAAGGCCATAATATAGACATAGTAATCGAACAAAACCAACGTCCAAAACTATAGCCAATTAACAAATCTGGATAGTACAAAAATTCCCTTTTCGAGTTATAGTGAATATAGCTTATAAAATATAAACCTGACCACTTACTAATATAGATAAACCAAAATGAGGACTCAATAGTGACTGAAGTGGACTGTGAACAAGATGATCTTTAAGCTAGCTTTTCTTTTTTAAAAAAAACGAACTTTTAGTTGTCTGCATAAGTTGGTATATGGGTGTCGCATTAATTTGAATTACTCAAGAGTGTTTTTTATTTCTCCTACAAATGCTAAATTTTTGTTTCGTTCTGTATGTCCTGACAGTAAGTTGGCTTTTTGATGGTGAATTCTTCTTGTTATTTTTCTTGTGCATTTTAATTCAAGTGCTAGTTTTCAAGTTTTAATGTTGTTTTTTGAATCTATTGTGGATTCTTTTTTATTCTGACCATTGATCATTTAAAATGAGTTTAGGTAATGTACTTGTTGAGAGTGCAGATGTGAGGACAGTGCTTTGATTTATTGGTCGTGTCTAAATTGTGAATTTTGTTTCTAATCTTCAATATTTCTCATTTCAGCTTCTTATAAATATTGAATCATATCATAAGATCCTCTCATTAGACCTGAGTTGCATGAAGCTTCTGTAAAAGTGCCTCTTCCAGTTTCTTGATTGCATGTAAGCTTTGCAGTGTATTCTAATTTTGTTCATCTTTTTTCTTGTTTTTCCCCATTGGTGTCTGTCCTGGATAAATTTTTGTTCGTATGACTTGCATTCAATCAGACTTATTCACAAGTGTTTCGTTTGGTGTCTCTAGTACAAAGTAAATGCACATTCTATGGTTGATGTCTTATGTACGGGCTTTTATATTGACTTGTTTTTCCATATGAGTTATGGTTTTTATGTTCTTTAGTCTTTCGTTTTTTTTTTTTTACTGTATGAGCATATTTATTTAGAGTACTCTTGGGAAAAATCATTAAGATGAATTTACCTGTTAATGTGTGTTTTGTGGTTTTATCACCTTGCCATTTTCAGGTAGAGTGAGATATAAATTTGCATCATTTTGGAACAGGAATCATGCATTTAGAGGTCTCCATCGCACAGAAAAGAATTACCATGCAATGTTAGAAGCTGAGAAGAAGGTTGATACCGTGTATTTCATGAGTTTTGTTGTCTACCTGGGTTAATGTTTTTGAAGTTCACTCAGGTTTTATCTACTAGAGAGAGCTGGAGCCTGATCTAGCTTTGACAGAACTGAACTTTATAACCCAATCATGTTAATTTTATATGACCAATGATTATAATCACGAAAATGTTGATGTAGTAAAAAACAAGGATCTTTCTTGTGTTCTTTTGATATAGTGTGACAGAAGCATCTTGATGGGCCACTGAATCTCCCCCTTTAGCATTTACAATATCAAGTTTGCACGTGCATTCTTTCAACATGTGTATTTAAATCTTAGAAGCAATTCCACTCTCATTGAATCCTGGCTTTGCCTGTTTTACATCTGTTATTGATTTTTAAAATGTGAATCTCCCCCTTTTATTTATCCATCATGTGTTAACTTGCCAATCCTTTCCCTCTACATTGCTTGAAATGGTTGGATGGAGAATTTTTTATTTTTATTTTCTTATGATATGTTCTCTCCGGTATATAGGAAAAGGCAGCGTCAGCACTGCGTGCACATAGCAGTTCTGTAAAAGGAAGTCAGGCTAAGATTCCTGAAGATATCATCCCCAAAACTGGAAAGCTTCCAGCTTTTATCAAGGAAGAAGTGATAACTAGTATATATAATGTATGCATCATTTTAGTTTGTTTTCCACCATGATATTAGGTATGTTAATGAGTTATTAATAAACAGTGTTTCTTCCAGGATGTTTTCCCATGCACAGCTGAGAAGTTTTTCAATTTGTTGTTGAGTGATGGTTCAAATTATTTACATGAGTATCGTTCAGCACGAAAAGACACTAATCTTGTTGTAAGTACCTTTTATTTTTAAATAGTGCATGTTGCTTACATATCGGAATTTTGAGAATTTATGTGCGGGGTCTTGGTTGCAAGCTTTTCTTTCCTAATCCCAATATTTGATTCTGATGGTTTCCTGGCCAGTAATCATGTAGGATAATTAGTGGTACTGTGTAGTTCTTTCAACCTAGGAGAATAGTGTTTTTTGACTTCTAATCTGAAATTTCATTTGTTGATAAAATCTTAATAAAATACTGTTATTCTATTTCCTAAGAATCTAAGATGGGCATCTTGTTTGTCCTGTGTACTTTTCACTATTAAAATCTTGTTTATCAAAATAAAATAAAATTTCTTGTTTGTTATATTTTCAGATTGGACAGTGGCATCCCGCAGATGAATATGATGGTCAACTCAGAGAAATAACATTCAGGTGCATTTGTAACAGTCCCATGTGCCCTCCAGATACAGCCATGACAGAATGGCAGCATGCCGTTTTATCACCAGACAAGAAAACACTGGTGCAGTGACTTTTGCCTGCCCCTTCTTTCATTGTGTTGTTCCTAGTGTTAGATTTTCGAAATGTAGTAATATTATTTGTAGTAACATTATTTGTTCTTTCATTAGTTATTTTAAATTTCCTTTTATTTTTTGTTCTGAAGTTCTTGCTGTTTTTTATGTTTTATATTTCTTATTTCGTCAGATTTTGCTCATTGTTTTAGGTGTTTGAGACAGTGCAGCAGGCTCATGATGTTCCATTCGGGTCTTACTTCGAGGTATGCAATACATTGATGATGCTTTTATGCTTTTCGGATGTAATATTTTCTGGATCCTGATTTGATCCTTCTTATTTGACATGTGTTAGAATTCGTGATATGATTTTATCCTTCTTATTTGACAAAATAACGATGTCTTCAGTTTATTGTTAAACCAAGGAAGAAAAACCTAATGAGTTACATTACTAGCACTCGGAAGTGACTTACAGTTTGGTACAGATGATAATTTTGTGAACTTCCTTCAGTTTGTTTATTTTCTGTCCATGTTCCTTAGTTAAGGTGCTCAACCTATATTCTAGAAACCTGCACTTTCTTTTTTTTCTTTTTTTAGAAGAAAGGAAATTTTATTGCAGAGAACAATAAAAACAAGAGTGGTCAAGGAGACCACTACAAACAGCACAGAAAAAGAAGAAACAACATAAATCCCTAAGGCACCAACACAGTAAGCCTGAAACGAGACTTAGCCTGGAAAGCAAAAGAAGTGCAGCTTTCCAATCATGCCAAATAAACCTAAAAGAAAGATCTCTAAATTCTGACGAAGTCGAAGCCCGAAGTGAAGACCATACTCTGACTTTCTCCCATAACTCCTCACCTTCACGACGAGCATGGTTATCAAAATTAGATATATTACGTTCCAACCAAACCACCCATAAGACAGCCA
The DNA here is from genome assembly GCF_000346735.1 of Prunus mume. The sequence goes on from NC_024127.1 coordinate 24,298,284, forward strand.
AAACAGAGCAGCCCCAAAGTACCTTAGCTTTCTGTCCTTTTCCTGGAAGTTTATGTCTCTCCGATAAAAAGGATGAGCAGTCTTTGGATAGCACCCAACTGATATCAAACTCCCTAAACATACGCAACCACAGATTAAAGGTTACCGGGCAATGTAGGAAAAGATGGCCAACCAACTCTGAGCTGCTTTTGCACAGAGAGCACCACTGAGGGGGCAAAGGCAGGACCTAGGCCTCCTCTGAATCATGTCACATGTGTTAACCTTCCCATGGCTCACAATCCAAGTAAAAACTTTCACTTTTGGGGGGCTTCTCAATTATATGGAGCATGTGGATCCTAATTAAATTGTATTTCGTTTCCTGGTTTCAGTACAAATTCAGTTCATTGAATCGGAATTATTTTTTTGACTGTAAGCCATCTAAAAATTTACGCTTGGCTATAAGAAAATTGGATGAAAATCATGAAATAAGTAGTCGTATCAGATTTCATCTGGTGCAATTTCATGGCAATTCTTTGTGTCAGCTTAATCCAGTATTAACTTGTGAGCCAAAATTTTCTGATTGATATTGTTGTCATTAATATCTAAACTTTTGTTAACGATTCGCTGCATCAGGTCCATGTCAGGTGGAGGTTGGATAGTAACGATGAAAACTCATGTACTATAGACATAAAAGTTGGTAAGTTTTTAAATTTGCCCTTCTGGTTTTGACCCCCATTAGTCAGCAGTTCTAATGCGAATAATCGCGAACCAAACTTGTGAAGTGAGATTGTCTTTTCGTTGCTCTTGATGTAGTGGGGGTGGTGTATGAACTTGTCATGCAAGGCTGTGGAAGCTGTGTAACATGTGACAGCTACACCGCTATATGAAACATTTGTTTGTTTCATTTTTGAATGTTTTGAACAAATTGGTCATGTTTTGCAATTTGTTACAGGTGTACATTTTAAGAAATGGTGTGTGATGCAATCCAAAATAAGGGCAGGGGCTATTAACGAGGTTTGTGCTATGCTTTGTTGTGGTTTCATTTGTTATTTTTGGTACATAATTACGCACAATGCCTCAACAATTGAATGTTCAATAATAATTGTTGTTTCTCAAATGTAGTACAAGAAAGAGATCGAGCTGATGTTGGAAGTTGCCCGTTCATATATCATCAAGACAACGAGTAATTTGAGCGGTGAGACTGACAAAGCCACGTCACCCTCTGTAACTCAAGATAGCAGCTAATTTTTCTGATGAGGGCAGATTGTTTGGCTTATCTGTGCAATATGATTGTACCATATTTTCCTACTATTTGTATGTATATTGAGCGACAGTTAATTGTATACGGAGAGGTTTGTCTTCTATATTCCAGTTTAACTTCACCCTGTCTCCTTCCAAGAAAACGAGTGGTGTGTGTTCTAGTTCATTGTGAAATAAGTCAGCTTATTTTCTTTTGTTTTTTGTTTGTCTTGAGTATACACATTTGTAAAAGATCCTCAGTTTTGTGTTCATTTTGTCTTGTATTTATATTGACATGGCTACCCTATATTGGAAATTTGGTTATTTTCATGCGCTTGGAGTATGACCTAACCCTAACCAAGAGATCGTTCTAAGGGTGGGCGTGGGTTGGGTTGGGTTGGTTTTAGTCCCAACCTATAACCGAACCTAATATATAGCTGTTTATGATTTCTTGAACTTAAGACCCGCTCATTATTAGGCAAACCCAAACTTTTTGTGATCGGATTGAGCGGTTTAGTTCGGTTAACTCAAAATTAAACTTATTTTTAAGTTTTGGTTTCAACTCGTAACCTAACCTGTACATAGCGATTTATGATTTTTTGAACATAAGCTCACTCATTTTAAGGCCATCCCAATTCAACCCAACCCACTATGATTGAGTTGAGTTACAAGTGATTTGATTGATTCGGCTTTGTTGTATGATGAAGGTTTTGAGTTGCTAGAAAAATCTTTTAACGACATTCGTGAGAAGCTTACAAGGTTAGTGTCATCAAGAGCTCATGTCGAAGAAGAACCCGATGGAGAGGTCTTTGCTAGTTCTCCCCAAGTGAGAATCAAATATCCACATCGAGTCAAAGTAAAAGGCCGTGTGAAAAGAGTTAAACCACAAAAAGAGAAGGCAACGAAATGACATAAACGTCGATGCATTGAATGTAGGAAGATTGATCATGATAGACGGAGTTGTCCAAAACTTGCGAGCCCGTAAGTGAATATGTCTTATATTGTGCTTTGAATTTTATGTCGTCGTTGTTTAATTTTTTTTTGTTTTCCGATGTGGCAACTCTTCATCTTCCGACGCAAAAGTTGGTGCTCCAGTTGCTGAGAATTTGCAGCCCACTCAGAGCACACAAGACAGTGAACCTACTATGACAGAGTCATTTATGCAAGAGTTTGATTTCATATATGGTGCTGGAGTTTGAACATTTATTGATACCTATTTGCTTCATTTTTTAAAGTATCTGGAAGCATTAGTGAATCTTAGGTAAATGTCTCATGCCCATTGATACTGAACTATGGTTTATTAAGCACATAAATAGTGAAACCGTCTAAAGACACTGTTTTATTCGATAATTATGAAGTGTTACACACGTATTGCATGACTTCCATTCGGAGATACAAAAAAACAAACTACATTAAAGCAAGTTTGGCTTAAAGCAATGCAAGTCTGTTAGCATTCCCTTGGTGGCAAGAGAACAACTATGCAAAGATGATGGCAGTGAACCTACTAATGAGAATGAATATAGGCAGATTGAGGGGAACTTGCTATACCTAATAGCCACAAGGCCAGATAATGTTTGCAGCTAGCTTACTAGCTAGATTTATGCATTGTCCTACCAAGAAGCATTATGGAACAGCTAAGAGGGTCTTGAGGTACATACAAGGAACTATTGATTATTGCATTGAATATCAAAAGGGAAAAGAGGTTGTGTTAATTGGATATTGTGATAGTGACTGGAGTGGGAGTCAAGATGACATGAAGAGCACTTCTGGATATGCTTTCTCATTTGGAAGTGGAGTGTTCTCTTGGGCATCTGTCAAGCAACACAGTGTTGCTCTCTCCACGGCTGAAGCTGAATATGTTAGTGCATGTGAAGCTACTACTCAAGCTATATGGTTGAGGTTTGTGCTTGAAGACTTTGGAGAATTGCAGACAGAGGCAACTCCATTAATGGTAGATAACACCTCTACCATTGCAATGACAAGGAATCTAGTTTTCCATCAAAAGACCAAACATATCAATCGCAGATACCACTTCATTCGTGAAGCTTTGCAAGAAGGAATTGTAGACTTGAGATACTGCAAGTATGAGGAGCAGGTAGCTGATATATTCACAAAGGCACTACCAAAGGATCAATTCAACTATTTGAGAGGATTGCTGGGAGTTAAACCAGTTAACAATTTAGAAGGGAATTTTGAAATGTAAATTCTTTACTGGTTTACTCTTTAGCTAGACAAGTGTAAGGCTTAGATTAGATCTCATGGTGATTAACTCATATGTCTTAGATTTGTGCTGGCACATTTTGTATGGCTGAGACAACATTCTCTGCCTTGCAAAAGAGAATGTTTCCATTAGAATGCATCAGAGCACACAATTATGTTTTATGCTGGTTAACAAACACTCTCTCTCTTTTCTCCTCAATGTCTCTATTCCACTCTGCAACCTTTCATTTTTCTCTCTATATTCCTTTTCTTCCCGAAATCATAACCTGATATAGAAATCTCAACAAGTATTAAGAAGGATAATAAAAATACACATTGAATTAAAGTGCTGAGCAAAAATATTTCCTAGGGAGTTTTCATTACCACCCAACAATTTTATCACGACAGTCGACATTGTATTTTAACTGTGAATTTTCTTTTGAGGAGATTAAAAAAAGTCCCTAAAATACAAGCCACTCTTTAAACCGTCTTGCATATTTTCAAAAAGACAAAAATGACTCTACTGAAGATAAGTCATCTTTGTATTGTGTTGTTTCACTCTTTTTGAATGTTTTTGTTTGTAGCGCATGTGAAATCTTGCTTCTTTAGTGTGCATGTGATGTGTAAATGGAAGTGATCTAGTGTGCAAGTAATGTGAAGTAGAAGTGTTGAGATTGCTTTTGGTATCAGCACAACAATGTTGTATATGTAAGGGAGAAAACCCCAAAGTGAGGCGTATTTGAGAATACTAACTCTCAGTGCTCTCTCTCTTTGGCCTTCAATAAAGGACATGTTGGGCCTTAGTTATGCAATAGGGTCCAACATTGCTCAATTCAGTGTAAAGGATTTTTGTTTGATAAGTGGTCTGAAATGTGGAACAGAGCCTGACATAACGTCCAGGGGGATGCTCATAATTGATTTATGAAAGCGCATTTTACCAACAGGAGTCATATTACTTGCCATAACTTAGAAAATGCATTCCTAAAGTTTGAAAGAGGAAGCGAGGACTCATTAAAAATAGGACTACTGTATTTTGTGGAGTTTGTGATAATTGGTAACCCCCAAAATGTAAAGATAAACGAGGACTACTTACATTTGGTTCATAAAATGGATGAATTCATCAAATATCTGTGGGGATCTATATCGTTTGAGTGTCTGCAAGATTCTCTATTGTTTGCTCCCGGAAAAAAAGAGAGTGATGAAGACAATGATGGGAAGGGGAAAGGACAGAAAAAGGGAAAAAGGCGGTGCAGAGTTCAGTGAGAAAAGGGAAGAAAAACGTGGAGGGTGAGAAGCGTAAAAGAATTAACAGACTTGCATAGAATATAAAGGGATTGAGCTATGCTTTCTAGTTATGATTTAGTTCAAAATTAGTGTTTGTAAAATTGTAGTTCGTAATTAAATACTGACTTTGATAATCTATTTGTTGTAGATATGGGCATATGAATTAATTGCTGAATTGGGAATTCCCCTAGATATTGTAAGCGGATTGAGGAACCTGCATTAGTCCCTTGAATTTGCCGGTGGGAATCCACAGATAAAGTGCTTGAGTTGAGAAAGCTGAACGCTTATATATTTCAAAGCAAACAGGTGTGTAGTTAATAATTTATTTCAATAGTATGTTGGTTTCATGAGGAAAGCTGTTTAGTATTGTATATGACCTGTTAACTCTATATGTTTGACAGCCTGGAGATGAGCCAACTATATTGGAGTTGGGGATTAGATGTTCATGAATGTGATGCACCTAGTGTAGCCCCGCGGTTAATTCTTCACTGCTTCCTGTATACACTATATCATCAACATAAATCGATACAATGAGTGTTCCAAAGTTTTCCTTGGTCTTGCAATAGAGAGTTGCTTCACTAGAGCTCCTTGTATAACCTCAGTCAATAAGATACGAGTTTATTTCCTCGTACCATGCTCTTGGCGCCTGTTTTAGACCATACAGAGCTTTCTTTAGGTTGTACACTTTGTCTTTAGAGTTCTTAATCACAAAACCATCTTGCTAGTCCACATATACTTCTTCCTTAAGCACACCATTAAGAAAAGCAGACTTGACATCCAATTGATACAGCTTCCACCCCTTTTGAGCTACCAATGCAATAAGAGTTCTAATGGTGTATAATCTGGCAATAGGAGCAAAAGTTTCATTGAAGTCAATTCCATGCTTTTGTGCATAACCTTTGACCACCAGCCTAGCTTTGTGTTTCTGTATTGAACCATCAAGATTCAACTTAGTTTTATAAACCCATTTAACACCAATTATTGGCTTCTTCATTGGTCTATTTACCAATTCCCATGTCTCATTTTTATCAATTATCTCCGTTTCAACCTCCATAGCTTTCTGCCAAACTTTATCTTTTGGAGCTTCTTCATAATTTTCTGGCTCAATGATGCTCATATTGCATCTAGCATATATCTCAGCTATATCTCTTAGCTTCACAGGAGTAGAACTTGGTGATGCACTTTGTGAACTGGCACTAGTTGAACCTAAGCCACTTTCAATCTGAGATACTGTTGTAGGTGAACCTGTGACTTCATCCTCTTCTTCAGTGGTTCTAGGATTTTCCTCAAAACTTATAGGAACAGAAACATGCTCCACATCCAGTTTTCCCCAATCCCATAATGCATCTTCATCAAATATTACACTCCTAGAAACAACAATTTTGTGAGTTTGCAAGTTGTAAACTCTATAGCCCTTCTCACACTTACCATAACCAACAAAGATACACTTGGTTGCCGAATCATCCAATTTGAGCCTCAACTGACTAGGCATATGACAGTAACAAATAGAGCCAAATACCCTCAGGTGCTTAATTCTAGGCTTCCCACTAAATGCTTCAAATGGAGTTGAATCATTTAGAGCTCTTGTTGGACATCGGTTTTGAATGTAGACAGCCGTGTTCACTGCCTCTTCTCGTGCACCATTGCTTTACTCATTTCCACAATAATTCTAATTTTTTCCCTCAGCTACCCTATTTTGCTGAGGTGAATAGGCTACTGTTAACTGCCTTCCCAATCCTACATCCTCACAAAACTTCAAGAATTCAGTTGAGGTGTACTCCCCACCTCTGTCACTTCTAAGCCTTTTAATCTTGTATCCACTCTATAATTCCACCATGGCTTTGAATTTCTTGAATATGTTGAATACTTCAGACATGTGTTGCATGAAGTATACCCAACACATTCTTGTGCAATCATCAATGAAGGTTAGGAAGTATATGTTACCTCCAATGGTTGTGAATTGCATTGGTCCACACACATCTGAGTGTATGAGCTCTAGTGGCATGCTTGCTCTCCACACCTTCTCTTTATCGAATGCCTCTCTGTGTGATTTTCCCATTGCACAACCTTGACACACCTTCTCGAAGTTACCAATCTCTGGCAGTCCATAAACCAATTCCTTTTGTTGCAGTAACTTCAAGTTTTGAAGATTGAGGTGACCATATCTTCTGTGCCAACACCAAGTAGTTCCTTTGACTGTTGCCTTCATAGCTACTTCATTTGCATACTGAATGGAGAGAAGAAAACATATGTTTCCAGTCATTGGAACCTTAGTCACAAGATGTTTCAATGACTTGTCATCATATATCTCCACTATAGAATCACCAAAGAGCAAGAAATATCCATGCTCAATCATCTGTCCAACTGGCATGAGAAATAACTAACGCACAAATTAAACCCTATAAGTTATGCAATCGTAGTACGCGTAAGTAGGGATCGTTCTATTACGGGGATTAGGAGGGATGCTAACCAACACAAATTAAACTTATTAAACTGAAAACTAAGTTAAGGGAACAATGATTGGGGGGAATTTAGACAATTTAGACTAAAGTAATACTGACAGCAGCAAACAACTAAGTTGTGAATGAAATATGGATAAAGGGATAGCTAGAGGATTCCTCTCCACACATGGAACATATGCACACAAATCGATCTCCAGTTACTCTTTCTATAAAGTATGAATGACAACCCTAAATTAATTGTGAATGCACTAATTAACTCCCAGATTTTCCTAAGATCATTGAATTGGACTCAGCGACACAATCAAATTATCCTTATCAAGTTCCCTATATGAACAGCATGATAGAGATAGATATCAAAGATCATTAAGTTCTATGAAAATCATAAGTCTTGACAAGGCAATTGTAACTATGAAAAGCATTATACTCCTGCCAGGAATTTACTTAACGCAATCATGACTAGTGACTTTTACTACTTATGAATATAAGTTCATAACGATTAGGTGAAATTCCCTTATATTCTAGCATCAAATCCCTTCATACAAACTAAGTATGCATCCTTAATAAACATGCAAGAATAAGTCCTCAATAAAACAGAAAAGTAAATCATATTCATACTTTATGAAACCATAACTGGAAGTAATCAATTCATATAAAACATATGTCCATGGCTTCAAATTCACCTCTAACTAAGAAGAAATTCAGTCACACATGTTCATAATAATTGAAAAGCAATCTAAAATAAACATTTAAACTAATCAAGGGAAGAACTCTGAAAACCCCAATGGATGCAGCAGGTTCCGGCTCCAAGTTCTTCTTCTCTCTTTCTCCTTCTTGCTATGACACCCAAAAAAAACTCTCTTCTCCTGCGGCAACCCCTCCTTTATATATGTGGTAGATCTAAGGTAAAAGGGCCCAACAGAAACCCACGAAATTAGGGTTTTGTTTGGCAGATTTCTTTAGGAACAATGATAGGGCCCAGGCGCCACCTTTTTAGGAAAGATGTGCAGCCCCAATGCCTTCTTCTAAAACCAGGTTTTAGTTTCCTAATCTCAAATTAATCCCCCCTTTTCCTGGTGGAATTTAGGTAGAATAGGATTAGGATAAGGTAAAATAAAATAAAATCAATTAGAGTTTTTTACTTCCCAGAAGCTGATTCTTGAATTAATTTCCCCATCTTTTTAGCACATTCCTAGCCTCTTTGAACTTCAAAAACGTCCATCCATCTTGGCCCATGCATATGCTATCCATTTCACGTCCAAAACTGCTCTAAAATGCTCCAAAATGCCCTTTCTTGCCAATCTTGCCATCTGGACCTACAATAGTACGAAAATAAGCTAAATCACTCTAATAAATGGGAATTAACTAAGTAAATGCAAAGAAATAAGATAGCAAAGTTGCATAAATATTCTCCTATCACCAACACTTAGCAGATTCTCATCCAACCCTGGTACAAGCATGACTTCCTTTATATGCCTTGGTCCATATTTCGTTTCAATCATTAGAATGCCTTTACCAGTGGCTTGAACAAGATCTCCAGTTCCCATCTTCACTTTTGCAGTGACATTGGTGTCTATATCAATGAGCAGAGATTCATGTGAGGTCATGTGGTTGCTACAAGCACTATCCACATATCACACACTACTGTTCTTGATCGCAGAGGCAACATGACAAGCATAGAACATTGTCCCTTCTTCCTCCATGTGTTTTGCATAATGAGCTGCCTGAGGTGTCTTCCCACTGCAATCCTTTGTTGACCAAACCTTTCACACTTAAAGCATTTAGGTTTGCCTTTGAACCAACAAGGACCATAATGCAGTTTATCACAGATTTTACAAGGACCCTTTGCTCCTTCATTCTGATTTTCCTTTTTGAAAGTATTTCCAGACTTCCCCTCCCATTTCTTCTTGTTTTGTGATTTCCAATTCTTCTTGGACTTAGAACTCCTATCTTGTGCAACATTTGACTGCTCTCTGGGGTTCACACTTACGCTAAAGAAAGCCTTTTCTGTCAGTTTCTCAGTGTGCCTTTGCAACCGTTATTCATGGGATTTCAAAGAGCCAATAACCTCCTAAACTACTATAGTCTCTATGTCTTTAGTCTCCTCTATCACCTCTGCAATAGAATCATATTCTCTAGAAAAACTAATCAAAAGTTTATGTACGATTCTTTGATCAAAAATATCCTCTCCATAAGACTTCATTTGATTTATAAGCTCAAGCAATTTGGTTATATACCCAGATAGAGATTCATCATCTTGCATGCGAGTATATTCAAAATCCCTTCTAAGTGCTTGCAATTTTACAGATCGTACCTTCTTATCTCCTCAAAATTCCTGTTACAAAATCTCCCAAGCTGCTTTGGCAGATTCTTGTAGAGTGATTCTAGGAAAAATGTCATTAGAGACTGCACTCTGAATCAAACCCAACACCTTGGCGTTCTTTGCTACATTTTCCTTCAGTGCAAGCTTCTGAGCTGTAGTCAGAGCTTCACTATCCTCCTTCTTCACTAGTTGTTCAAACCCAGTTTCTACCATATCCCAAAGCTTGTTAGATTTGAAAATCGTACACATCTTGATTCTCCAAAAATCGTAGTTGTTGCCATTGAAAATGAAAGCACGAAGCTCACTCATTCTAAATCCAGCCATATGAGACCAAACCCACGAGATAGAGGTTATCTGCGTTGGATTTCCTCGATTCCGATTTCGATTTTACGACGCCCAAATGCAGAGTCGAACCTGGCTCTGATACCATGTTGAGATTTCTATATCAGGTTATGACTTTGGGAAGAAGAGGAATATAGAGAGGAAAATGAAAGGTTGCAAAGTCGAATAGAGACATTGAGGAGAAAAGAGAGAGAGAGTTTGTTAACTAGCACAAAACATAGTTGTGCGCTCTGATGCATTCTAATAGAAACATTCTCTTTTACAAGGCAGAGAATGTTATCTTAGCCATAAAAAATGTGCCAGCAATATAAGCTCAACACTTGGCACAAATCTAAGAGATATGAGTCTATAGATACACCATGAGATGTAATCTAAGCCTTACACTTGTCTAGCTAAAGGGTAAACCAGTAAAGAATTTACATTTCAACAATACTTGACACGTGTCTATAGATACTCATAGTTAACTTTTTGCTTTGTATTTTTGGAACCATGATTATATCTATAGACACATGTCAAGTGTTCAGAAGGGTGTTGATTTACCTTGAGCTAAAGTGGTGAGAAAAAATGCCCTATATTTCAACGGTACTGTGCTGCGATGATGAAAGCCCAAAAAAAACCAAAAACAAAGGCCCAAACGGTCTACTCTTACTTCGCACACCAATGTTTTGTGCTCTGAGCCTCTGAGTCCTGAGTGTCCGACCTCTGAAGAAAGAAAGACTTGTAGAGATGGGAGCCTTGATCGCTATGTTGGTGGTGTTTGGGGTGGTAGTACCTTTAGGCGCATCGAAAGAGCAGCTGAGCACTAGGGAATGTGAGAATCTTGGCTTCACAGGGCTGGCTTTGTGCTCGGATTGTAACAGTTTGGCTGAGTACGTTAAAGACCAAGGTAACCCATCAAAATTTCCTCTCTCCTTCTTCCTCAAGAACTAAATCCTGGTTCCATGTCTTTTCTGCATTTGTTTGTTTTAACTATTACTTGCTAGCTATCTTTGTAATCCCAATTTCCCGCACTTCATTTTTATTTTTTCTGTTGGTCGCTGCGTTATTTGTGGGTTATTGACGGGCTTTGAGGATTATGGTGTAAAATTGTTTTGCTTGATTTAAAATTGGAGCTTTTTGGGGTTTCAGAGACACCCATTTGCTGATACTACAGCTACAGGAGTCTCTTTGTTCTCTTATTAAGGGTATTTCATAGAAATTTAGGATGCATCATTGACTTTCATGGGAATTTGAGATCTTTAGAGGTGTCCATTTCTTGGAGTTGGCAACTTTGGCATTGCCAGATGTCAATTGTAGAAATTAGCACATACATATTAAGAGGATCAAGAACTATATGAGCCTTGAACTTGAAATATGTTTAGTACCAAGTAATATAAATGGAACTAGAACTACAAAGCTGGCAAGGAAATAACATTATTCAAAACACTAAGGAAACGAAATGAAGAAAACTTGTGAGGAGACAATGTAATTTTGATGAGAAACTTGAGGTCATTGTGAAGGCTGTGTGCGTTATATGACAAATCTATGGGCTAAATATAAGGTGAATGCAAGTGGTCTTTTAACTGTAACTTAACAGGTTAGGGGATGGAATATGAGAACCTTGAATATTACTTTCAGCATGATTATAATTTTATAATATACTGAAATCCTAGTTTTGATTGCAGAGTTGGTATCGGACTGTAGGAAGTGTTGCACTGAGGATTCTGATGATTCCATCAGCAAGGTATATGTTGAAGTTGAAATTATATTTTAATCTACCCGTATACTTTCGAGTCTGAAAGGTGTAATTAGAAATTTCCTTCCATTTTTATTTTTTTGGTTCAAAGTAACTCTAACCTGTAAAATGTGCATAGTTTTATTACATAGACATGGGCACATGGGTAGGGGGTGACGTATAAGTTAATATGTTCCATAAAATATGTCGGAACAAATTTCCACGAAGTTTATTAAATGACATGACTAACCTGCATCCAGAATGAAAAAGCTAAAGATAAATGGGATACTGTGTGGTGTCAGCCAAAGAGTGTGATTCTTAAGTTAGCATTTGGAAACTTTTTAATGTGTATTCACTTGAGTTCTGGTCATGTACGTTCTTGGATGACCAGCAGTTTGTTCTTTTGCCCTCAGTTTAATCTTGTTTTCATTATGCTGGGAAATTGGTGCTTAACGTGTGCCTTTAGGGTGGTACATGCCTGTTTGAAACTTCTGGCCTGCTGGCTCGCTCTAAAATATGCCTTTGTACGTATGGGAACTTTCATAATTATGGATTGTAATTCAATCTTTGCTGATCTGCACCATTTCTCTATAACCATTTTATAAATTCTCTTAGTAAAAAACTTCATATACTAGTACAATTAAACAAATTTTATTGAAATAAAAGATAATAATAATAAAAGTGTAGTATTAGAATTCTTTAATTCCACAATTTATGGTTCCATGAGAATTGCTATTTTCATGTCAGAACTATTTTGGATCAAAGAAATAGTGATAAAGTTTTCTTTTTGCAAGATAATTTTTTTAAAAACGTGTCAAGATTTGGTGGACAAGCACTATTGGAAAGTTGGGGCCACTTTGGATGTTTTGAGAATTTTAATCATGACTTATAGTATATTATAAAAATTATATTTATCGCTTCACATAACATAATTCTGCAAATTGTAATTACCATCCAAGACTTCAATCTACTGACCCTTTATTGAACAGAAAAGGAAATGCTTAATGTGACTGCAAATACAGGTTACCTATTCTGGTGCCATTCTGGAGGTCTGCATGAGGAAACTGGTATTCTATCCGGAAATCGTTGGCTTCATTGAAGAAGAGAAGGATCGGTTTCCTTCGGTCAAAGTTCAATACATTTTCAACTCTCCACCAAAGTTGATCTTGCTAGATGATGCAGATGAACACAAGGAAACAATAAGGTGAGCGTCTATTTGCCATTCACATAGGAGCCGTGGACATATGCCCTCCCATTTTCTTTCTCATGGTTTCTCATAGTTTGGACAGCCCCATTTGAGTTACATGCTTTTGTGTTTTTTATTGTTTTTGCATGATGATACCTTTATCCAACAATGAATGCTGCCTAAACCTGTGTGTAAATCTGGAATCTGGTAACAATAAGAATCTATAGCCATTGCTTAGGTTTTAGTAAGGAAGAATGATACCTAGTTTGGTTAGAATTTTAATCTCCATTTGTACCCTCTATGGGGAAAATTCAGTTTCCTACTTATTACAAATATCCTTTTTTATCTCTATCACAGGATTGACAATTGGAAGCGTGAACATATACTGCAGTTTCTGCAAGGGAAGGTAAAGCGTTCTTCAGCAATCTGAATGCTTGTAATCCTCTGTCACTGCCTTAATCTGTATCTTAACTGTCATGTATTTCTAAAGAACTGTGGTACTGGACAAATGAATCTTCTTCCTTTTTTGCTTGCTGTGTGTGCATTCTTGAATCTTGATACAATAAACTTGACATGACCTGACTCTGGCTTATTGCTTTAAGGGGTTGGGGGCAACTTTGCTCAAACTTAATTGGAATGCTTGCACCGCTTAAACATAGTTTGAATTTATTGGCAATATGGTAGTAGTAACCCCTTTTGACGAGAGAAAATACGAACGTTTGAAAATTTTAATTGTGTATTTATTCCATAGATGAGTATTAAGTTATTTTTCAAATGCATGTATATAGACTCAGAAGATTTCTTACAGTTGCACCGATAATTCTTACTTTATACGTAAATGGTGTGATGAATCTATAGGATTTGGATCTTCCAACATTAATATTATAGAGATCGCCCAAGGATGTCAGGCAATTGCATGATATTAGTTCTGTGTTAAAAGACATGCCCTTTAGACATGGTAGCTAAGTCTTGGTCTTATGGTGATTTTCTTGTATTATGCCAGTTATTGGATATCAAATTCCTCTCTCCTAATACAGGTTGTAGGGATGGATAAATAACCTCTCTTGTATGAAACTAAAACTTAGATATCCTGATTCTCTGCTTGTTTCTTCTGTGCTTGGATTTTCTTGACTTTCGTTCAAAACTTGCCTCATACGTCTTCTTTTGCTGAGGTACTTCCCACAAATCAAGTTTCTCTTCTTCTGGGATTTGAATCTAGTTCTTTCAAAATTTCCAATATTATTCTTCTTGTTCTTTTGATAGGACTCTATCTTGCAACCGTAGATATTAACCAAGAACAGAGAGAACCCAAAGAATGTTTCTGTATATTTCTCAACAATACGTACAATGGCTCCCCAAATTGGTAATAAAGCCACCGTCAAGGATACAACAGTAATTGTAACAGTACACATGGCTAACTAACTATCCAAAACAGTTTTGGCTCCAACTCCTAATTCCTATCATTACCCCTCCCTTTGAAGCTAAGTTTACAAGCATTGAAAACTTATTAGAACAAAAACAGAGTTGCTACAACAATTGCAACATGATTCATCTGGAATTGAAAGCAGCTTAAACCTAGGCAATGAATTCTGGAAATCTGGCCTGGAGGTCATGGTAGTCCTCCCACGTGGCATCTTCCAATGCACTAGGACATCCACCCCCGCAGCATTACCACATTTGACTAACTTCCTTTCCAAAATAGCCAGTGGCTCATCTTGCACAATACCATCTTCAGTAATTCGAGGTAATGTTAATGAAGGAGTCACGTGAGTTCCCAAATGCTTCTTCAAACAAGACACATGAAATACGGGGTGGATCTTACAACCAGTAGGCAATTGGAGTTTGTAAGCCACTGGTCCCAACTTCTCCAGTATCTCATAAGGTCCATAAAATTTGGGCAAAAGTTTGTGGTATGAGTGAGCAGCCAAGGACTGTAACCGATAAGGTACTAAACACAAATACACCATATCCCCAACCTGAAATTCCCTTTCGGAGTGATGTTTATCAGCTTAAGTCTTCATTCGATTCTGTGCCATAAGGAGATTAGATTTCAGCAAGGTCAACATTCTGTCTCTGGCAGCCAAGCTTCTGTCAACATTGGCGAATCTTGTAGTGCTTGGCTCATATGGGGTAACCATGGGTGGGGGCTGACCATAAACAACTTCAAATGGGGTTAACTTGGTTGATGTATGATAGGCTGTATTATAGCTAAATTCTGCCCAAGATAACCAAAGCAACCATTTTTTGGGCTGAGCAGCAGCAAAACACCTCAAATAGGTCTCCAAACACCGATTAACCACTTCAGTTTGGCCATCAGTCTGGGGATGATAACCAGAGCTCATCCGTAAAGCTACATCATGCAATTTGAAGAATTCTTTCCAGAAATCACTAACAAATACTGGATCCCTGTCGCAAACAATGGAGCTAGGCATACCATGTAACTTAAACACATGGTCCACAAAGAGCTGAGCAATGGTAGCAGCTGAATAAGGATGGGATAAAGCAATGAAATGGGCATACTTGCTCAGACGATCAACTACTACAAAAATGACAGATTTCCCTTGGCAAGGGGGTAAGCCAACAATAAAATCCATTGAGATATCAGTCCATACCTTATCCGGTATAGGCAAGGGTTGCAATAATCCAGCAGGAGTCATAGTTTCATACTTATGTTGTTGACAGATGTGGCATTCAGCTACCATTTTTTGCACATCATGTTTCATACCTGGCCAATAAAAACTCCGAGAAAGTCTTTGATAAGTCTTCAAGAACCCAGCATGACCAGC
>NC_024127.1:24315109-24329524 GCF_000346735.1 Prunus mume
GGATGATAACCAGAGCTCATCCGTAAAGCTACATCATGCAATTTGAAGAATTCTTTCCAGAAATCACTAACAAATACTGGATCCCTGTCGCAAACAATGGAGCTAGGCATACCATGTAACTTAAACACATGGTCCACAAAGAGCTAAGCAATGGTAGCAGCTGAATAAGGATGGGATAAAGCAATGAAATAGGCATACTTGCCCAGACGATCAACTACTACAAAAATGACAGATTTTCCTTGGCAAGGGGGTAATCCAACAATAAAATCCATTGAGATATCAGTCCACACCTTATCTGGTATAGGCAAGGGTTGCAATAATCCAGTAGGAGTCACAGTTTCATACTTATGTTGTTGATAGATGTGACATTCAGCTACCATTTTCTGCACATCATGTTTCATACATGGCCAATAAAAACTCCGAGAAAGTCTTTGATAAGTCTTCAAGAACCCAGCATGACCAGCTATTGGAACTGAGTGATGAGCAGCAAAAACTTTGGTCTTCCAAATCGAATCAGGACTAAGGACTATTTTGGAGTTATATTTAAGGAGACCATTGTCAATGTGAAACTTGAGTAAATGATTTGTTGTAGAAAGAGATGGTGCATGAGGTGATTGTGTAGGACCAGCAACAGCTAGAACTTCTTGTTTTTTACTAAGAATCCAAGGATCACCTTCATTGTACCGTCGTAAATCATCCATCCAACTGTGATAAGGATATGTAATTGCCAAATTCTCAATATACTGCCCAGAAACATCAGTTCCAATGGGCAAGCTGTCCATGGCAAAGACTTGAACTTGATCAGTAGAAGAGCTATGACTGATAGGAAATCTAGACAAAGCATCAGCTGCTTTATTATCACTCCCTTGCCTATAGTGTATCTCATAATCATAGCCCAAAAGCTTGGTGACCCATTTTTGCTGAAAAGAAGTGTGAGCCTTATGATTGAGAAAATATTTAAGATTATGGTGATCTATCTTAATGATAAAGTGTCTTCCTTGTAAGTAATGATGCCACTTCTTGATGGCATGAACAATTGCCATCATTTCCCTCTCGTAAGTGGAAAGGGATTGGTTTCTAGGACCAAGAGTCTTGCTGGTAAAAGCAATAGGTCTGCCTTCCTGTTGTAACACAACTCCTATACCAGATCCAGAAGCATCACTCTCAATGATAAAAGGTTTTGTAAAATCTGGCAAGGCGAGAACCCTAGGAGATAACATGAGTTCCTTGAGTTTGTGAAAGGCAGCAGTAGCCTCTGGAGTCCACAAAAATCCATCCTTCTTAGTTAACTGAGTCAAAGGGAAACTTTCCCTATCATAGTGAGGAATAAATTTCCGATAATAACCTGTGAGACCCAAAACCAAAAATACTCTCAAAATTTTAACAGAAGTAGGTACAGGCCAGTCAACCACTGCGTTTAATTTGGAAGGATCAGCTGAAACTCCTTCCCTATTCAATAGTAGAAACTCCAAAGGCACACTTGGACATCTTGACAAAAAGTTAATGATGCTTTAAAATTTCCAAAACAGTATGTAAATGCCTCAAATGATCTGACCATGAAGTACTGTAAACAAGAATATCATCAAAAAATACCTAGACAAACTTCCGTAAACAATTCCGGAAAATCTCATTCATCAAACCTTGAAATGTGGCAGGGGCATTTGTCAAACCAAAGGGCATAACAAGGAATTCATAATGTCCCTCGTGAGTCCGAAAAGCTGTTTTTTCAATATCTTCTGGATGAACTCTGATATGATGATAGCCACTTCTCAAGTCCAATTTGGAAAAATACTTTGCCCCATGCAATTCATCCAACAGATCATCAATAAGTGGAATTGGATATTTATCATTTATAGTTAACTCGTTTAACTGTCTGTAATCCATGCACATTCTTCATGTGCTATCCTTCTTCTTGACCAACAAAACAGGAGAAGAAAAAGGACTATGACTGTTCCTTATAAATCCAGAGTCCAGCAGCTCCTTGACACACTTTTCAATTTCTGACTTTTGAAGTGGTCCATAAGCATATGGTCTAATGCTTGGTGGTTTACAACCAGAAATTAGTGGGATCCGATGATCATGTTCTCTCACAGGAGGTAGTGTAGTTGGGGTGCCAAAGACAGCAGAAAAAGAATCCAATAAGGCTTTCAATTCATGCTATTGTGGTGAGGATAAATCATCTACGGGTTTGGCCATATTTTCACATTCTACAACACAGAGAATCACACCATAACAACCTGAATGCAACAACTTGTCCATATGTTGACAAGATATAGGCTGTGGAGGCTGAGGCTTAGAACTGGACAAACAAATTTGCTCATTCCCATGCCAAAACTTCATAGTTAATCTCTCAAAGTCCCACAAGATTGGACCAAGAGTTCTCAACCACTGAACCCCTAACACAATGTCACAGCCTCCCAATGGCAAAGCGAACATATTAGAGGTATATACATAAGTCCCGATGGCTAAAGGAACCGCAGCACAACAACCCTTACTCTGAACTTGTCCATCATCAGCTATCATGACATCACAAATATGAGACTGATCTAACTTCCAACCCAACTTCTTAACCATGCCAATATTGATGAAATTATGAGAACTTCCAGAGTCTAACAATACCACAACAGGACAGTTTTTAATTATAGCAGTGAGTTTCGTAGTCTTAATAGCAAGAGGAGTCGGAGTACCATACAAAGCACAAGCTGTGATACAACAAGCATTCACCTCAGCCACTTGTTCAATCGTTGTAATTCATGAACTATTTCCTCTTCCTCAAAACTATTATAACCCATATCCAACAACAAGTTTTGTTTCCTTGCACGCTTATGACCCCTCACAAATTTTTCATCACAATAAAAACAAAGATTATTCTTCCGTTTATATTGGATTTCTTCTGGGGTTAATTTCTTGACAGGCATATCCTTCCTAGGAACAACTTCATTTTTAGCAGGAACTAAATCATTTTGAATGGGTAAAAAAGGCAATCTTGACTTAAAAATTCCAGCAGAATGTGCAAACCTCAACTTTTGAAGTTTAGCATCCACTTCATGAGCAAAATTCATGGCCTCATGAATTGTAGTAGGACGAAGCAGCTTGACATCATGCTTGAGTTCTTTCTTTAATCCTCCAACGAAACAGCTCAATTGAAAAGTAGGACTAAGATCACAGATTCGAGTTGCCAATCGTCGAAACTCAGCGATATAATCCTTTAAGGGACCTGTTTGACGAAGCTTAAAAAGTGACTCTGCAAAATCCTCAAACCCATGAGAGCCAAATTCTCTGCAAAATGCCCTGGTAAAATCTTCCCATTTGGACAAAGAAGAAGCACATTCCTCCCATTGATACCATTGCAGAGCCTCACTATCCAGATGGAAAGAAACCATTTTTACCTTTTTCTCAGAAGGCATCGAAAAGTAATCAAAATACTACTCCGCCTTGTAAATCCATTCAATTGGATCATCCCCATCGCTGAATCTGGGAAATCCGATCTTAACAAAGGGCATACGATTCTCAGAAGAAAAACCCCTTTCTCTCGGTGATCCCTCTCTCCGCGCCGCCGAGAGCCGTCACCGTCGTCGTTATCAGATGGAGGCGGGAATGGCTGATCAAAACCCTCACGACGAGAATCAATTGAATCGAGGCGTTTGTCGATGGATGCAAACTTATCCTCAAGAAGATGCTGAATTGTTTCCAAAATGACTTGGTTTTTGGAATTAGAGGCTTCCAGCGCAGCAACATGAGCGTCCATTGTTAAAGCACGAGTACGAACACGAGCACGGGTCATATACTAAAGGAACAGCTTAGAGGATCAATGGCCTGATACCAATGATAGGACTCTATCTTTCAACCTTAGATATTAACCAAGAACAGAGAGAACCCAAAGAATGTTTCTGAATATTTCTCAACAATACGTACAATGGCTCCCCAAATTGGTAATAAAGCCACCGTCAAGGATACAACAGTAATTGTAACAGATTCCCCAACTAACACTTGACATGTGGCTAACTAACTATCCAAAACAGTTTTGGCTCCAACTCCTAATTCCTATCATCTTTAAATCAAGTTCTTTCTTATGGGGTTTTAAATCAAGTCGATCATCTCCTTAACCTCATGGGTCTCTCTTTTTCTTTTTTCTTTTTTTTTTTAAATTTCATTTTGACGATTAATTTAAAATCGTGCTTGGATTATCGTGTGTGGTACATGGTGTTTTATTTTGACGATTAAGGCTTTAATTTTGGGTGGATTTCAATATTATGGTTTTCCCATCAGGCCCTGTGAAAGAAAAATCATGCTTGGATTATTGTGTGTGGGACATGGGGTAGTTTAGGCTTTCAGGGCCATTAAGAATAAAAGTACAAAAGAATTTCAAAATGGAAGTTAATGTTGGTAAAAATTTCTTGCTAAGCATGGAATTTAAAAAGATACAACCTGAACATATGGAATTTAAAATTCTATAAATGCTTTAATCATCCATCTCATGTTCACTTTTTTTTTTTTTAAGTACAAGCGACAATCTAAACTATAAGGGAGATTTCTCGCACACACAACTATGATGTTGTGGGAATTTGAACTTGAGATCTCTTATTTGCAAGGCAATGCCCTTTTCTACTGGACTAGACCCGCCCATCCCATGTTCACTTAATCATACGCTAGTGGCACCTTTATATTGAGCCGCCCAGTCAGTGAAATATGGTTGAAATAGTTTTATAGTTGTGTTCTTGTTATAAGAATAAATAATAAATGTGAAAAAAACTTTGTTATAAGCATCAAACTAAAGCTAACACGATATACAGTCTCTGTCAATGCTTTAGAAAGAATACATCTAATGGCATAATGTAATAAAGAGGAAGGAAATCAAATGATAACTCTTAACGACAACTTCGGAATTCACCAGTAATTTGGATTCCATCAGGAGTTTAAGTAATACCTCAAGTTTTATTGAATCAAAATATGAATAATAATCCAAAGACACGCTAATGTGTCCCTTGTATACTTAACAATCCTAGGCTTGCTAGGAAACCCTAATTGGAAGTAAAAATGGAAATGAACAAAATTCTCAAATTATCCTTGAAACTTAAAATGCTGTAAAGACAAAGAAAATGTTGGAATTTGGCCAAAAATATGTAACCGTAAAGAAGTGCTTGTCGTTCTCTTCAAAACGACAGGTCATGAGCCTAATTATGAGATCGAAGCCCAAATCTGCATGGACTGGATTGTCCTACTTCGACGATGCATTCGCTTGTACAGTTGCTCCTCAATCTGTTCAGCCATATGTTCTACATTAGTTCGGTCTTAATCCATAAAGATTGGTACACACTATGTTTGCTCAATCAATAGGGTGATTAGTCCCAATTCATTCACGTAAAGACACTAAGATAAGTGTGTAGGTGTTCAATGGGGATTGAGTCCACTAAACGCGATCGACCAATAATTCTTGAATGGAAATTTTAGTCACATGTCAAATAAAAATTCTAAGTTGCAATTAATGCAAGTTAGTACTCAAACTTGAGACGTCATTATTGTCTTACGAACACGTAGCTTGTCTTTGAGAATGTTATACGCTTATATCAAGATATATGACTCGAAGGCATTATCGGGATTCTCAATTAGTTCATAGAGAGACATATGAATGTACAACAAGAGATCTCTATTTTTAATAAAAAGTGACAATACTGTAAAAATATTATTCAAGAAATCTTTAGCCAAAGTATTAAATAGGATTATGAAAAGAACTTTCTAATCTCATTCATAAGAATTATAGGATCATTAGTAACATTAGGGATTTGACATGAGCTGCGCATTTCCTAATAATGTGACACAAGGTATTGTTTTATAAAATAACTGAATTGCATTGCAATTCCAATTCAATATATTATCCAAAACAGTTCTATTTAACTTAGATAGTCATGACAGATTATCATGTTGCCCAAGTTTTAGGCTCAATCCTAAATCAATTGGTCACAGAAGTTGGCCACTTTAAGTTCATAAGAAGTTCGTACCGCAAATGGAGTGGTTGGAAGATTGCATTGTTTTAGAGAAATCCAATCACTAAAACTATGCAATCTTCCAACCATTACATTTACTGTACAAACTTGATACGAACTTGAAGCGACAAACATCTTTGACCAATTGATTTCAGATCGAGCTCAAAACTTAGCCAACATCATAATATGGTGGGATGAGTCATTTGGTCAGTTTTATATAATATAATAGAAGATTATCTAACAAGCAAAAATTATTTTAACCCATACCCAACCAATATAAATATGTAGGAATTTGCATATATTTAACTAATGTGTTAATTCGATAATGCAATGATAATTGAGGAATTTAAAACTTCTAATATAAGCTTAGCCTTGGTAGTATGTCAGGGTGGCATAGACCTGATCTATAACTTTCCAACCCTATCGTAGACAGGCCAAAATTTTCAAGGCTTCTTGCCGAGTTGCCAAAAGCACCATCAGACACAGCCTGATCACGTTTACTTAATGCTAACATGAAAGATTGCGCCAATGCGCGAGGAAGGACTTCTCTCCCTCTCCGAGAGCAGAGCCAAGTTCAAGGTAAGTTGCAATAGATCTTAAGGCCCATTAAAACGCAATTGAGAAGGCATACGCTATAAATCATACCATCATATTCCCCACCATACATTCATTAATTCATGGTCAGAATCATTGTACAACACAAGTTTATAAATATACATTTTGTAGATTCATTTAAGTATACAATCGAAGTACCGTACTAGAAGCTTATCCCACCACCAGTTAAAAACCAGAATGGTTGGGGCCTGCATTAGATGGAGTTCAAGCATGACAAAATTCAATCACGGAATTACATTGAAGGGCGTCATGCTAAAAATTTCTGTTACTGAATCCGAATCTGCCTCACAAAAAATGGGTTGTGCTTTAGAAACGAAATTGGTTACCCTTTACACCGCCTCAATCTGGCATGCATCTTCAAGACCATTTTGGTAGCTGAGCATTGATCTGTATCAATGGAATTGTGAGATTGCGTTCTCAAACTTGGGGGAAGTATTCTTAATGGGGGCCCAGATATCTGCACCATTACTTTGAGCAACTCCGGCAGTACAAGAGACAGGAACAAGGCACAGACCTCTGCTTCTCAAGCTGTATGGCTCTAATTCCTGATGAAAGAAAATTAATGAACCGCATTACATTTTCACCGTAAATTTAAACCAATTATGCCAAATTAAATGGTACTAATGTGTGAAAAGAGGGGCATCTTTGACCCATGCACACTAGGTCACATCACTTTGCTTTTTATCCAACAACACACGTAGGACATGGCAGCTTAGTGATGTCTTCATTACGACATGGTTACATTCAATTAATGTAATTCATCAGTTCTCCAAACAAACTCTGAAATATCATTGACATTTTGCTCTTGCTTATGTCTACATCCAGCTCAAGCTCACCTGCATCTTAGCTGTTGGTGTGCTTTCAAGGTATGGAGCGCTCAACACCTAAATCCACCAGCAAGAAAGTCAAATCAACCTTATCAAGCAGTTTATACAGAGGACGCATCTCTCAAAAGTAAAACATTTCAAATATTTGCATCATTAGTTTTGAACAGCAAGCCCTATCACTTCTCATTACTCAAATAATACAAACAAGGCAAGATTGAAGTTACTCATCTTGATTGTTTTTGCAGAACAAAAAAACAAATATCTTACAGGCCAAAGAAACAAAAAATAAAAAATAAAACGTATCTTGACTGTTCTTATTTTCACTTAGAGGCAATCTTTAAAAAGGAAGTGTGTCATTCATATCACAATATCAACCATGCGGAATTATGTCTTATACCAGATTACATCTGAAGTTGGCAAATACCATATAACAAAATCCAGTCTATGTAATAACAGGTTACCAGTTATGAAGTTGGGTACTAGGGAAGGTGTTCACTTATAAGAAGAATGAAAAGGCTAACCTTAACTTGTTCATGAAGGAAGCGTATGTAATCCATTGCCTCCAGCAGAACTGAAGCTGTGTCTGTCTGCAGTGCAGTACAATAATAGGACTTTAGACACACAGAGAATATATAAACAACTTTTTTTTTCTAGGAATAAACTGTTGGCATTGGAAACCTATCTACACTAAATATAGCATAAGCAATCTCTATCAGATGATATTCACTTTGTGGTGATGCCTGAAGTGCATGATGGGTGGACCCAAGAATTCTAAACACCACAAATTCCATGAGATGATTTAATAGGAAACCATTAATGTCGTAATGCCACCATTGTAGATCATTCTTCAACAGTTTTGCAATTAAGGAAAAGGATTAATTTGTTCTGTGTACCTTTCCATATGGTGAAACAAGCTGTTGCAAAGCTACAATCCGTTCACCAAGCTTCTCTTTCCTCTCCTACGAGCAGAACAAAAAAAATTAAAAACATAAGTAGCTCGCAATAGATATCCCTAGCAAACTACAGCCCTCGAGGTAAAAACCCCAGTTTCTTTAGGAATTGAATTGCTACCACACAATGGTAACTACACAAGTGTGAATTTTAGAGCTGCTACTGAAACGTACAGAACATGCCATTTTCAAGCATCTTATAATTATATATATATATATATATAAATAAGAAAAAATAAAAAAGTCAAGCAATTTCTAACTATATCAGCTTTGAATAAATAAACTATTGTTATGAGATAGTTGCATTTTTCTTTTCCATGGATATTAATAAAGGTAATGGAGCACTTGAAAGCATATTTTATAGAGATCAGAAAACAATTCTAATACCTAAGAGCTTCAAGTTCCAAAATTTAAACAAGTGTTTGAGTGCCTCCCAAATACCAATTAACACACGCACATACCAAAATTTAAACAAGTGTTTGATTCAAGTTCCAAATACCAATTAAACAAGAGGAACAAGATTGAGTCACACCAGTGCAAACCTAAGTTTTACAAATCATAAATTTCTTGAGAGACAGATATCAAAAGACAGCTCTCGTCAATGTTTAGAAGAAACATCCTAGAGACCCCATTGAATCTAAGATATAATTAAGGTCCATACCCTAATAACAAAAAATTTGAGAACCAGGAAAAGAAACTTTTGTGGAGATGGATAAATCAGTCTTATGTCAGCTGGATGCAAGAGAAGTCAAAACCCACATACACACACACACACACACACACACACACACACACATCAAATAAATGAGGATGCAAACTGAAAAATTAAAAGGAGGGAAAGAAGGAAAAGAAACCTTTGTGGAGATGGATAAATCAGTCTTATGTCGTTTGGATGCAAGAGAAGTAAAACTGCTTTGATCAACAGAGCAGGGGCTTCTTTTGTGTTCTGTCATGTTTCTTACATCTATCCCTTCTTCCCCCTAGGTTAACATAGAAAGAAGAATCACTATTTGTAAGATTAGACAAGCATTAGCAGAAATACACACCCAATAATCAATGTTAACCTAACACTTTCACAAGTCCCAATATAAGATGAATACATCCAGAACTTCAAGTATTTCCCTTGATGGTACAATGTGTAGCAAGCAGTCCAGAAAGGTCAATCATCCTTCTTGTTTGGTTATAATTATTGTACATGTTCGTCATAATGTTTTACTCTTGAAGGAATCTTAGCTAAAAAGGAGGGTAGCAAAAAAACAATTGATGTTAAGTTCCTAACACATTAAATAAATTACCTAACAGGAACAGGAACTTATTATGTGTCAGTTTTTTAATACTCACTACAGATCTATTCCAGACAAAACATATTCTCCAAACAGTAGGCCTCTTGTGACAGGATTTATGAACACAGATGCTCTACTATTCCCACGACACTAGGAAACAAAACGAATATACTATATGCAAAATGAGCTAATACTTAGTGACATCCTAACTACAGAAAAACTCTTATTTCTTTTTGTCTCAAAGCAATATGCGTGAAGCTTTCTTGGATGCTGGTTTATCCTTTACCTCCTACGAAGCACATGAATGCACAAGGTTTCACACAAGTCTTACAGAACACAGGAAATCATGCACATGGGTAGAAGCTGCAGGAAGGCACCCGTGCGGTAATGTTAGAAAAGCCAAAAATAGAAGATTACAGTTGACCGTCCGACAAGTTTTATTTTGATAACCGAAGCATCTAGGAACACGGCGAATTTTTTCCATGAACAAGCTTAATGCCATTCAATGTATACCTTAAAATAATCAAGTTTTATATAAGCAATACACGACAGCATGCAAATACATCACTGCATTATTAATGTTTATATTATAAACAAAACATGCACTGTTTCGGTCAGTGGTTTACCCTCAGTTCGACACACAAAACAAAATATAATATATACAGTCCATTGGTGCTAGCGTATATAACAAATTATTAAAACTTGTAAACTCACAAAGAGACAACAGCTCCATCGTACAATGAAAAACACAATCACCTACTTATATTAAACTAATAAATATATAATACAAGCAAATAATGCATTATATTATACAAATCAAAACTCAAAGTCCTTTAGAATGGACCAAAGGTCCGTGATTTCATTAATCCAAAGACATAAATCAACCACGCTTAAAATTGAATGGCGTGTTAGTAAATGATAAAAATAAAATAAAATAATAATAATAATAATAATAAAGCACAAGATCAGAATCATAGATTAGCTTCTACGAGTGTAATCGGAACAAGCTGAAATTATTGAATGACTTTTGGTGGGCCCAGACAACAAATTTATATACTATGCATGAATTGAAACATGAGCATATCTAATTGGCGTACACAATCTTCCCACCTCTTTAATAATATCACAGAGTATATCATAATTATTAATACCAAATACACATTTATATAATACGTATTGACACTCCAAAAAACTCACAAGATGTTCAGAATTTTATGAGTAGAGAACACAATTTGTAACATATATATATGTTCACCAAAAATTGCTATGATCAATGGTATATGTGGAAGAATATGAGCAAAAGTTGAAAAGAAAATTATATGAAGCTTTTATGAACTCACCGAGAACCTAGCGCCTGCATTGCAGAGAGAGCTAACAATCATATTTTAAAGCTTAAGCCAAAGTCTTGAAAACCCACCTCCAAAATCACAAAAACCACCAAACCCGCGTTTAAAGTGATAGAGAAAAGTGACCCAGTTACTCAAAAAGAGCCTCTCTATCCCTCTCTCTGTCAGTTGCCTTTTTCTAAATCTAACCTTTTTGGATTTTACTTTGTAAAGTATGAAACTTTACACAATAATCAAACTAGTAGCACTGGAATTCACCAGAAATTTTCCAGAAGTCAAAAGAATCAGTGAATAACTTCAATCCACCAACATGGGATTTCAGTGAAATTACTGAAATTGAGGACCGAAAGAGATCAATTACTATGACCAAGTAACAGAAGCTGAAAAGGTGGGAGAGAAAGAGAGAGTGAGAGAGAGAGAGAGAGAGAGAGAGAGAGAGAGAGAGCGAGAGAGAGAAAGAGAGCTTGGCCAGAGGCACACAGAAAAAAGAGAGAGAAAGCAGAGAAGCTGAGAGTGTGAAAACTGGGGGAGAGAAGGGAGAAGTGAAGGCCTTCGAAAGTGTTTTATAAAGTTAAAAATTTTGTTTTTAAAATGTTTTTTTTGTTTTTTTTGTTTTTGGTTTTTTTTTAATATTGAGTTTTATTTGACAGCTAATATCCAACCGGATAGAGAGGGAGAGAAAAGTGGTTAATTTAACTCAGGACGACGTCATTTTTCTAACCATGGTCGAATGACTTTTCTTTTCACATTATTCCTTGCAAAGGTTGAATTCAATGAATATTTGTATTTGCCTTTGGCTTGAAGCTCTTAGAACAACTCCACTCATTTGCCCTTAGAGCAAGTCCAGTGGTCAGTTTAGCCTGAGGTTAGGGGAGAAAAAAAAAAAAAAAAGATGTTTTCAGCGGTCAGTCCAGGGCCGGGGGAGGTGTGGGACCCATCAACTCGGTCTGACCCGAAGGCAACTTCAGCCCGAGGTCCAAAACGCGGGGGGTGACATCACGCTCGACGTCAGGCTGACGTCGAGCACGCGGGGTTGACGTCAACGCGACGTAGCTTCAACGGTTGGAAGCCACGTGTCACGCCCCCAGTGCTTCGATTTGCTTCTACAGACTTCATCCAGCAATAAAATTATGAAAAAAAATTGAAATTTGTTTAAAAAAATACTAAAAAATTCTATTTTTTTTTTCCTATAAATACCCTTCACTTTCAATACCAATCCTCACACATTTTATACTACTTCTACTATTACTCAACATTTTATTCACTCTTTACTCAACATTTTCCTCTCTTTCACCTTGTATTTTTATACCATTATTTTTATGGCTTCTTCTATCGAAACCGGAGGGGCGTGGAGCATCATGGAAGATGTTTCTTTGTGTGAGGCTTGGCTCCAAGTTTGTCATTGTCCCGTGACAGGCAATGAGATGAAATTTTTCCATATGTGGAAAAAAATTCATGCCGAATTTTACGAAAAAATTCTGAAGCCGACTCGTACAGAAATGACATTGTCGAGTAGGCTCAACAAAGAGTTGGCAAAATGGAGAGATGTCTTGGCAAAAGCGATGAACAACTATAGAAGCAGGGAAAATCGTACTAATGAGGTAAGTATTTTGTAATTTTCGTTTTATTAAGTTTAATGTCCTATTATATATATGTTGTTAATATTTATTGCATTTTCAATATTTTGTTAATATTTCTTGCATTTCAAATATTTTGTTAATATTTCTTGCATTTCCAATTGTTTCTTCATATTTCTTGCACTTCCAATTTATTTGTAAGGTTAATTGCATTTCCATTTTTTTTTTTTGTTACTTGCATATCCAATATATTTTAAATATTTCTTACATTTCCATTTTTTTGTTAAATAGATGATTCAAGCACAGATGTGGTTCGGTGCAACCGGGGGTGGCAAAAAAAGTTTCAACCATCATGAATCTTGGGAGGTGGTGAAATATTGTAAACACTTCATAAATATTCTCACGGGTCCCGCCGTTGTGTTAAACTAGACGCCACTCCGTGATTCAACGACATCGAATTCACTTCTCGATTCCCCTATAAGTGAAGACTCACCCATCGAAAAGTAGCCGAGGCCCATTGGCCGAAAGGCTGCGAAGGCAAAGAAAGCGGGTAATTCAAGCAATAATAATTCAAAATTTTTGGAGGAAATTGCAAGGCAGAACGCCATAAGAATTGAAATGGAGTAGAAACGCCAAGATATGGAGGTGGCAATTCAAGCCGAGTGTGCACGAGAAAATGAGTATTTGCGCAAAAAAGACATCGAGAAGACAGATCGGGAAACCATGGCGATGGATACAAGTCATATGTCCCCTGAAACAAAACAATATTGGAAGTTAGAACGAAGGGATGTTATGAGAAGAAGACTTTTCCAGGATGATGGGCCTAGCAACACGGATTAGTTAAATGATCAAAACCATTAAATTAGTTGGCATACCTTTTATGTATTTTTATTTTTCATGTTTTCTATTAAAGTTGTTGTACTTAATGTATTTTATTTTAGTAGTAGTAATTCTTAATGACTTGTATTGGATTTCTTTATTTAATAAACAAAGCATTCAATAAAAGACCTTTTTATTCAACATATTCCATACATCAAACAAAACATAATAAAAATAATAATAAAAACTACAAACAAGGCACAATAATAATAATAAAAAAACCACAACCAAAGCATAATAAATAAAAAACAACACAACCAAACCATAATAAATAAATAAACAACACAACCAAACCATAACTAAATAAAACATAACCAAAGCATTTATGCTCCATCATTCATCTTCATTGCCTTTCACCGCCCATAGATGCTCCATCAAGTCAAGTTGACGCCTTTCATGAATATACGAAGATTGCATCTCTGTATATCGATCTATCATCCAGGTCATGAAACGACTGTCCCTCACCAACAGTTCCAGCTCAAATGGTTCTCCATTTGGCCCCATGAGTCTTTCAAAAATTCAGGTCAAGGCCGTGTTCATTGGATCCGATTCGTAGACCTCTAAAGCATCATAATCGTACTCATCCTCCACAATCATATTATGAAGGATGATGCAAGTCATCATAATGCTTTTGAGGATCTCCTCATCAAACATACGGGCCGCACCTCAAATAATCAACCACCGAGCTTGAAGGATGCCAAAACATCTTTCAATATCTTTCCTGTATCTTTCTTGATAGATAGCAAATAAGTTTTACTTTTGGGATCGGGGATTTGGAATGGATCTGACAAATGTGGTCCACCTTGGGTAAATGTCGTCAACTAGATAATACCCCGTCTAGTAGACTGTATTGTTCACTTGATAAGAGATATTGGGGCCTTGGCCTCCCAAAACATTGTTGAAGACCGGAGATTGACCCAGGACGTTGAGGTCATTTTGGGATCCGGCAACTCC
>NC_024127.1:24330729-24379722 GCF_000346735.1 Prunus mume
GAGACAGAAGCGTGGAGGGGGAGTGGCACGGCCAGCCACTATTCATGTGAATAGTAGTTGCCCTTGTAAATAGTATTTTCCGTTTCCACCCGTTGCCATGGCAAAGGGCAATTACAATTCATTTTTTTATTTTTTTCACAACTTTTTTTACCTCAATAATTAATTTGGATAATATTTTCAGATAAGATTTTCGGGTTCGTACGTGTCAATACTATTCATATCTCATAATCGGATAAAATTTTCAATTTCAAATTTCAGACAAATTAAAAATAAAATAAAAATTGGATGGTATTTATAGAAAAAAATTCATTAATTTTTGGCTATTTTTAAAAAAAATTCTGAATTTTTTCCAGTATTTTATTGCAAAAAAATTGGCTATCGTTGGATTGGAGGAAAAAATCAGATCGAAAAGCCCAGACGACGCCACGTGGCAACATAAAAAAAATCAAATCAGTGGGTACTGTAGCGATGACGTTAGCACAGCCCTCGACTTGGACCTCGGGCTAAATTGGCCTTCGGGCCAGACCGAGTTCATGGGACCCACCCTCCCCCCAGGCCTGGGCTCACCTCTGGGAATAGCTTTTTTTCTTTTTTCCCCCAAGCCTTGGGTTCAGCTCCTTGCTGGAGTTGCTCTTAGAGCAAGTCTAGCGTAAAGGGCTAGCCCAGGCAGGAGGGGGCCCAAGGGCTCGGAAGGCAGCTCTAGCATGAAAGATCTAGCCCAAGCAAGGCGTAGAATGCAGGAGCCTAGGCAAGCCCACGAGATTTGGCCCGTCTTCTTGCCTTTAGGATGCTGACGTCAGCGCAAGAATTTTACTTTGTTTTCCATCATAAAAAAAAAAAAAAATTGAATTTCTTGCACTTACGCCAGCCTGACGTCAGCGCTTACCCACAACTACCAGAAATCAGTGGCTTCTTCTAGAGCCTCTGATCCAAAAATCTCCTATAATCCAACATCTTTCCATCTTTTGGCTAAAAAAATTTGTAAAACAAATCAAAAAAATTTGGAAATTTTTTCTATAAATACCTACCAATGTTATTTACTTTCCACACCAAATTTTCATACAAATTCATCTCCTTCCAATATTTTTCACCTTCCACACCAAATTTTCTACTACTAAATTCCATTTGTGTTAAAATACAAATGGCCCCTTCCATCGAAACCAAAGAAGCATGGACAACTGTAAAAGATATTTTGTTGTGTGAGTGTTGGGTCAAAGTTGGTCATTGCCCGATCATGGGCAATGAGATGAAATCCTCTCATATGTGGAGAAAAATTCATATAAAATTTTGTGAAAGATCGGGTTCGGCTCGTACAGAAATGGTCTTGGCTAGTAGGTGAATTTTTTTGAATAAAGAGTTATGGAAATATATAGATGAGTTGGCAAAACCAAGGGAGAACATTCGAAGCAGTCAAAATATTGGCGACAATTCTTTTTTTGGTCGAAGCAACAATTCTAAATGCCTTTTTATTCAATATAATGTCACTTTTTTTATATATATATTTTCTTGCATTTATATTGTTTTAAAATAGATTATTCAAGCACAAATGTGGTTTGGTGCCATTGGCCAAGGCAAAAAAAGTTTCATCAATCACCAATGTTGGAACGCTTTTAGACATTGGCCTACTTGGCATGTGTCTCCCTTAGGATGATTCGTTGTAGTTGTCATGTGTCTCCCTTAGGACGCTTTTGGACAATAACCTGTTTGGCATGCGTCTCCCTTAGGAGGCTTCATTGTAGTTGTCCTGCGCCTTGTGATGCTTTTGGACAGTGACTTGCTTGGGCTACGTCTCCCTTAGGACGCTTCATTATAGCTGTCATGCATTTCCCATATGACGCTTTTGGACAGTGGCCTGTTTGGCATGCGTCTCCTTTAGGACGCTTCATTGTAGTTGTCCTATGTCTCCCTTAGGACGCTTTTGGATAGTGGCCTACCTTAGCCTGCATCTCCCTTAGAATGCTTCATTGTAATTGTCACGCATCTCCCTTATGAAGCTTTTGGACAATGGCCTTCTTGGCTTGCGTCTCCCTTAGGACACTTAATTGTAGTTGTCCTGTGTCTCCCTTAGGACACTTTTGGACAGTGACCTTATATCTCCCTTAGAATGCTTCATTTGTCTTAAACACTTCATTGAATAAAAACTCAAACTTTCTTTGAACTGAAATTGAGTAGACTTAGTCATCTGTTTGCCGATGTATTTCAATCCATTGTCAGTGATTAGCGAATGTGGGCAGCTGAACTGGCAAATAATGTTTCTTTAGATGAATCGTTCAACGTCAGTTTCTTTAGTAAAGGATAGAGCTTCGGTCTTGATCCATTTAGTAAAGTAGTCTATGACAACGATCATCATGTCCTTCTCAACAGGTGTCAGAGACATGGGACCTACTAAGAAGTCGTGGAGCATGGTAGGCTATGCTTAGAGCTTTCTGAGCGAGTGCCCTGCCCCCAGAGTGGTTGCCGCACTCCCTGCCGTGGATTTTATAAAGTGTTTGAAGGTACTTTATGCATGTAAGGTGAGGACTGGAATATGATCTGTGTACAAGCTTGTTGTGCTTCATGTAGTACCTCGAGGCTTTCTACTGGATCTTCCTTGCTTCGGACTTCTCTCTTGGCAAATTTCATTCACTAAGTAGTTGATGATGAGGTCTTGCTAGCTGGGATCCTCATCGGTCTGCATTAGGTCTGATTGTTCTGTTTCTTTGATTCTTAGCTAATCAAGGTGCTCGACCAAAATTGAACGTCTAAACTGGGTGTCCAATGTTGATCCCAGGCTTACCAACGCATCCATATATATGTCCTCTACCCAGAGAATTTGTTGGATAGTGATGGTAGGAAATGCTTTCAAAAGCTCCTGCACTTTGTCTAGGTACTAGATCATGCTTGGGTGTTTCACCATGTACTTGCTTGAAGCTTGACTAGTGATCAGCTGGGAATCTAAGTAGATGGCTAACCTCTTGATCGATAGCTTCCTTTCCAAGCGTAGTCTATCAAGTAATGCGTCGTATTATACTTCATTTTTTGAGGTTGGAAAGCCCAGTGTGATGGCTTGCTCCAACAAAGTTCCGCATAGGGTGATTATGATGTCGCTTGCTCCAACTCCTTGATTATTTGACCCTCCATTTACGTGTAACTTCCACATGTCTTTGGGTAGGTCAAGATCGGCGAAGGAGGTCCCGTCTACTCTCGAAATTTCCTTCTTTTTTTATTACCAAATGCTGTTCTTCGATTGATGGACTGAACTCTGTAACAAAATCTTCTAAAGCTTAGTCTTTAATAGTAGTATTCATCTGGTAGATGAGGTCATACTAACTCAATTCTATAGCACATTTCATGAGTTGCTGAGAAGCGTCGAGGCTGTAGAGAATCGATCTCAAAGGAAAGTCAGTCATGACAATGATCTAGTAAGTTTAGCTTTCTTTCGAAAACTACATGGGCCAAAATGAGTTTCTCCATTTTCAATTTATCTTCTTCATGCATCATGATTTGATTGTAGAAGGAGTAGCCGTTCATGAAGCTTAGCAATTGGTTACCGAAAGTTGAATCTACAAGCTGGTCTTAATCTTGGCAATGGAAAGTTGTCTTTCAGGTATTTCTTGTTAAGGTCAGTGTAGTCCACGCACACTCTTCACTTGCCTTAGTCTTTCTTTGCCACAAGAACAACATTGGCCAGACACTTCGAGTAGGAGACTTCCTTAATGAAGCCGGCAGCTAGGAGCTTGTCAATCTCGACTTCAATTATGGCAACTCGCTTGGGAGCGAAGTTGTGTCTTTTCTGCGCTACTGGTCTGCTGGGTAGGTTGACATGAAGTTGATGACAAATGATCTGCGGATCGATGCCTAGTATGTTAAATGGTGACCACGTGAACACGTCTTTATTGTTCTTGAGGAAAGTGGTCAGCTTCACCTTCTCTTTTGGGCTTAAACACGAGCCGATCCGTGCTTCTTTCTCGCTTGTCAAGATCAAGGGGTACTAGCTCGACGTCTTCCTCAGGCTTCCATCATTCTTCAAGAGAGACCTCCAGAAGGATTTCATCGTCTTGGTCCTCGTTCTTTAATTGCTATTGGGTGATGACTATTCCTTTTCCTTTCTTTTCTAGTATGCTCGACTATTAGGAATGGGATCTGCTTCCGCCGCTACTTGTTCTGTTCGGCTTATTGGTATGAATTGTGCTTACTTGCTTTTTCTTAAGCCCTAAAGCTGAGCATCTACTCGCCATCACCTGATTGTTGTTGATCTGATTGACACCACCCCCAGGAATTAGGTAGTGGATTTTCTTGTGTGTGGCAAAACACTGATAACGTTTATCTTGTCAATCCATGGTCTACCCAATATGTCATTGTAGGGGGAGACCTTGTTGATGAACATGAACTTCTGCTCACTGATCACTGGTGGAGAGTAGATAGCGAGCTCTACTATTCCTACAGTGATTAAGGTTGCTCTATTAAAGCCGGTCAGTGACCTGGCTGCCTTGTTGATCTTGGCCTCTATGCCCATCTATTGGACTACTAAAAGTTGCAGGATATTTGGCTACACTACCCTCGTCTGCATGACTTTACTCGATCATGGCTTGCAAGATTTGGGTGCTTATAATGTGGGTATTATTGTGAGGTAGATCAAGCCTAATTAGGTTTTTCTTCTGGAAGCCGATCATGGGATCATCTTTAATTGCTGGATAACTGGTTAAGACTTGGGAGATCACAATTGCCTACTTAATCTTCTCTTTCTTTTTTTTTTTTTCTTTCTTTTTGCTCGTCAGCCCGGATTCCTCATAGTCGACCAGGATTGTGTTAATCCTTATGACCTTCTGTAGAGGCTCCTTAGCTACATTGCTATCTTTGATCTGCTGGATGACCTTCTTTACCACAAACTCCGTGCAGTGGCCCTCTCTTACGAGCTCTTCGAGGTGCATCTTTTAAGATCGGCAGTTGGCTATGTCATGCCCATGTGTTCCATGGAAAGTGCAATACTTGTTAATATCTCTCTTATTAGGATCTCCCTTCAAAGGTGGTGACATCCTTAGCCAAGGCTTGTCTTTCATTTAGGCTAAGATTTGATGCATCAAGATAGTGAACTTTGTGTAGCCTTCATCTGCTGGTGCTCCTCCTTGGGATTATGCCTTGCACTTCCCTCCATGGTTCCTACTATTGGGTTTATCACTTCTCTGACCTACCTCTTGGTCGGTTGTTCAACTTGCTTAGCAGACTTCTTTATGGCAATTTGATCATCATCCTAGAGCACACAGCTTTCCATAGTCACGAAAACCTCTACCAAAGTCTGGCTGGGAGCGATAATAGTTAACTCGCCATACGGGTTGTGCTCGGCTGGCAAGCCTTTTTTAAAAGTAGAGGATGCAATTCGATAATCGCATCCCATAATGTTGGCTTTCTCCACCTTGAATCTCTTGCTGTAGTTTCGGAGGGATTCATCATGCTTCTTGCGTAGGTTGAACTAATGGTCAGGGTTATTCTTGATCCTCCTATAGGAGGTGTACGCCTTCGCTAAGACAAGTGCTAGCTCTTTGAAGATACTGATCGACCCGAAAGGCAGGGTATGAAACCAATCCTGAACTGCTCCTCGCAAGGTCATTGCAAATACCTAGCACATTAGCACATCTTCTAACTTGTAAAGAATTATGACACTTTTGAAGTACTTTAAATGGCTCTTGGGATCCGAATTCCCTTTGAAATACGTGAAAAAAGGCATTGAGAATCACTTCGGTGGAGCTACTTGCTCGATCTTATCAAGGACATTCATGACACGGTCGTTGTTGGTCAACTTCCTCCTCGATTGTAAGGGATGTTCTCCTCAGCTGCCTGTTGGCACAGATTATTAGTGGATTAAACTTGTGAAGGATTTTCTACACGCGTTGCCTGGAATTTGCTCTTTCAGTGCAGGCTGGTGAGCCTCTGATATCGAATTGTATCCCCAGCCTTGTGTGAACGTTGGTCCTTAGATCTACTTTGAGCAAGGCTTGCAAATGCTTGCGACATGCCCTGGTGCTGAGTAGAATGTTCGTGTCCTCCTTCTTGCATGCTTGCTCCTACTCGACCTACCTGGGACCTCTTGAACTGCATGCCAGTATGTTCGTCCATCCTTCTCTCGCAGACTAGTTCAATCTGCCTAAGGAGCTGACCAACCAAGTGGTTTAGGTCGTCGACTCTCGGGGTCAATTAGTTGACTCTAAGACTGAGGTCTACTTGACTGCTTGGATGAGGATGAGAGAATTGTGTGGGTTGCACCTGGGCTAGGGTTTTGTTGGAGGTGTATGTGGGAGCAAACGTCAAGCGCAGTGGCAAAGGAGGGAATGGTCCCTTTTGTTCCATGATCAGGCCATAACTGGCGGTGACAGGATTGTCGTGATGAGAGGTTAGGCCCTAAGGTGGATTTCCTGCTTCGGCCATAGGGCCTCTAAAGAGGTTGTCAGCCTCAGTTGAAGGATCATGGATCAGGCTGATCAACGAATCATTGATCTTGTTGACCGAGGATTCGAAGGTTGGTCACCAAGTCATTTGGCATTTTCCTAATCATTAGTGATAAAATATATTAGTATGCATGATAAAAGCGTAATGTTATAATGCATGTCATTCGTAATATCATATGTCCCATGAAATAATAAGATTATTAAATAAGACATGTGCAATAATTTCATAATAAAATATTAATTATTAATATCTACTAAAAATTTGCACTAATTCAAAATAAATATCACATACTAATATTTACTAGAAAAGTGCTTTAATTTATAATAAAATATTAAATATTAATATTTATTTAAGAATTGTTAAATCAAGAAATATGATAGAGAGAGAAAGAGCGTTCAGTGTTTGTGAGCTACCAAGAAGCCTTGGCTTCGGCGCATGTTGCTCAATCTCCAAAGATGCAATGACTCGGGGCTGGATGTTCCCTAAAACAGACGAACCGAAGTCTCCTAGTTCTACTCATGGTGGCGGCGTCACGAGGAGAAGGGTGGAGCAGTGTAGGCGACGCTGCGTCTTTCTGGCAAATCTCCCTTTGGCGCGTCATTAGCTTTTCAATGTCGGCTGGCTCTACCCTTCCTAGGTTTTGCATATCAAAAGCATATGATCATACTGGTACTAGAGGTGTCGCGAAATGATGCCAAAAAAGTCTAGATCGAGCTTGGCCATAACTACCATTTTTCTGGAGATTTGCCGAAGTGACTCTGACATCGTATAGGGGAACTCATTTAGAGGTTTTGCATCTGAGAGGTCTACGAGTACGACGCTGCTGTCGACGAGATGAGATGACGGCTTGAAGCTGTCGATTCAGCGATGGCAGCGGCTAGAAATTTTCCACATTCTTCGTTGACGAACTTCTGGAGACTAGTGATGATGCGATCTTATGGGAGTGCCGGTGCCGGTTGGAGATCCTAGTCTTGGTGGGATAGATTGGGCGGCATGTGATGGCTCGGTGGTTGACTTAAGTGACGAAGCTTGCTGAAGAGCCACGATTTTTTCCCTTATCGAGCCTTTTTTTTTTTTTTTGTCCTTCTGGCTTTGATGGATGGTCAATCCTTTGTCATAACCAAGGAGACCATGGGTGATGGCCACTGATTCTAAGTCCTAGACAGGTTAAGCATGCAGGATGACGACCTCATCTCGCAAACCGTAGGGTTGATCACCTGTCATTCGGCACCATGCTGGGTTGGGTGGAGACCAAGTATGACTCTCTCGGTGTCGCCTTTGCCGATTCCTTGGTCGCCGACACGTAACACGTCTGTGCACTCAATTGATCCCTACGCACTTGGCCAATGCCAGAGTGCATCAGGAATTTGAGGAGGAGCATGTGTGGTGATAGCATGGCTTTCATTCTTGTTAGCATTGGTCTACCGATGATGGCATTGTAGGCTATTGGGCAGTCGACGATTATGAAGTGGGTGTAAATGACGAATCTTCTAGAGGCTGTATCGACAGCAAAATGGAGCTGGACACTTCTGATCGGCTCGACCACGTCACTTGAGAAGCTCAAAAGATAGGGTGATGTCCTTGTTGACTTACTGGTGTTTAATCCCGAGGGGGTTGAAAACATCTATGAGGATTCGGCCTACGTCGAAATCAGCAATGTCGGCCCGGATGATCATGGGATCGGAATATGGAAAAATAATGCCTTTTTCCTCTTCTTCGGAAAAGGTAATGGGTTCCCAGTCAATTCGCCGAATCTTGTCATTATGCCCTCCGGCTACGCTGAGGACTTGAGGGTGCCGAATGGCACGCATATAGTTTTTGATTGAGCAGTTACTGGTGTTGGCAATAGGTGCAACTCCACTGATCATGTTGATCTGCCAATTTACTGGCTGCTCCGGGTTTGGTCGTGTGCTCAGATACTAATCAAGTTCGCCTTCGTTGATGAGGCGTTCGACGACTTTGCAGAGGGCGATGCACGATTCTGTATCGTGGCCATTATATTGGTGGTATCTGCAGAACACTCCGATGTCTTTGTCTCTTTGGGGAGGGAGCTTAGGGCCTTTCGACTTTGGAATCATTTGATTTTCATTCATGAAAACGTACTCATAAGTGGTGTTGAGTATGGTGAAAACTTCTACCAGCCAATTCTTCTTCTGTCTCTTGAAGTTGCTTCGGCCACTGGAGTCTTTGCTACGCTTATTCCCGTCCTACCAGTTCTAAAAGCCGTCCCTCTGATTGTCTCTTGTCGCATAAGAAGTGGACGTAAGGGGTGTCATTCGGTAGGTTTTTGGTTCGTTGTTTGGGCAGATGGGAAGCGATCTTAGGCTGTCATCCTTGGCTGATCCTTAGGTGTCATTGGGCAGAGGGTGCCGAAGGTCTTCCTTTGGAATTGAAATGTTCTGCTTTTGCATGGATTGTTGTCTGCTTCATCAGCTCCCCATAGGTCGTCCAGTTGTTACTGTGGACTAAGTAGCGGAATTGAGACGATTTAAGGCCACTTTTGAAAGCGCCGAGCCCCGCTCGGTCATTGATTTTTGGGCAATGAGAGTATTCATTGCTGAACCTGGAGGCATATTCCCTTAAAAGCTTGTCGTGTCATTGCCAGATGGTATAAAGGTCATTAGTAGAATAAAAATTATCGGTCTGTATCATAAAATGGTTAAGAAAAGTTTGTTTTAGTTGGTCTAAGTAGTAGATCGTATCTGGCTCCAATCGGTAGAACAAATTTAGGACTGCTCCAGCCAAGGTGGAGGGATACAACAAGCATTGGCCCTAGTCAGTAAGCCCTTCGCTACCTAATGCCGATTGGAAAGTATGGATGTGGGTGACAGGATCTTCGAACCCCATGTAGAACAATATTCGGAGTACTTACCCTAGGTTGGTTGTCGAGACTGGTTCTACTCCTCTATACGACTGATCTTCTGAAAAATGAGATGGATGGTGGGATCGGCAAGTGGCAAGTCGTCGCAGAAGAGTCCTACTAAGTGGAGGGCTGTTGGTTGACGAGTGTCACGACCCTAGCTCCCATGGCCTGTCTTTCGATGAGTGTCCTTGTTACAACCTTCCTTTTGCTGCTCATCCCCTTCCGTTGGTCGGTAGCTTTGGTGATCCCTTTGAGAAGACCTTGGTCCTGCTAATAGGTAGGAGATCGTGGTCCTAGAGAAGTCGGAATATAGTCTGATTCGTCCATTTCCTCCAGGCTAATCGAGTCTTATCTTCGACTAAAGGGGGGATTTTGGACCGAGTACGTCCAGACGCCAATCGTCAAGTTTTGCTTGGACCAGGAGTGGTGATGGTTGTCGTTCCTTGCACTGACCATTGAGCCTATCCCGACAATCGAAATAGACTTGATATTGTTGGTGGTGTTCCTCTGGGGAGGGCACGAATAGCTGTCGGGAGGCAGAAAGTCTGCCTATTGCGGGTTTCTTTCCCTTGTCATGACCATTGGGTTTGGGTACACTTCTGAATGACTGTTCTTGTCAGAGCTACATGGTTTGCTCAAGACAGTCCTACAGCTGGGCTGAGTGCGACTGCTAGTCGTAGAGCTGTCTTTGGGTGTCGTCGAGCTTGAAAGATAGGATATTGTTGTGCTCCTACATCGTCGCCATTTCTTATTGTAGGGCTTCCATTCGAGTTTCAAGTGTGTATTGTCGAGCAGGCATCTCCGTTATAGGTGTGCCAAGCGGGGGAGTAGGGCTCGCTCCGAGGTCGATGATGGGACCATCGACGACAAGGGATGAAGGTGAATTCATCTTCACTCAAGAAAGATATGGGTCGATCGATAATCGATTTCCACAAACAGTGCCAATTTTTTTGCACTAAAACTAAACAAATAGAAATAAGAGCAACTTACAGTTGACGTGGACGTTCTAAGGGCTGGATGTGCCTTCGGTAGGCACGTTCTTCTTTGGTAGGCAATTACGGATCTAGACCAAGGAGACAAAATAGCAAGTGAGGTCTAAGGCACCGGTGTGGTACTAGCCGCGAGTACTCTAATGCTAAAGTTAGTTTTAAGAAGATGAGAGCAATCTATTGACAATGTAGGAGCATAAGCGTCAAGCCGAAAGTCTTACCTTGTATCTAGGGTGAGAGGCCCTATTTATAAAGAGAGCTGGGTATCCTTTTCGCACTTAGTCTCGATGTGGGACTCGTGGGAGTGCCTTCCGAGGTTGACATAAGTCCCTGGAAATATCCCAGTGGGGGTTTCGAGAACGTCCCAAAGATGTCCTTTAGAGCGTAGAATCGACAAGGCGTGCCAGATGTATGGTTGATGAACAATCGGAGGATAGAGCCACAAGCGCCTGCTGTTTGTAGGACTGGGCTCACCAACATGGGTTTCATGGCTACGTTGGGCGCAGAATTGGTCGTGGGCACCGAAGGTATCTACCGATCCATACTACTTGGTTTGCCTGTGTGGTCCATATGGTCTTCCCTAGTGTCGAACTCTTTCCACATGTCATGACTTGAGTGGCAGGTCAGATATGATACAGTAATCAATTCTTACACCTCCCTTAAAAAAGTGTCTTATGTGTCTTAAGGTCCTTGATAATAAAAATAATCAAGAAAAATTAGGATATAACAGTTGATGTTAGAAGTGAAATGATAAATAGAAATCAAACTGGTTGAGAAAGAGGGACAATGCAAAATGTCATTAAGATGGAAGGAACATTGTTAGATCCATTCTTATTGTTGAAAATTCAGATGATAAAGAAAAATAAGATGTGCCAACGAATTAGATATATGAACTTTATTCAAGACCATGAAAAGAAAAAGAAAAAAAAAAAAAGGAGAATAAGAGACAAAAGGAGACGCACCAAATTGTAAGCATTCCAAATAAGTATGATAATCAAGCCTCAAGATGCAAACCAAGTAGCACACAACAGGTTCTCGGAGGAAGCTTGATATGAAATAAGCAAGATGATAAATAAGTTTAAAGAACATAGTCAAGTTAATTTTTGCTTATATAGTAAATTTGCAAAGTATGCAGCTCCTCATCAAGTAAATAAGACAAACAGCTCCTCATCAAGTAAATAAGACAACATAAGGCCTATATCCTATGACAACAAATCACCCTTTCAGATGAAGTTTGTGTATAAGTTCAAGTAACATTTCTA
Organism: Prunus mume; assembly: GCF_000346735.1. The sequence continues at coordinate 24,342,267 of NC_024127.1, forward strand.
AATTTTTCCCTTTTGAATATGGTCAACAATTTGAAAGATTAAAATTGGTCAAAATAGAAAACTCATATCGAAAGCTCAAAGAAACTATAGTTATTATTTATGTAACAACTCATATATGTCTCTTTGGTCATTAGGTCATATTTATTTCAATATGAAGTTAGACATTGTGGCTAGAGTGAAATCCATATCTTGAAATTCAGAATTTTGAGATACTTTCTAATTATAATCCAATTATTTTTTTGTTTTTGGATTTTAGAATTTCGTATGTAGAGTGCGAAAATTGAAATTTCCAAATTGACATTAACTGAAATCGGAATTTCTTATCCAACTTATACGACTACTGATTTTTTTTATAGTTAAAGACGATATATTGCATTTATAATTCAGGCACAACAGCCGTCAACCACAAGAGCTAGTACAAATACAGATAACCACATAAGGTTATTACAAATACAAAAATGCAGTAACCACAAAAAGGGTTAATCTAAATACGGAGGACTCGACCGGAACATCAGGAGCACAAGTGCACCTCCACACATATCCATAAATAGCCAAAGAAATTCCAACTTAAAAGCTCACAGAACTACAACCGCAAACTATTGAAGAATACACGAGTCTCACATCGAAAACTTAACAAAACAGAAAGTCTCATATAATAAATAGTTCTAGTCCTAATAACATCGAGAGCTTTTATATGAAATCTCATACTTGCTAAACAAGTAGTTAAATTAGAAACAATATTAATATTGTTAGTGATGGGCCAGGAGTCCATCTCTCTAAAATCATAACACGAATTACAATATTTTTGGTACAATTTGTACTTTTCTATTTTCCTTTATTTTCAAAAATATTTTGTCTTTTTTGGCAGGAGATCGCTATTAGAGCAGTTTCTCCATTTCAGGGTGGCCGGTTGGTCCGCAACACCCGTGAGCAGGAGCTCGCTATCCCAATAAATCCACGTGGCGAGGTCTAAACATGCGTTGTTGCGGAACAAAAGGCACGTGGGTCGTAGAAACATTGAAACGAGAGTGGACTGGCAAAGGCAAACACAGGAGATTTTTTCTACTTTCACTTTTTGGATTTTAATTTTCAATTTTTATTTGTTTATTGTGGGATGTGGAGGGCCCACAAGAGTACTAGACTACTAGGACCATGGCTGTGCGAGCAAAAAAGTCCAAGTGAGAAGGATTTTGTCATGGGTATGGGACCCACACGGTATTCCCTTTTGTCTACCTTTTGGCCTTTGCCCACTCTCACACAACACCACCCAGCTGTGATTTAAGTAAGAAAAAAAAAATTGTAATGAAAAACATGTTTGGGTTTTCTATGGCAGAGTTGCTAGTAGTAGTAGCCTGGCGCCTATTTGTGAGTACATAAGTAAGTACTACTACTAGTGTAATATGAATGAATAATATGTCCTTGTCTATTTGTGAATATGAATTTGTTACCAATTGCCATGAATATATTTCTTAACCCTTGAGTAGTAAAAGTAAAATTGAATGTCTCCCTGGAATGTGTTTAAGCATCATTGTGAATTTGAGAGTGCCTTGTATACGAGCAACACGGTTTTTATTTTTATTTTTTAAAAAAAAATTTATAAATTATATGGTTAAACATTTTTTAATTTGGCTACATTCTTTCAAGGATGGGCATTGAGATGTGCGTGTGCATGTGAGAAAGCATTTTTATAGGTCTCACCTTGAGATGTGACCTAATAATCTGAATCGTATAGTTTTTAGATCATCACTTATGAATTATGCTTGCAAAAATCAATCAAAGACACTCCTTCATGAGGATCTTTGTCTACTCTAGATCACTTTGGTTATCCAAAGTGCAAGTCCTAATATGAGTCTAGTTGAGTGCATTTTCGAGGATTCAAGGGAGTTGTTGAAGGGGTTAATTATTGAAATTTTAAAATTCTTGTTTTAATTAATATAAGCGATGGTCTAAATTACAAATAGGAGGGGGGTTTCTCTCAAATACATACCAAGGTGCCATGGGAATTCTGTTGTGCAAAAACATCTAAGACCTTGTCGTTGATGTACAATGTAACCACCACACACAAGCCACGCAAAGATAAAGGACACACCAACCGAACACGCACAAAGAACACAAGAATTTATAGAGGTTCGGCGTTGTGCCTGTGTTCTCTTGGTCATCTCCGAGAAATTCACTGGTATGAAAGAACCCCTTCGGTTAAAATGAAGAACCCCTTTTGCTCTCTCACAAACTCTAGCTCTCTTTTCTCTCACCCTGGCTCAAACCAAATTTGATGCTCTTGTTTTCTCTCTTGCACTCGTTTTGAAACTCTTAGAGAAAACCCTAGCACTAAAATGCATATTTATAGACCATAAGACTTTAGTACAATGTTACAAGGAATAGGAAATTAACTCTTAATCAAACTAGAACCTGCCCAAAATCACCTTCTGTGCTAAAACACACCGAACTGGAAATCACTGGTGTGATCGATCGCATTTTCACATATTCACGGAACAAAACTCATGAACTAGAGCTCTCGGTGTAAGAGCGATAGATCACCCAAGCCTTGGTGATGAATCACTTTCTTGTTGAGACTCCCTCTTCCTTCCTCCTTTGCATCCTTAAAGTGAGCCGATTCCAACAAATTCGAATTTGAGACCAGTGATATGCAAGTCGAAAGCCTTTTTTTCACTACGCTCCTATTGGCACTTAATTAAGGATTTTAATTCTACTTGATTAACCTAATAACAAATCTGCCTTTAAATAATATGATAATTATGAAAACTTAAAAATATAAGGATTTTTTGTGTTTCTCAAATAAATCTATTTATGGGACCATTCAAGGAAAATGTACTACATTTACTGATCACTTTGTTGACCACTTCGTTGACCACTTCACTAATAGAGGTGGGCCCCACTAGTGTATGTAGGACCCACCTATATTAGAAATACAAATTTATAAATAAACCCAATCCTAGACATGTATTTATAAAAAAACCCAAGCACTATTTAAACATAGAAACACACCCAAAATAAACCTCAAAGTCAACTTTTTGGGTGTGTTTATAAATGGGTTTCGAGTGTGTGTAATGATGAGTTTTGGGTGTGTTTATATGTTTAAATAGTGCTTGGGTTTTTTTATAATTTCAACCCCCATTTTGGGTGTTTTAGTGAAACTCCCTATTAGAAATGTGGTAAGTAAATCTATATATATAAAGCAAAATACAGAGAATGGTAAAACATTCAAAATACCAGAAAATGTCTTTGGTTAATGCAAACATTAAGAATTGAAATTATTAATTAAATGAGAATAATATGGTAAATTCACACAATTTCATATTTAAAAAAATTAAAATAAAAATAAAAATCAAATAATTGATCCTATTTTTATGGAACACTTACCTATTATCTTTATTAATTCTAAAATAAATTAAAATTTTTAAATAAAAAAAAACCTCATGCAGACGCGAAAGCACATGCGAAGAGGTTAGTGTGATCTAAATAGCAACACCCCTATGTATATAGTAATTTCTGTCAATATCAAATTAAATAGAAGATTATTATTATTATTATTATTATTATTATTATTATTATTATTATTTAATTCCATATAGATTGACCATGCCCAGCCAAATTGCTACCGGGAATTGTGGCATAAAACATGGACTTTCCCATCTTATACAGTGGGATGAAAAGGACACCAAATCTAGAAGTTTGCATGGTTTAAGATTCATTGATAATCTTTGAATTAATAGTACTTAAGCATACTCCTAATCATGTCCCCACCTACCTCTTTCTAATAAGATTTTAAAAAGGTTATTTACATGTGTTGCTTGTTTTTTGGGCTTTTTTTAAAGGGAAATTTACATAAATATTATCTGAATTTTTAGGCATGTGCGTCATTACCACATGAACTTTTAATTTTTATTTTTAACCACTTGAACGTTGTAAGTGTTACAATCCACCACATATATCTAACTTTGTTAAAATTTCCATTAAATTTAAGGGTATTTTTGTCCATTCCTTATAACTAACCAAACAAAGTATAAAACATTGCTTGTTTGTAACACAAAAAGGAGCAGCTCCTAGTCATTGTTATTTGGTTTATGAAGACAGTTGTGAAAGACTATAGGTTTTGTTCGTTATTGCATGTGAAAAATTATGATTATGTACAGTGTATTACTACGGATATATATGTTAAAATGAGGAAAATTTAACTGCTTGGTTATTTTTATGTTTTTTTTGTTATTTATATTAACTTGCAGTTTGTTATAGGCATGTTCATTATAAGGACTGCACTTGTTGTAGGACTTATTTGCCAATGGTAGATGTTTATGACCTTTTAGTGATATTTAGTAAGACTAGTACGTAATTGGAAGGCAACTGATTCCTTCTCAAAACTATGATGAAGTTATAAAATTCAAGTTCTAGCATTTGATGTTAAATTTTGTGAATTTGCTAGATGGAGGGGGAGAGAGTATTTGCCCATAAAATTCACAATCTATGAAGTTATAACATCTTTTTATTCTTTTTAAATCTATGTTTTACATTTATTTTTAGTTATAAGGAATAGAACAAAATGCCCTTAAACTTAACGAAAACTTTAACAGAGTTAGACATAGATGGTGGATTGTAATACTTTACAAAGTTCAGGTGGCTAAAAATAAAAATTAAAAATTCAGGTGATCATGGCGCACATGCCTAGTAGTTTAGGTAGTATATATGCAAATTTCCTTTGTCCACCCCCGTCTTATTTCAAAGAGAATAATAATGATTATCAAAGAGAATTTGCTTGAATGAATTATTAAAGGGTATTTTAGGAATAATAGTGGGTGGAAAGATAAGATTGTGTTTTTCAAATTTACATGATGGGTAGGAAGATAAGGTGGGTGGGGAAATAGGACATGAGTGGAAATAACAGCACTTTTTTGTTTGATTTGAAAAAGTTTAGGGGGATGTGAGGCTACCTCAACCCAAGGCCAATGCATATTAAGGCCTCTTCGAGGACTTATAGAGGGGATCTAGCCCCTTTTTCGGTTTTTACATATTACCCATAAATGGCAAATATGTAAAATACTAAAGAGAACGATCCTTACCAACCCAACCACTCTCTTTAAATGGAAAATATGTAAAAGATTGATCAGTCATTTGTAACAAGTTGGTTTCAATTATGTAGACAATGACATTAATGGGCTTGGGTGGGGTGTTTTTAAATGGTGAAACGCTGTTTTGACTGCCAAATCTAAATTTGTGAATTTTTTTTATAAAAAAAGAGGAAATGTGATTAATTTAGACTATGACTCACATTAACAAATCATAATCGTATTATAAGACCTCTTTGTTTGCAATCATCAATTTTGACTACCCACTTTTTCAAGGGAGGTCACATGCATCTATCTCTATCTTAACCACCTATCAAATCCACCTATCATAAGAAAAACCACTATTAAGCTAATTTCAAATTTCCCTATTTCAATAGAAAAATGTCCATAGAATAGATATTGTACATTGTTTTCTTTTGCGAATTAAATGCTGATAATCAGTTTATTCATGTGCGTATGTGAGATTGTTAAATGATGCAATTCTTACTACGAACCTCACATCAACAAATGAATAAGAATCACATGCCATAGCATGACGATAAATGGAAGAAAAATTAAATTTTTTTTTTGTGTTTGGCAGAAAATAAAAATAAAAAAATTTGTTGTTACATGCCTAGTAAAAATCTGGTGTCACATGCCATATAAAATAATTTTTTTGAAAGATTTTTTTTTAGGGTTCATTATGAGAATTCTCCCATATCAACTTTAGTTTATTCACACAGACACAACTTCCTTTCACTCCCTCTCTCCCGCTGAAGAGAAGGGGCCGTCAGAGCCAAGAAATAAGCAATATCTTCGTAGGAAAGAGAAACATATCATTTTCACTCTCCTCTCTCCCTCTTTTCCCTTGAAGAGAAGGGGAGGGGGATGGACATGTAAATTGCAAGGAGAACACAAGCACAAGTCACAAAAAAACCTAGGCTCTTATACCATGCCAAACAAAGTATATGAGAATTATATATATCGGATATTTCATACATGTATTCTTCTCAAATATTGAGGTATTTATAAAAAAGTACAAAGAATATGTGTTAACCTTAAATAAACCAAGAAATAAATTTAAATTACAATAGAAAATAAGTGTTCATTATAATGAGACTAAATAAACGGGTAAAGAACTAAGTAAGGACTCGCCAAACAGAGGGAGAGATAGGGAGAGGGAGAGTGATATCCTTTCAAATTATAAAAATTGTAACTTACATTTGATTAAGGCAAAACCTCCCCGAGCCAATTCCCCAGATTTTTTTATTGGAAAAACTAAACAAAAAAATTTGAAATTCAAATAATTTAATGAGGTTGGTTAATAATGTCAAAGGTTGATAGGGTCAACATCTCTCTTGTAGAGTTCAAAAAGGCTTCTTGAAGGTGCAAAATCACTGTCAAGGCACAAGCTTTTCCCAAAGCAAACAACCTACCCCATTCATTCTTTTCCATTTTCTTAATGATGGTGATTTGGTGATAAGGAATCTCCACCCAAATCCCTATTTTGAAAATTTTCTGATTATTCAAACAGAAAAACATACCTATCAATCTATACCAAATCAGACGGGAATCATTACTTAAAATTATACAAGAAAAAATTATGCACCTATCTTTTCTCCCATCACAAGATTGCCAGCAAGATTACGTTGATGCTTTAATTTGTCGGAAGATGTTTTCAAAATAGAATTTTATCTGCATCACACAAAAAATAAGTATTTTATTACAAAGGCAAAGGGTGTTCATTAAAATAAGCAATAATCTTGTTTTCCATCATATCTAGCTTTTTTATCTTGCATTTGAATTCTGATAATAGCAAATCAATTTTCCATGATCCTATCTAACGGTTTTTTCTTCCACTCATCACTAGCTAGTAGGATGAAATTCAATCTGTTAATGGATCATTTTTCTTTTGGTCATTCTATTTAGGAAAATTTACATAAATATAACCTGAATTTTTAGGCACGTGCGTTATTATCACCTAAATTAATAATTTTTATTTATAATCATCTAAACTTTGTAAAGTGTTGTAATTCACAATCTACGTCTAATTCCGTTAGTTTCCGTTAAGTTTAAGGGTATTTCCATAATTAATTATAACTAAAAATAATTTATTTTTTTAAAATAAAATAAATTATACCATACTTCTTCTATGCCTTACTAAGGTTAATTGTCGCCCACCCTCTTTAGATACATTATACTTCATGTTGGTCTTTTTTTTCTTCCAATTACATGTCAATTTTCTTAGAAGATGCTATAATAAACAATCCCCAAAAAGTAGCAGGACCCTGCAGCCCAAGATGGCACATAGGTTGATTGTTTATAGCCTGCACTTTCCGACCCAACTTGACAACAAGGAGCCATCTGCTGCAGACCATCAAGAATTCAAGAAGACGAAGAGTTTGCAAACTACATCCTTGTTAATTTGGTGACTGTAATTACTAAGAAATTATGAATCTTAAAAAATAATAGTAATCCAAAACTTACCTAAGGAAGTCCCTGGTTAACAAGGTGGTGTAATCCATGCTAACTAGGTTAAATTTCATTAGGTTTTTTCCTTTTTAAAATTATTTTTAGTTACAATTAATTGAAAAAATGCATTTAAACTTAACAAAAACTTTAACGGAATTAGACATAGGTGATGGATTGTAACACTTTACAAAGTTCAGGTGGTTACAAATAAAAGTTAAAAGTTTAGGTGGTAATGGCACACGTGCTTACAAATTAATGTGCTATTTATTCAAATTTTCCTTCTGTTTAAATTATATAAAAAATAAAAAAAAAACTAATCTGTTAATCTTTACGAATTTACTAACTAATTAGATTTTTTTTTTTTTTTTTTGGTCTGAACCACGAGATGGTCCTGGATGGGCTCCAACTATGGATGGCACCTTTAAGCCTTAACCACAACCCAGACTAATCCCCGTTCACACCGGGTCGGCCCGTAAGGAGTAAAGTGCTGGCCAAAGTGGTGACTCCATACGAGAGCAGGGATCGAACCCCTGACCTCTCTTAAGGAATGAGAGTGCCGAACCACTCACACCAACCACCTTGGTTACTAATTAGATTTTGAGTGCTTCTACAAAAAGTAAAAAAATTTCAAAACATAACTACTTTATTTTAAAAGAATAAATGCATAAAACAAATAGTTTATTAAAATACAAATAATTTAAAACAAATGAAACAATATTTGTGTCCAATAAATTTTTTCTCTAAATAAGGTTAAATAAAAAATCTTATCGACAGATGCATAAATATAGATTGAGAAGTTTAATACGATGAAGCATTTAGCAACGCCACTAATCCATAGGCCGGATTTTACTTTGTACTTAGAAAAAATAAAAAAGTAATTTAGCCTTCATATCCTTAACATTTTAAAAAGTTCTAATATATTACCTGTTATCTGTGCTTGTATAAACATTTTGGGCCCAATTTTAACTTTCGGGCTATGTGTCGGCCCGATAGGACCTTGTGTTAGAAATTATATCGATAAATAATAAAAATTTGCAGACCATAAACTATATTTGCATACTTTATTTCATCATTTCAACAAAATAATCTTGTGATTTAAGCTTCGTTAGGATGGTGTAAGGATTTAATAGGTTATAGTTAAAATATCATCTAAAAAATAATTTTCTTTTAGCTAAATTAACGAGGGAGCCAATGGCTTGCACATAGATATGGAAGATCTTAGGCCGCAAATCTTTTTTAAAGATTACGCTCTTGTTCCTACTTCTCACATTTGGGTTTCGGATAGTTTTGCTATATTTTGTACTATTTTATGGTGCTTCTATTTTATAGAAGCATTTGCTCTAACCAAAAAAAAAAAAAATGTAAGATCTTTTAGGAAGGGTCTAGACTTAGTCTATTTGTTATAGGGCTCGCCCTACCTAGGGCCGGCCCTGACTTTTGGGTGACCCTAGGTGATAAACTAAATGAGGCCCCTTCCTTTAGTATACAATTGCGAAAAAACAACTAATAAAATAATTTTGCGTAGCGCGTAGTGTGCATGAATAAAAAAAGGTAGTATGCATTATAATAGGACATATCTCTGTAAAAAAAATAAAAATAATAAGATTAGATATTTGATTTTATGAAGGAAATTACAAATTTACAAATCAACATTCCATCAACCAATAATGGGAACATGTCCCTGATATTGGTAATTTGTATTCTTAAAAGATACATTAAAACTAAGTATTTGTTCAAAATACTAAACACTTTCCCTTAAGATTGGCTTCAGGCTTCAGGCTTCATCACATGAGTTTAAGTACATTTGCAACGATAAGATACATGCAATTCAATCAAGTATTCATAAATTTGATTACCACTCCGCATCTCTATGTGTTTGGTTCCTATTGGAAATTGAAACAATAGTTTGCTGGGTAGGAACAAATATAAAGAAAAAATTATAAATCTGATTACCTTTTCAATTTCTCATGCTCCTCCCCTCTTGGTCACAATCAATTTCAAAGACAATTTGGGAGCTTTTTAGTGTGAAATTGATTATTGGGGTTACAATACGATATTAGAAAAGAAGGATGAGAGGAATTGAAAATAATGGATATGGATTGAAGGGAGATGGGGAAAACAGAGAAAAATATGGTGGTGAATTATTAAGATATCGGTGGATTAAATAGAGTTCCATGGAGAAACGAACTAGGGGAGGCACTGCTATTGGCTGCGTGGGAAACGAAGAACTTATGGGAAAAGGAATTGCCTTCCTCATTTAATTTCATTGCTGACTTATTTTATTATTTTATTTATATACATACAAGTTGGACAATAATATAAAAATTTGGGGCCCCTTTGATTGGAGGCCCATGGCCAAGGCCCTTCTCGCCTACCCCCAAGGCCAGCCTTGGCCTTGCCTGACCCGTACAATACTTAGGGCCATAATTGCCCGTCATTGAGTAGGTTTTGGGCTCCATTAGACCCTACTTAATCCCTTTTACAAGTGGTGCGGGAAAGTATCTCACTTGTTTACTCATATAGGAGAATTCTTAGTAATGGGTTTAAACTTTGGTGCTATCAAGTAGCTCAAATTCTACATTATTCAAGAGCTTCTTTGAGCCTTACAAACCTTCTTGACCTTCCACACCACTGCTCTTACAAGTCCCGTGAATTTATGTGGTTTGGGCCCATTTGAGTTTGTTGAGTGGTTTGGTACAAAGGAAGCTGCTTGGCATTTCAAGGATGCATGTAGAAAGTGTTTTTCATGCCTAGGCAACATAACATCGGTCAAAATCACCAATTGGAAGCTTGTCTCTTTATGCTTGGTGAAAGAGTGGGCTTGAAAGCCATGAGCTTGATACGACTTTGTTCGCCACCTAGAAAATGAGTAGATTGCATGTGCTTGGTGTGATCTTCCCAAGTGCTAAATTAGATTCAGACCAAAAAAAAAAAAAAAAAAAAAAAGAAGGTGTGAAGTTAGACTTTCGCTCATCATGGTACGAATATTGTCAATAATTAATTGTTTTTAATCCTTGCTGCCATGTGTCGTGTTTGATACGTTGCACATGTTAGGGCCAGGCTTTTGTTGTCAGCGGGCATGGGATTCGTTGGCCCTTGAGCACGATTGGCCTCTGAACCTTTTGGGCCTCAACACCATTTATAGACTCTGTGATGGAATGTGGCGGGATTAGATATAAGATATAACGGAAACTGAAACTCAGCAACAGTAATAAAGTTCACTCACAGAGTCACAGTCATAGTGATTCTTCTCCGACGTCGTTTAAAGTTCTCCGATACCCATTGAGTCCCGCCGGAGCTCTGACGCAGGAAACATAACTGGGACTCTAATCCGATTAAGGTCTCTCTCTGTCTCTCTCTATGATCTATCGTACATATATATAAACCCTAGATGTTGAAAATGAATTAGCGCCGTTTGGTTGCTGAGAAATGATGGGGAAGTAGGGTTCGGTTGATATATTCAGGTTTTTTTTATTCGGCTTTTAAAATTAGCTATGAATGAAGATTCTATTGTTGGAGGACAAAAGACAATGCAAAGAAATGTTTCTCTTCAATTGTGTGTAAAGGAAGTTGCACAGTCTGTAAAAAAAAATAAAAGAAGAAGAAGAAAAAAAGAGCCTATTGTTACTGTGCATAAGTTCAACAGCAGGGAATGTGAAATTTGGCACCAAAGGTAACTGGTAACTTGAAGGTTCAATAGAATTTGATATGTATTTGGTTTGTAATTTTCCTTATTTGTTTTTTTAGATTAAAATTTAATGTGTTGGGTAATATTTTTTAAAAATAATTGAAGGTTCAATGATTCATATCTTTGTTTATTGGGATTTTGCATATTATTTAAGCAAAATTGTTCCATTGGCAGAAAAAAAGGCAGAATTGTTCTTCATAAATCTGTTATGAATGAAGAATTATGGCTCATACAAAATCTAACCCGTAAAGCACTTTCCCAAAACTTTTATCAACAGGTTCAGGGTAAGCTTTCCTTGACATATATACCTCTGTCAGCTTGCTATGGCAGCCTCTGAAACTGCCCCGCCTCTGGATATCTTAGGTACTTAAATCATATATTTCATTCAGTATTAGTTAGTTAGCTATATCCTATATGTTTTTTCTGTCTCTCTTATTTTTCTTTCACCTCTCTCCCAGTTCGTGGCCCAGAAGGGTTCTCGCTCTGGAATGGGCCCCCATTTAGCAATGGGCAACCTGGTATCAAGCTTGAAAACATTTCCTGCACAAGTACAAAATTCAGTGAAGATGGATCGAGGCTGATGGTGATGAAATCTGATTCAGTAATTAGCATATATGATTGCAGCAGCTATAGGGAGATCAGATCTTTTCAAATCCCCAATGTTGCTGCAGCTGCCTTGTCCCCACGTGGGACTTATCTGCAAACTTTTCAGAAATCATCAACGCCACAGGAGAAGAATGTCATCTTATGGAACACTGAGACTGGTGATCCTGTTTATCAACAATTCCAAAAGAACATGACAAAAGCTACATGGTATGGCAACCATATTGTACAATGTCTTATATTTCATGTCTTGTTTGCTATGTGAAATGTATTTCGATTGTAAAATTCCATGCTCTTCAGGCCCTCAATTAGATTCAGCTCTGATGAAGCTGTTGCATGTCGACTGGCAACAAATGAGATACAATTTTTGGATGCTGGAGATTTCTCTAAACCATTTATATATCGGCTAAGAGTTCCTGGAGTGGCTGCATTTGAGCTTTCTAAGGCACCGGGCTCCCATGTGGCAGCATTTGTTCCAGAATCCAAGGTTTGTACTCGTGCCTTTGGTTAATAACTTGATTGTAGAGACTTCTTTATGAATGATATCTAGTATGGGAATCATGTGAACTTTAAAAGCAGTATTGGAATTATACTAAATATTGTTGGACATTCTGAACTTCAACTCAAAGTATTCAACTCTTTTGGAGTTTCAAACATGGAAGGATGTAGTGTCAGGAAATTGTGAAACTATGCAGTGTTTTGGACTTGGCACATTGAATGGGTGGAATTTCATCCACTTAGTAGCAGATATAATCTCAACATTTTTGACAATGGGGCTGATTTTTCACATTATTATCTCATGCTAATTTTGTTCTTTCGCTTTTTTGTTCATTTATCAAGTTCAATTTTCTTTCAATTTAGGGGATTCCTGCCAGTGTCCAGATATTTTCTTGTGCAAAAGCTGTACAGAGTCAACCTCTTGCTCGACGGAGTTTCTTCCGATGTTCATCAGTGCAACTGCATTGGAATAATGGCTCAACCGGGCTTTTAGTTGTGGTACAGTCAGATGTTGATAAAACCAATCAGAGTTACTATGGGGAATCAAAGCTCAACTACTTGACAACAGATGGGACTCATGAAGGACTTGTACCTCTTCGTATGTTCCAACTTCAATAGTAAATCAAAATTAACATTTAACTGCATGCAGCCTAATTATCCTTAGATATTTGCCAGGTAAAGAGGGGCCTGTTCATGATGTTCAGTGGGCATATTCTGGATCGGAATTTGCTGTAGTTTATGGCTGTATCCTTTTATTATGTTTTGAAGAGACAACTTAACAGGAGCAGTATATAAGACTCGGAATGTTTAGTGAGTATTGTTTGTGATGAAATTAAGCTTACTCTTGACTGTATATCAAGAATCTTAGTACCACACACACACACAGACACATGCACACACATATATATATAGGCAGCTGCACTTGGGGACTCTAGTTATCAGAATATTGAGGTGATTTTCACTCCAGGGTTTAAATTATTTGGACAGTGCAATATTATCTGGAGATGCAAGTGATCTTTTGAGTAGGGGTCTCTATGGTCCATCCCCTTTTCTAAACATATTACATTCAACTTATATGGGTTCTTCAGAATCATTGTAAGAGTATTCGGGTCTGAATGCTAATTTCTATGTGTGCATCTTTTATATTAGGATTTTTTATTTTTGTGATTTTCAGCTTGTCATGTGTATATCCTTCTTGCAAATGTTCAGAATTTGTTCTTTTCCTTGAACTGTATTAGTTATGCCTTCAAAAGCGACTGTGTTTGACAAGAAGTGCAATCCTCTTCTTGAGCTTGGAACGGGTCCGTACAATACTATCCGATGGAATCCAAAGGGAAAATGTATCCTTGAGAATTGCCACTTACTTCTTGAGAACATTAACTTTGTTTACTTGAAACGGCTAATTCATCTCCCTAATACTTTATAAGATGGCTCCTTTATTATTTTTGGTTTATCAAAATTATTTAGTGGGCATTATTTTTTTAATGGTGGTTGCCTTTAAAATCAAGTTCTCATTTGTTATTTGGTAGCTTTGAGCAAGCTTAGTAACTTGTAGACATGCTGAAAAGAAAATTAGTGAATGGAAGGGGGGCCAAAAGTGACTACCAACCTGGGAGCATAATGAAACATAATATAATATAATATGGTATAAAAAAGATAATACTTATTTATTTCTCAGAGAAGACAAAAAGATCTATATATATTGTGGCCTTAATTATCTGGTTTGCAGTTCTGTGTTTGGCAGGCTTTGGTAACTTACCTGGTGATATGGTATGTTATTAAGTTATGTGTACATTTTCTCCTCCGGTCTATTTTCTGTATAGCCATTATTTTCTCCTCAATCATATAAAATTTTATGCAAGAAATTCGTCATATGTTATTTTTACTGGTTTTCACATACGCATGCACTTTGATGGTCTCATGATAAATACCTTTATTCTGGCTTGCAAAAGATGATAAAGATCATATATGTGCATTATGATTTCTAAAGTCAATTTGTCATTTTTTATTTATTACCATTTAGGCATTTTGGGACTATGTGGAGAAAAAACAGCTTGGGACAACTAGGGCTGAATTGTCTGTGACAAGCGAATGGTCTCCAGATGGATGCTATTTCATGACTGCGACAACTGCACCAAGACTTCAAGTCGACAATGGGTATGTTAACATTTGGTAGTGCACTTCATTTGGGTATATTATGGAAAGTTTCTGGGTTAACAAAAAGGTCGAGTATATGGTAGTGCACTTCATTGAACTAATAAGTGCACTAGAGCTATGCTTACCGTGTGCCTATCTAGAATTTCTATGTCACTTGTGGCCTTTGAAAAAGAAATGATTATCAATCTTCCAAATGAGTTGTTTATTAACCCTTCATCATGAGAGTAGTTTATTCTATCCATGGGCACAAAATTTGTTCATCTTCATGTTAACTATTCACACTTTTATATTGATTTTAACTGTTCATTTAAAAGGTGCAAAGGCACTCTGAGCATATTTACTCAGCTCTTGCATATTTGTTGGTGTGTGTGTGTGCACATTCTTTCATATGGGATGGATTGGATACATAGTCTGATGGTCTGGTTCAAAGAAGTTTATTCACCAGTAAACCACTTCATGTTTCTTCTCTCTGTATTGAAGGATTAAGATTTTCCACCACAACGGGTCATTATTCTTCAAGAAGATGTTTGACAAGTTGTACCAGGTCAGTGTTGATGGTGAAACCGTCTTTAAACTGCCTAAAAACAAATCTTTATGTTGTTCACATCTCCCTAATTTGGTTTCTTTCCTGGCCCCAACTATTTGTTCAGGCTGATTGGAAACCAGAGTCACCAGATAGGTTTGGTGACATTGCCGAACTTGTCAAGTCCATAGGATCATTAAAAGTTGTCGAAACAAAACCTCAAGGTTGCTCTCGTTTAAAATTTTCAAGTGCAGTTGACTGTGGATTTGGATTTTAGACGTATATTTTTTTGGTTCACTGAAGAACTTGGATAATTTTTCAGGAGACAGGTCCAAAATTTCTCAGACCTCTGCAAAAGCTAGCGCTAGCAACCCTCCTGCCCAAAAGCCTGCTGCTTATCGGCCCCCACATGCTAAGAGTGCTGCTGCTGTTCAGGCTCAGGTATACAGGATATATGTTGGTTTCATTTTTTTTTGTTGGTTCTTCAAATTCATGGATGAGTTCATCCTACAGATACTATTGACAATCATTTTTGGAAAACCTTTTACTAATTTGTATCGGAATGAAACAATTGCTTGATGTGATGCTGATGGTTTCAATGACTTTGTAATGGCAGCTGTTTGGAGAGAGCTCTACAGAGTAAGTACATGCCTATTTTGTTTGTTTCCTCTTTACATTAGGCTCTAATTTTTTTTACAGTTTATTCTTACAAATTCTTGTCCGTGTTAATTAATGAAGGACGGTGAGCAAGAATGCATTGAAAAACAAGAAGAAAAGGGAGAAGCAAAAGGAGAAAAAGGCTGCTGAGGCTACCAGTGGTACTTGATTGGAAGCAGGGTTTCTGAGTGAGTGATTCCTTTATACCTAGAGGTTGATTTCTAGGCTTGAGGGGTGGATTTTACAATTACCATCCTTACTCAGATCTGAGTGTAGATTTATTCCTTAAGCGGGATTTTTTGTCTCTTCTCTGAAAAAATTTGAGCTCGGCATAGTTATCTGCAATATGAGCATATGTTTTGTTAAAATGGGAGATGAAATAAAAGTGATGACAGGAGCTGGGTCTCTGTTTTACTTGATGTGTAACATTATGATGGTATGGTTGAAAATGATGATGATATTAAAGTTCGAGGATTGATTTTTATTTATGTATATTGTCCGTATATTAGTTAATTGAAAACAAAAAAGATTATATGTTGATATGCCTAGATTTAATTCTTTTGCAATGTGAACTTGCTAAACCATGTTGAAAAGAGAAAAAAAAGAAAAGCATGTCATTATCCGGCTGTTGAATGGTGTGGCTCTGCTGGTAGAAACCCTCTCTAGCTTTAAGATTGTTTTCCAATATGGTAAGTAGAAACACATTCCACAGTAACCATTTCTTAGGCTCCTTGTTTAAAATTCAGAAATACGTTTCTATTCAAAAAAATGTATATCGGAAATAACACATTCTACACTGCACATTTCTTTTGCGCGCAACTTTTTTGTTTTTGTTTTGTTGTAATTAGCCAAGTCTTATTCTTCGATGGTTTCCATTTGCACGGTCATCATATCGGGGTTGTTATCAAGGATGAAAATATTGGTCGTGCAGAAGGCATCAATGTTGGTTTTATATTAGGCCTCTGAAATCTAACATATCAGTGTATTGGCTGATATTTTCGTTCAACGTTGTTACAAATGTCATTTTTACAAAATAATATCACATGAAGGTGAAATATTTGATCCCAAAAAATACAAACAAAAACAAAGAAAGTCACATTCTCATAGAGCACTGGTTGACCTGAAATCTTCATGAGGTTATATTATTTGACCAGGAACATCATACCGTATTCAGAATCAAGCAATTGATAAAGCACAAAACTGAAAACCAATTTGAACAATAGTCTTCAAATTAGGAGCTAAGATTACTTCAGACTCGTTGGGATTGTTTCACGTGCCTCAAAATTTCACGTCTGTTGTCCAGGTACCTTGCACGCTAGGATGTTTGGTTACATGTCTAGTCTTCAGTTTCACCACTTTTCTCCCCAGTGAATTTCTTAGCCTGGTTGCATATTGAAGAACCTCTTCTGGATCCATATTCTTCACACATACCACCCTCTCACTTTTGTTCTCTGTGCATTGACAAAGGAAACTCTTACAAAAGAATTTCTAAGCCTCAAGCTACTCATAAGAGTGCAACTATTTGTATGAGAGAGAGACTCTTACTTTTGTTCAATGTGCATTGACAAAGGAAACTCTTACAAAAGAATTTCAAAGCCTCATGCTACTCACAAGAGTGTAACTATTTGTATGAGAGAGAGGTGACTTACTGTATAAGCCCTTCAAATGTGGATGCTGACCCCGGATGAGTTCAGTAACCACCTCCAGCTGAGGATTCTTCTCCTTAAATGCTGGTAGATATGACTCCATAAATGACCTACCATGTCAAAGGTTAAATTTATCAAAATTCGAAAATGAAAGTGCTAAAATTTGAAGTTCTAATGTTTACGCATGATATACCATGTACTGTATTTTATTATGCAGGACAGCACTATATAACACTATCCAGCTCCTTAGTCCAGCACCATACCTAACATAGCCAGGACTAAGTCCAAGCCAATCCTATCCAGCACAGTTCATAAAAATAGTCCAGTCCAATCCAATCTTGGCTAACAAAACCCACCATAGATTATTCCCTAAGGATAAGATTAGAAATAAATGAACCAGAAAGTGCAATCCTATCAAAATATCACAACAATACCAAAAGAGAAATTTCAGACATATACATATATATTAAGCTTTAAAAAAACACTATAGGCTTAAAGCTTATAATGATGCTCCTCCTCCAGTAACTGAACCACCAATGCATAATCAACTTCGCTTCAGTTCTAAAGAAGAAAGGGCAAGCATGAGCAAGCCTACTTTTACTCAATTAAGCCAACCTAACATGTAATGCAAAATACCAAAGCAATTCCTAACATATAAGACCCAATCTGTTAACCCCAGCCTCATTCCTAAGTCATCTCCTAAAAGTGCAGAGAATTAAGCTAAGTTACGAAGTCTAAGCCCTACGGTTCAATTTCAAACTGCATCTAGAGTGGCGTTCCTTGCCTATACAAACATTGAGAGTAATTACCACGCAAGTATATATTATGATGAAAACAAAAGCCCAAAAGCAAAAAGAAATAATCAGTATTCTTGCTATATCATATTGCATCAAACAAAAACAAGTGGGCAAATTCATTATGAATACTATGGTTTGTTTTTTTTTTTTTACAAATTTATACATAACAACATCCTAGCAAATGATCTTGCGGTAAATTATAACTGTATATTTCAAGCCACAGTTCCACTAGGAAGTGTCAATCAATATTTTAGAACAACAACAAAAGTTTTATCCTTGCATTTAAAACATTTATTTCCTTTATGAAATCAGATTATCTAACTTGACAAAATACTCCCGCAATGCACGGTTTACAAATACTGGTGATTTGAGCAATCTACCTGATTCCCCTACTGCTTCCTCCCCAATCAGAAAAGCTCACAATCAGCTTTTGCAATTGCCACGCACCTCTCAAAGCCATCTGACATTAGCAAATTAATATATCAATGAGAAATTTTACAAGATAAAATGAATAGAAATTCTGTTAAAGCTATGCAACATTCTTATGATGCATAAAACATACATCAAACCTCTTATATCATTCTCATAATAAGTTCTCAGTTATCCCGTTTTCTATTACCATATACACCAAAAGTTTCTCCTTCACCACCCATACAGCATCCATTTCAGCCATAATGATATAAAACGCACTCAAGAATTTATCATTTTGATGAACGCCTAAAATTTTAAATAAAAAGGAAAAAACTGGAAAAAGAAAAAAAAAAAAAAAAGTATCTCGTCGAGCAGCAGAAAAGAAGAAGAAGAAAGCTGGAGTCGCTGGACCTGATGGTTGGTGCTGCGCGCTGTGTTCCTTCGGGAAGAAGGTTAGGTTGGGTTGGATTTATCTTTCTTCTTCTTTTTTCTTCTTTCTTTTCCTTCTGCCGCAGAAACCAAAGTATCAATCGTCTTGTTCAATCGTCTTGTTCTCATAAAGTTCAATGTTCTGTTCACATAATATAAATAATTCTAAAAAATTGAGATAAATAAAATCTTACAGTATAAGGAAGAAAGACCGATGATGCTTTGAAGAACGAAGATGGATTTGCTTTGAAGAAATGATGCTTCTCACTCCTTGCGGCTGGAGTTCCAGAGAAAGGGTGAGGGTCTCAAATTTCGATCTTTCTATTTTGTATGCTTTTGCAAAAAATAATAATACATTAACTTACATAAAGATGTATATAAATAGCAGTTGAAATCAACAATGACTAAAACATGAATTCGGCACTGTTGGAATTTCCGGCAGTTTTTTTTCTTCCTAAAAGTGAGTTAGGGGTTCGACTCCCCTGCCCAGCATTCAATTTATCTCATTTTTTCCAGATTTATTCGTGTAAAATTACAAAAATACCCATACTCTTAATGGGATTCGCGAATGACACTAACACGACCCGGTGGGTAACGGGTCAACCTGTTATCAACATGATCCAATAACTTGGACTTGAATATTGAATTTTTTGTACGAATTTGTGTCGTATTAACGAATCGTGTACAATATTGTCAGATCTAATACAATGTATATAAAATGAAATAAGGTTTATTATCTGAAGATGTATACTTATACATCTTCAGTTTGCAATACACCTATACATTCCTCTTATTCAGACATCTGGATTGTTTAGTGTGCGGATTCCAATGTTTGCAGCTGTGTTTCATTGCCAAAAAAAAAAAAGATTTGAAGATGTATACTTCTACAGCATTGACATTTGGATTGTTTAGTGTGCGGATTCCAATATTTGCAGCTGTGTTTCATTGTAAAAAATGATTTGAAGATGTATACTTCTACAACATCGACTGGATATTTTTATGTAGCAATGTAGTGGCTTGATTTGGCAGCATATATAAGAGGAGAAAACTGAAGAAACATTGAGGTCCGCATGCTAAACAATCCGGACATCCGGATAAGACACTCAAAAGGGCAAAAGCATGACTTCCTTGAGGATAGAGACCAGGGGGGAATTAAGGTCAGTTGCTTCGAGTTCAAATAGCAACTTCCTGTTTCGGTGACATATCTAATCAGACTGAATAGGATTTGAAGAACTATCACGATCATTCACATCAATTTCAGCAGGCAGGAAGGGCGCGGAAGCTACCGTTTCTAGAATGCAAGGAAGGTAGCTTGCTTACTCTCCTAGACTATATATATATTAGCTTCATAGTCATAGGTGATATTTCTTTCTAAAGAAAGGGGTTGTATAGTATCACAGCAAGATTGGTAATTTTCTCTTTGCATTATAATGTCATGCAAGTAATTTGCAAGGCAACTACCAGTTACACTGTCAACTCCATTTGTGTCCCTAACGTGCTTCGATTCCTTGACGCTATGTGCGCAACCAAGCAATCGGTGGTTTACAGTTTCCTTACATCATTCAAAACCAATGGCTCAAGAACCCTATCTCAAGTCCTGAAGAAATACCAACACTCCAATTTCCCTGTCAATTGTGTAGTTTACGATTCGTTTTTGCCATGGGCCCTTGCCCTTAATGTGGCCAAGAGACGGCATATACGGAGCTTCATTCTTTACCAATTCGGCCATGGTGTGCAGCATATCTCCCTTATGAGCTGGAAGACATGCCCTTGTTGGTTCCTGGCCTGCCTCCACTCAATTTTCCTTACCTGCCTACTTTTCTTAAGAAGCCAGATAGCCACCCAGAACTGAGCCAGATCCTGACGCGGACAATGCTGATTGGTTCTTTGTAAAGACATTCGAGGTACTAGAACGCCAGGTATGACGAATGCTAATCTGGATTAATTATATTTCCCGTCCAACATCGAATAGTTTGACATGCTAATGTTGTCATACTATCAATCTTGCCATTAAATAATTACATATGCTAGACATTTGGTGTTTATCATTCCATTTTGACCCCTGCCTATGATATTCATGCAAAACATTCTTCCAAAGAGTTCAAATCTTGAATAAAAATTTCTTCCACTACATTTTAGAATTATATGACTTTCATAATTGTGCCACAATAAGTTCGTAAAACACTCCTAATGATCCAACAAGAAGACGTATTGGGAGGGGCAACAATGAAGCAATAAAGGGTAACAAATTAGTTCTTGAATCTGATGCTCCGGCTGATTCCTGCATTGATTCCAGAGGTCTCCCCGCCGTAGGGACCAATAGGCTTCTTGACTTCTCTTACCTGTCCTTTTCTACGCTCTTGTGCTTTCTGGTGCTTCAACTGCGCAGAGAGAGAGAGAGAGAGAGAGAGAGAGAGAGAGAGTTGAGTTAACAGAAAACATTTAGTATCCTGCAACATCAAATGTGCTAACTATTTGATCAAAATACCTTGTACTTCTTTCTTGGATTCTTGATCAGCTTCTTGCGAGCACGAGTAAGTCCTCTATTCTTCTCCATCTGGAGTAAATTTGGAGGAAGAGAAAATAATATGGTTAGACAAGAAATAATGGTAAATCTTAAATAACCGATCATACAAGCAAAGTTGAAATTGGCTCATGTTTACCTGATAAGTAATGTGGCGTTTTCCATCGATAGATTCAGTTTCGACAAAAGATGGAACTGTAGCGGACCTGCAGACGCAAACAAACTTTAGCAAACACAAATTACCAACTTGAAATCAACAACCACTATTTAAACGCAAACACAAATTACATCATTTCATGACAGTGGGATGATGTAAACTAAAAACTGTAGCAATTAACTACAAAGCAAAAAACACCTTGAATAAATCTGAGCTTTGGCAGCAAGTTTTGCAGCTCGTTTTTCTTTCACTTGTTCGTAAAATTCATCTTCTGAATCTCCAGTTCCACTATCATCCATCTCAATATCTCCATCATCCGAAATAGCGCCATTTTCATCTCCAGCATCACCATCAGAATTGATTCCAGCTCCTGCCAATACTCGGAGCTCATGCTTTCTCCGCCTCTCCCCAATATCATCTCTCTGAGGTAAATCATCATCACCTGAGACAACCTTCTCATAAAGATAAAAAAAAATTAGCATAAAAAAGTTATTATTATTATTATTTTTTATAATCATAACTTGAAATTTGTCAACATAAACCAACATCAGGATTATGTATTCTTCTTTGGTTAAACAAAAATATAAGGAAAAATAGAAACCATGCCAGGTTATCCTGAATCCTGATTATATGTTAATATGCTGACACAAAACAACTAGACAACTAATGTTTGGATTGCATTCTCCACAAAACTGCAACACTAATATAGCAAAACAATATCCAGATGTAAATAAAGTTAGGGGATAGAAATGCAAAGACTTTTATCCTATTTGAATCTACCAAGAAAAATGAGGAGCACAATGATTAGCGATGAATCTCATAAATCTCACTATGGCTCGTAAACTCAGAAAGCAGTTAACAAAACAAGAATTGATTAGGAAGACAGTAGTATTGAAGTTCATACCTTGGACTTATTTGGATTAGCACCAACAAGTTGGGAGCGCTTACTTGCACGCCCATTGGTCAATCCATGGATGGCGCCTTCAGCATTTACAGCGTCATCATCAAAATCATCATATGATTCAAGCTTCCTGTTTAATTCAAACTTTAGTTGAATTAGTCTTCACAGCATACGTACAAGCATATTTAAAAAAATATATAAGAGCATGTTGATACCCATTCAATGGCTTTAGAAGTTTCCGGGGTTTATCAGTTTTTGGAGTGATGGAACTGAAGACACCCTTCTGCTTCAACTTTTCCTCAAGGGCAGCTCTTACTTTCAACATTTTCATGCTCTGTACACCAACTTCATCATTCTACCACATACTAAAAAGTCAGCATAAGACAAATTGATAATCTTCATAAAGCCATAAAGAAAAAAGCAAAAACAAAACTTAGGAAAGAGAACAGAAACTGAAACTAGTTAACAGATCTGCCATGTATGATTTACCTGACATTTGCGCTTTCCCACCTTGTTCTGATTATCCTTGAGAGACTCCACCTTTTCCAACACAGCAATGTCATGTGGCTGCAGTGAATTAACGTATGAATCACACAAGAGATCATTACTAAATAATTATATATTGTATATTGCTGAAAGACAAGACGATTAAAGCAGTAACTACCGCAGCTGCTTCTTCTGCCTCAACAAAGGCAGGTGGGCGACTGTAACCCTCAGCAAGAGAACCAGATGCTTCAGTAGCAGTCTCTTTACCTGACTTCACTACTGCTTCCATCCCATTATATTTGTTGAGAATTTCCTCAAAGTCAGATGGTAGATTCCCATCAAGTTGCTTCATCTGTTAAGTGAAACAAACATTAGCCCCTATCTTACTGAAGAACCGAAACAGCAGTGTACACTTCACATAAACCACTTTTGTAATTATGCTTGTGCTTAATCAAAAGCAACAGGAAAAGCAGAACCTATACTTCATAGGTAATATATTAAACTGATCTACAGGGCCCATTTTGGGGTAAGCTGACGTTAGACCCAAGGGTTGTCATTTTCATATTGCCACACATCAGTGCCAATTATAACGACCACCAACTCAGTTGTAAAATTCATCCTGATCGCAAATGTGGCCTTTCTTTTTGCAAATTCAATAAAAGGTAGTTCCATCAAATTGAACAAAAAATATACAGAAAGGTTTAGGCATTCATGCATCATAAGTTATACCCATCTATTCAAAGAGGCAGTGAACTTAATGGTCCAGATATGAACCATATTAATGATGTATCCATTGATCTCTGAAGGCTTTTGACTTTTATGTATGAAGAAACACTTTTACCTCATGCATCACAACTATGTACTAACAACTAACAAGTGGTTTCTGCTGTGATATTCAGTGTGCTATAGCCTATAGGTAAACCAACAGAAACAGCATGGCCAAAAGAAAAAGACCAATCAGAAACAGACAAATCCAACTAATCCTGTGCAGAGTATGGTCAAGAGAAGAGTTGTTTAGAATCCAGAGAAGGGACAAAACTACCCACCATATATTCCTCCAAGATTAATTACATACAACTTATTCGCGGATCATGCATATTCCATCCTTTGGAAAGAAACATATAAAAAAATAGTAGTTGAGAGATTGGACCAAAAGCATGCTGTATTATATGCATATATAAGATGTATGCACTTTTGTTTTAATTGATACCTTAATTTCAAAAAGAAAACCATAAACAATAATTAGATCTGTATTTTTCTTTTGGTCTGAAATAAATAGATCTGTATAAGGCCAGCAAGCACAAGATGCTTTTTAAATTTAGCAAAGAAAACATGCTCAAGAGGGCAAGGGAGGGTGGTGTATTAAAGAGAAAAAGAAGACCTTATCCAACAAACTCTTGATCTCTATTAGGCGAGCAAGTACAGGATGATCACGAACTTGTTGGCCTTCGGACTTGAGAAGAAGGTAGAATGTTATGGCTTGGCAATAGGCCAGCAGAAGAAGCTGCTTTACCTCTAAATAGCGCATCCCTCCTTCCAACATGACCTCCCCATTTTTAACCTTCATAACAAGAAAACATCAATAATGCTTGACACCAAGTTATCAACCAAATTTAGCAAACAGAAGATAAATAAAAATGATAAAAGAGGGAAAGGGCTCCATTGTTACAGGTTAATCATATTATATCAAACAATAAGAATAAACCTAAAGTTACCCAGCATTCTGCTATCCAAATATTATATATTAAAACCATAACGACATATGTACAAGCCAAAGGACTTCTAAGTGATCCGACCATGTATTCTTGAAGTCTTCATTGATTCATCATATATGCAAAAAAATACCCAAACCGGATCATTTTATTAAAATTATTATTTCTTTGAAAGCACCATGGGTCGTCTATTTATTTCATCACAATCTGATGTTTTTTACAATTTGGCTAAATTTTTTTCAAAGATGATCCATGAATGAAGACTTGAAAAATCAAAGATTTGGATTGTTGAAATACAATGAGGAGGCCCCACCCTTTGCATTGTATTTTAAGAATCCAAACCTTTCGGGATCCATGTCTTTATTCACAGATCCTCTTTGAAATAAAATTGACAAAATTAAGATATCTCATGATGATGAAATAAATAGACGAGCATGGTACTTTGAAAGAAACTCGAAAATGACTATCATTTCATCAAATGGTTAAATATTTTCCAATTTGGGTGATTTTTTGCAGAACTGATCAATGAAAGAAGATTTGAAGAATAGACAGTCGGATCATTCAAACCAAAAAGGGAAATAACAACGAGAAGAATGATACATTTAAACCAAAAATTGATTTGTCCATGTATCCAAACCAGATTCAAAAGACTATCCTGAAAAATTTCCTCATTACTCTTCCTAACAAACCCTCCATGCCAAGATGCCAACAGAGAGAAAAGCGATTCCAGTAACTCAGAGTTCTACCACGAGAAGCATGGAATAAAAGGCAAAAGAATAAAAGGAGTTATACCTTGCTTAAAAGTGGATTAACTCTGCTTTGAAGCTCTTCAAGTGCATTATTCAGCTCTGACAACAACCCAATTAATTCTGGAGCGGAACTGTAGGGCAAAATGATTAAGTAAGGAGGCCAAAGTATCCTACAGTAAAACTAAAATAAATACCAACCAAAAAAAAAAAAAAAAAAATCATGTGTGGATTTGCAATTAGCAACACAATAAGGCAATGAATTGAGCTTAAGAGCATTTGTAAAGCAGCAGAATACCACATTGCACAGAGAAATCACACTTCTCTCAGCAACCAAACAAAAAAAATATAATATGAAAGTGTCAAATATAAGCACATATCATCGTACAAAACCTATATAAAAAGCCTGATGCCTTCTCCCCGAAGGCAACAATTGGCACTTCAACCTATTCCTCAATTTCTAAAACAATATTGTTCCTATTATAACCTATACTATCATGTCACCTTGATTTTATTGACATTTATTTTCTTTCTTTGTTGACATTTATTCTCTTTCTTTGTTGACATTGCAACAATAACAATTGCTGACGAGAACTGCATACAAGAGAAAATAGATAAGGAAGACAAAATAACAAAAATAGAGATCTTTAGATCAATATAATTTTTTTTTTAAAATATCTTAATATAAAAGAAAATATAAGATAAGCATAGTAAAAAAAAATCAGATGCAGTTTTAATAGTGGATGTGCACCTCATATTAAAAGTGGATGTGCTTCCAAATTGCCCCCACTAATATTTCAAAACCTCATTTAATATATGGTAGAAGTAGTTAAAAAAAACATTAAAATAGATTATTATGACTCCACCCTCAAGTTAAAACAGACAAAAGAAGGGAAGAAACATCCTTGATTTCTTTAACGTTCTGTTCAAGCCCAACATGAATTTCTGGTCCTAGGGCATTTCAACAAATAGCAAATGCAATTCATTAAAAAAAAAATAATTCCAAACACGTTGGAGGAAGGAAACCTCCATCCCTCCTCGTGAGATGCAGACGACAGTCAATATGTGGTGCTTTAAATTAATGATTAGGAAGCAAAGGAGCCTCAACACACAAGATGTATTGATCTACTGAGCAAGTCAAGCTTTGATTCCCTCGGCATCTACAGCCAAGGAATTCTTGAGTTGTTAGATTTGTTGGGAAACTTTTCAGGTTTGATGAGAATGAGTGACTAAACAAATAATAGATCCATATACCAAACTGGATAGAGAGAAATCATGTATAATATATATATATATTTTTTAATGTCAATGAAAAACCTTACCTATATAAAACATCCATTTTCTCCTCCTTTGACAAAGAATTCAAGTCTTTCTTCACCTCCTCATAAGCTGTACCCATGTCATCTGAAACTTCAATTCCCATTGGAGACTTCTTTGTACTTTTTCCCTTACGTGAAATTTCCTGCAGAAATGAAAGAATTTGATGATATGCCATTTGTAAGAACATTTACATCATAATACCCGCCTTTGAACAGAAACTTGTAAATAATTAAGTTCACCATCACTTCCCATTACAAGGAGAGACTCAAAAAAAACTGATGATCCAACAAAACCAAAGAAACAACCGTATTTGCAAACCCCACCTCAAAAGTTAATTTGGCATCACTCTCATTTTGACATATATCCTCAAGCCCAAAGTCTTCCCGCGTTGCTGATTTTGCCCTTTCTCTTTGCAGCCTCAGCACTTCTGCCTCTTCCTCTTTCGCAGACTCATCGCCACTTGATTGTTGCTTCATCAATAAAAAATAAAATCTAATTTAAATAAAACCCTAAATCTTATTAATATATAAACACAGGAATCCAGTTATGCACATTCGATTGAATTTGAATGGGGAAAGAACAAGCATCACTGGAAAATGGTCAGCAGTAAATTTGTAATAAATAAAAAACATGAATAGAAGTAGGTAAGCAGACAGATATGCACAGAGATATATATATATATATATATATATATATGGAGAGAGGGAGACAGACAGGCAGACAGACATTTAGAACTTAAAGACCATGCCCTCACCTCAAAATCACGATTATCAGCATCATAATATTGCTGCTTCCTTCCACCCCATACAGAGTTTTGATCTTCCTCATCCTCTTCATCATCATCATGCATTTCATCCTCAACTCCACCAAACTTTGCCATTAAAAACTTTTGCTGCCTAACAACTGCAGGCAATACATAAATAAGAAACAAGTTATGTAAACTCTAAACCAGGTATATAACTTGTAAGAGGAGTTGTTGGAAGTAACTACAGAAATATAACAATTTTTTCACCTAAAACACAAAAAGTGTGCAGGTAGTATAATGGAGTTGAACCAAGGGATTTTGTACAAATGATGAGGACAGAGTCATCCATACAATGAACATAGAGCAAAGAGCAAATCATGTGAATTTCATTATACGCACCCTGTCACAGTGGTGACATAACGAAGTTCACAAAATTTCAACACACCGCTAATGCACAACAATATTAGGAACTTGTAACGTGCCTCTAAAAGGTCACACAATCTATAGAATCAAATAATAAAAGGACATGTTTCTATTCTAACAATTCAAGAAAACTTGATTTCTTTTACGCTTGACAACTTGAAGTCGAATTGTCAAAGAACCACTGAGCTACACTTATAGTAGGTCAACAAAGAACTATGGCATAAAAAAATACAACCAAATGACATTTTTATTTTAATGAGAAATCAAAAGATCTTAAACCATCTTCCTTACTTTTTGCAGCAAAGCCAGTATCTTGGGTGTCATCATCGTCGCCATCATTAATATTCTGTAAACAGTATCAGCAATACTAAATTAAAATCTGAAAATACAGATATCAATAATTACTTTGAAATTAGGAGATGAAAATGAAGTTCAGAAGTTGATATCCCAATTCTATTCATAAAACTCACTGAAAAGAAGAAAACAAACACTATAAAAAACATCACAGAGTTGTATCAATCTCTGTAACAGGTCCACAGAAACTATTAAAACTTGATGAAAGGGAAAATAATAAAAAAGAAAACCTCAAAGTCAAAGACAGGTTGCTCGTTATCTTCATCGGAATCCTCAGCCTCTTCATTAATGTCCAGAGGAACAATATCTCTTTGTTTGTGAACTGCAACCAAAGAATTTGCAAAATCAATCACTTACTTTTCCAAATAAGAATATGCACAAGAAACGATTTTAAAATATTACGTTAAATTAAGTGCACATTGAACACATCACTTTCTCTCTCCAAATTACACGGGTTGACTACAGTAAACATATAAGAATGTCCAAAAATAATTTTCAGAAAACCAACTCCGTGATCAAATAGGTACTGAACAAACACCAACTCAACTATCAGTACCACAAAATAAATTTCACCACAAAAAAGTACAATTTAAAAAAAAATCATAGAATTAATCAACATACATGCATCAATTTCGTCGTCCATGTCATCTTCAATGACACCATTTTCATCACGGAGCTTTCTCTTATTAGGCTTTCCATCGACTTTCTTCTGACTCTTTCCTCTCTTGCCCATTTTCTTGAAACCTTCAAATAAGATATACAATCAAAGCATGAAGATAATTAGTTGTAGGTGTTAGGTTTCCTTCGCTAACTTGGAAAACAATGACAGTGGTAAAATTAATAGATTGAAAAATATGAACATGGAGGTGTTTGATTCACACCCAAAACTATTTTGAAAACAATTTAGAATTGGTACTTTGATATTTACTAAGAGGTATCGATCTGGAACGAATGATAGAACAGTACCTGATAGACGGCGTCCCTGCTACAGAATAGTACCGGACCGCCGACAGCAGACGAGCAATCGAGCGCACGTGAGGGAGAGTGCTAGCTGATGAACCCTTTTGGACGAATGGATTAGATGTGATAAATGGATAGGCCTTTTTGGACGAATGGATTCGAAGAGCAGTTCAAGCGGACAGCCCAGCCCAGGCAAAATGGCCCCTGGTCTCCCAAAATCAGCTCCAGCGGTGACATCCAGCCCAGGCAAGAGCCCATCAAGCGTGGGCAAGATAGCCCAAGCTGCTGTATGAGAGCGCTGACATCAGCAAAGAAAAAAAAAATTAATCGAAAAAAACGTTGAAAAATTACCAAAAAAATTTCAGAATTTATTTTACATATCTAGAAAATTTGTAGTTATTAATCTCATACATATAAACAAAATTAATCCCATATTAATAGTAATTGCTCTTGGGTTGCCATAGCAATAAATGGAAAAGTACAAAAAAAAATTACTAAGGCATATACTATTCACATGAACAATGGCCACCCTTACTTGCCCTTGCCCTTTGTCATGACAAATGGATGAAAGTGTTCTAAGGAGGAACGTACTAGAAGTTGGGTGGGTGGGTGTGTCAATATATTAAAAGTACAAAATATTACATGAGAACACCGTTGGATATAATCTAACGACTATGTGAAAAGCAATTGTAAGTGAAAGTGTTGTATTAGAACGAGACCTACTTCTCTCTCCTCCCTCCAAAACGTTCACTCCAAAACAAACATCCCCTCCAAACCAGCTGTTCGCTTTGTTCAATTAGAAGGCCAATTTTTTTTATCAGCTTTGATTGAGGAAGAGCAATAACACTGAAGAGAGAGCGCCCATGTTATTCCTTATTCGATTCGAGAAAGAACACAGAAGTATAGCCCTCATTTTTCTGGTTTTCTTATTTAAACGAAACAAAGTGTTCG
Source organism: Prunus mume (assembly GCF_000346735.1). The sequence continues at coordinate 24,372,487 of NC_024127.1, forward strand.
TCTATTTTATATTTTCATCTTTATGGTTTGGTCTTTCTGGTCGGAACATTCGTCCATCCTTGAGAAACGTCGAAGCTGACATTGAGTTGGAAACTGGTGACCGCGACCGTTGTGGATCTGTTCTCTTAATTTTGAAATCCTTGAGCATGGTCGAAATAGGGGTTGAGGAAGATGAAAAGTGTTTGGGGTTGACATCCGAATCCAAAAGGGCGACATTGTCATATTTGTAGAAATTTTGAAGTTGGAAATCACTTACGAGGTAAGTGATATACTGTATTTATCAATTTTAGTATTGAGCATAAGTATGGGTTACGCTAGTTTGTATGTAGGTCTTTAATGTTTCACCAGAGAATCATTTTCATATCATATGTTAGTTAATATATATTTTAAAGCTCTTTGAAAGCATGTACCAATGTTGGTATGATGGTGGTGAATTCAAGGTTAAATTGCAAGAATTGTGAAATGAAGTGTGAAAGATAGGTGACACCGGAAGTAAGTTCGGAGTTGAAACCAAAATTGGGACTTGAATTTGATTGTTGTGAGGATGTGTTCAATTTCTATAATATTTATGCCGTGAAAGCCGGATTCGGCATTCGGTGTTCTACATTGAGAACGTGCACATTGACAAGAGGGGTAACAAGGAAAGAATATGTATGTTGTAAACAAGGATATTCGTCGACAAGCACTATTAGTCATAAGAGAAGACATCGAGGTTGTGCTCGAACTGGTTGCAAGGCTAAACTTAAGATTTTGGAATTAAAAGACAAGAATAAGTACATTGTTATAGGATTTAATAAGGTACACAACCATGACATGACCACAGTTGATAAAGTTCATCTATTGAGATCTCACCGTAATTTAACAGAGTCTACAAAAGTCTATGGTGCACATATGAGCAAAGTTAATATCCATGTACATAAACAGTTAAGCCTTCTTGAGGTGCAAGTAGGGGGATTGGAAAATGTTGAGTTTGTTAAGAGAGATATCTATAATTATGTAAGGGACGTGCATTGAGAGATGATTGGGCATGATGCAGAGTTGCTTTAGGAGCTTTTTATGGCTAAGCAAGAAAAGAATGAATCCTTATATTTCAAGATGGAGGCAGATTCGGAAGGAAGGATGAGTAATGTTTTCTGGTCAGATGCAAGGTCAAGACAAGCTTATGGATTTTTTTGGAGATGTGGTGGTATTTGATACGACGTTCAACACGAACTGTTATGGGATGGTCTTTGCGCCTTTGTTAGGCATTAATAACCCTCGTCATACATTATTGTTTGGTTGTGCATTCCTAACTAGTGAAACCACAGATTCATTTGTATGGTTGTTCTAGGAATTCAAGAAAGCCATTCTAAGTAAGCCACCCAAAATTATCATCACTGATCAAGATGCAGGCATGTCAAAGGCAATTGTTGTAACTCTCCTGACAACATTCCATAGATATTACATATGGCATATCTTGAATAAGTTTACGAAGAAACCCGACTTTGAAGAATGTTTTTCGGAAATGTGCAAATGCATATGGGATATGGACACGAAAGAAGAATTAGATGCAAAATGGGACGAAATCATCACAAACAATGGGCTGAAAGACCATCCGTGGTTGAGCTCAATTCATGCTTTGTGGGAGAATTAGGTTCCATCATATGTAAAACATGTGTTTTCGGCTAGGATGTCAAAGTTGTCATTCATTTTTCAAACAATATATTCACCGAAAAAACACATTGATGGAATTCATTGTACGTTTTGAAAGAGCTCTTGGTTCACAGAGACACAAGGAGTTAATAGCTGATCATGTTGATAACAATGAAAAACCTCCACTGCCATTTCGAATACCAATGCAACATCAAATGGCACGCATTTACACTCGGACAATTTTTGAAATGTTTGAGAGGGAAAACTTCAGAAGTCTTTTATGTTTGTTCGAACTTATAGAGCAAGATTAGACCTACTGTGGGTACAAAGTAAGTGAGCGGGTAAATCAATCACTTACTTTTCCAAATAAGAATATGCACAAGTAACGATTTTAAAATATAATTACGTTAAAGGGAAAGTGAACATTGAACACATCACTTTCTCTCTCCAAATTACATGGGGTGACTACAGTAAACATATAACAATGTCTAAAAATAATTTTCAGAAAACCAACTTCGTGATCAAATAGGTACTGAACAAACACCAACTCAACTATCAGTATCAGAAAATAAATTTCACCACAAAAAAGTACAATTAAAAAAAATCATAGAATTAATCAACATACATGCATCAATTTCGTCGTCCATGTCATCTTCAATGACACTATTTTCATCACGGAGCTTTCTCTTATTAGGCTTTCCATCGACTTACTTCTGACTCTTTCCTCTCTTGCCCATTTTCTTGCAACCTTCAAATAAGATATACAATCAAAGCATGAAGGTAATTAGCTGTAGGTGTTAGGTTTCCTTCTGCTAACTTGAAAAACAATGACAGTAGTAAAATTAATAGATTGAAAAATATGAACATGGGGGTGTTTGATTCACACCCAAAACTATTTAGAAAACAATTCGTCCAAATAAAGTATGAAAATATTGTTTAAACAATCCAATCCAAATTGAATAGAAGTGGTATTTTGATATTTCCTAAGAGTCACTGAACTGAAAAGAAAAAAAACTCAGAACATCCCCATACAGTACCAATATGGAACGAAAGATTTAACGACTCAGTTCTAGAGGAGAGAACAGTACCTGATAGACGACGTCGCTGCTTCAGAACAGTATTTGAGCGCCGCAGCAGACGAGCAATTAGCTGATGAGCCTTTTTGGACGAATGGGTTCGAAGAGGTGGGATGCGTGATAAATGGATAGGTGTAAGAGCAGTTCTAGCAAACAGCCCAGCCCAGGCAAGAGGCCCCGGGTCTCCCAAAATCAGCTCCAACGGTGACATCCAGCCGAAGAGCTGGGGTTCATCAAGCCCGGGCAAGGCCCAAGGCAAGATAGCCCGAGCTACTGTCTGATTGACGCCAGTAAAGAAAACAAATCTGAAAAAATCGAAAAAAAATTCTGAAAAATTACCAAAAAAATCCATAATTTTTTATATACATACCTAGTAAATTTTTATTTATTAATCTTATGCATATAAATAAAATTAATCCCTTGTAAATAGTAATTGCTTTTGGGTTGCCGTGGCAATGAGTGGAAAAGTATAAAAAAAATTGTTATGGCACTACTATTCATGTGAACAGTAACGGCCATTACTTGCCCTTTCCAAATGGGTGGGTGAGTATGTCAATATAATAAAGGCCAAATTGTAGCAATGGTCCCTGGACTATACCCAAACTTTACTTTTCGTCCCTCCTTTTGATACATTGTTACCGTCGTACGTTAATTATGTCTCCAGTTGCAGAATTCGTCCTTGCCGTCATCTCTATCAAATTTTTCGTTTAATTTGAGGGCATATTTGTCTTTTCAAGTGGTGGATTGAACAAAGGCATGTCCGTATCAGCAACTTCTCAAACTTTGGCAAAAAAAAATTACAAAGGGAAAGGAGAAAAAGAAGATGTCGCAGGGTTCGAGCAGCCGTAACACATGGAAGCTTTGCGAGTGTGGGGGTGCCATTAAAAGATGGACTTCATGGACAGATTCGAATCCTGGGAGAAGATTTGAGGCTTGTGAGAATAATCGGGTAAGTCACTTTGTCTGACATTTTGTGTTTTTTTTCTGGAATTTTGTGGTTTTTGGTCCACGGGTTTTAGATCTAATCCTGGATATGGAAAATTCTTCAGAAGAACAGAGGCAAAGGTCATTATTGGGAGTGGGTGGACAAAGAGATATGCCCACGAGGAAAGGAAGTTCTTCTTGGGTTGCTAAGAAGAATGAGAGGTATGAAGCAGGAGCTGAATGAAATAGAAGAAGATAATGAAAGACTGAGAGAGAAACTCAGAGCAATTGAGCAAGAAAACAAGGATTTGACAACAATAGTTGGAAGACTGGGAAGGTAGAGAATGAAGATGGATGAGAAAATTATGGTGTATCGACATAGAGGGAAACTAATGTGGGTGGGTCTGTTTATGGCATGAGTTCTTGGTGTCATGGTTGCAATGTTGATGATTAAGATCCTAAATTTGTCTGAAAAAATTCCAGAGAATTTGATGATCAAATAGTGAAATGTGTAATGTAATGTGTTTGGCACATTTGTGCCATTTGCATAACTTGAATCCAAAGTTTGGTAAATTTCTTCCATTTGTGCCATTTGTGTCATTGTAATGTGCAAGTGTATAAGAACATCCCTTAAGATAAGTTATAATTTGGCAATTGCATAACTTGATTCCAAAGCTTACATTAGTTCCAATTGCATACTCCAAATACATAACCAAATTTCAATCAGAGTTATATGCTCAAAATATGCCATCCAAATTAAAGTTCCAACCAATATCCAATGCTAGCCCTGGATAGCAAAACATGGTGAGAAAACCTAACCCAAACATCAAACCTAACCAGCAAAACACCAAATTGTTCAAAACATCACTTTCAAATTCCCACCTAACCAAAAACTCAAGCAATTACACATCAAAAACTCCAACCTAACCAAAAAGTCTAGCAATTCCACATCATGATGTTTGGATTTAGGAACATAATCATGGTCTCCAAGGTCTAGCCTTCTTTGCAGGAGATTTATATCTGATACCGTGGCTTGAAACTGGCTGAGGTGAAGATTGGTCAGTTTTGGGTGGTCTAATCCTCTTTGTAGGAAATTTAAATCTTCTATGCCGGGCTTGAAAACGGCTAAGGTGAAGATTGGTCAGTGTTTGGTGGTCTTAAAACAAGTTGAGATGATGATTGCACAATGTTTGGTGGTGATGAAAAGCATGAATCTCCATTGTTTGGGAAGGGCTGTGATGCAACTGGTGTTTTCCTTTTTTCATTCTCATCTCCAACCTTCAACAACATATAGCAAAACAATATTAAAAACATAATTTGAAAACACGAAGTTATGAAACAGTCAATAAGATGTCACACTTACTAATGAAGAGCTAGGTTGTTTGCCCCTTCCTATACCACCACCACCCCTTATTGCACCTCTATGTACACCCCTTCCTCTGCCTCTTGCAGGCCCGCTTGGCCCATTAGATTGGTCCTACAATGAAAAAAACTTGGTGTCAGTTATTGGGCCCAATACATATTGCATAGTAACCCTAATACATAAAGCTACCTCAACTACCTCAGTTACCTCTTGGTTGCTAGAATTGGCAGCATCTCCTTGTTTAAAGTGTCCTATTTTATTGTGTCCTTCCTGGCCACAAATAGAACACCTGATTTTGATAAAAACCCTTCTCAATTTTGCAGGGGGTGGAATGTAATTAGGTGGTATAAGATTTGGGGGGACTGGAACATGTACTTCAACCTCACAAGGGTCTTTATTTCTTGATTTCTTCGTCTTCCAGGCTGGGTCTTGTAAGGAGGAGGTCTAATTGGAGGCAAATTTGTCTTCTTCCATTGATCCATGAATGACACAGGGTGGACAATTGGATCATATGAGGAGAGGTAAGTAGTTTGGCTATAACACTCATGTGCATAGTCAAACACATTTTCTTGTCTGTGAAAAATACAAGAAATTGCATGTGAGCATGGGATCCCACACAAATCCCATCTTCTGCAAGAGCAAGTCTTTGCTCTTAGATCCACAACAAACTCACCCCCATACATATGAGACACTTGGTATTTCTTCTCACCTGCTAGCCTGGGAATACAAATAGTCATCCACACAATTGTCTGCAAAGCACACCTACCCACCCTTATATACACAATTTTCCAACAAACTAAAATAGTGAAGTTCTAAAGTGCATAGCTCGGGTTTATCTAACAGAAAAGACAACATCACTTTGGTTACAACATCTGACAGGAAAACAATATTTTGACAGCTTTGAAACCACATTTTCTTGCCTCAAACCAAGGACAACAACATAGGACCACACATATAGCCAAACCAAAGACAACAACACAGGACCACACATAGAGCCAAACCAAGGACAACAACACAGGACCACACATATGCAGACAAAGCTTAAACCTATAAAATATTAAATGCACTAAGTTAAAGTTGTAGTAACTTACCATACTTCAGATGGTCTCTAGACCACCTAAACACTGTCCATGTGAAGTATCTTTGTAACCACTTTGTACACACTGAAACACTGTCACTTTCGACTGTCCCAAAACAGAACCCTCGAATCTTCAATAATGCACTAATACTTCAATCAACACTGTCTCCCTTTCAAACATGGCACTTTCGACTACAAATCGCATTTTGAAACATCGCAATCAAGAAACCCTACCCCCTTTTAACCTTTTCCCCTTTCGCTCGCTTTTTCCTCTGTTTGAAGTGAACTTTCAGTTTCAAAATCGCAAAACATGACAAGGTTTCGCTTTCAACATCGGTTGAATCCCTTTAATGTCGAAAATACTTTTTTGTCCATGCCAATTAGGACTTGTCCATGCCACCTCATCAAATTAAACGAAAAATTTGACAGAGATGATGGCAAGGACGGATTCTACAACTAGAGGCATAATTAACGTACGACGGTAACAATTTATCAAAAGGAGGGACAGAAAGTAAAGTTTAGGTATAGTCCAGGGACCATTGCTACAATTTGGCCTATAATAAAAGTACTGCTTTTGGTTTCAAGAATTCAGTCCCATTCTCCTGGACATTATGATCTAAGAAAGTTGTGGTTACCTACTCTTGGATCTAATCTAGTGAATAAGAAAACATCAACTTTTCTTGAAAATACAATATCGTTGTAATAACCCAAGTCTGGGTTCATGAATTGAAAAAGAAAAAAGAAAAAACAGGGCTATCGTCAAAAGATCCCTTGAAGGTTTGGGGTCATTCTCAATTTGTGACATTGAGTTTCAATTTCATCAATTTACACCTCATAGTTTTTAAATCTGACTAATTTAAACCTTCCGTTAAGTTGACCGTTTGGTCACCACAAACCTCTTCCTAAAAATATATATATATATATATAATAATAATAATAATAAAGTAATATTGTAATTACATGATTTTAATATAACAGATTTCAACCAGATTTGTAATTATATTATTTTACTTATGATTTTAATAGAATGCAATTACATGATTTTACTTATGATTTTATTCACTTAGGATTTTACTCATGATTTTAATATATTACAATTAGAGGATTTTACTTTATATTCTTTTGGGTCCGGTCTCGTGGCCAACCGTGGCCTGTGGTGGTTG
>NC_024127.1:24392042-24414816 GCF_000346735.1 Prunus mume
GGAGAGAAAGAGAGAGAGAGAGAGAGAGAGAGAGAGAGAGAGAGTGAGAGGTAAAAACTGAAAATCTGATTTTTACCAAACTTTTCGAAATAATTACGGTTCCGCCATCGAGCTTATTTTGATCGCCAAAACTTCATTAAATCTCCGATTCAAGCCTACCGCCTGTCTACGGTTTCGTCTCAGTACCACCTATGCAACCAAACCACTCGTGGTCCCAAAATCTTCCCGGATATGAAAATGACCAAAATTACCCTTAACCCAAAAGTAAATTCATAATTTCTCTTAATTTAATTAAAATAGGAAATAATTGGAGTCGGGGTGTTACAGTAGAGTGCTTGCTCTTTGTGTGACTCATTCTCTTGCACTAGAAGGGCTCCAATTGATCTTTCTTGAGCCGCAATGTACAATATGAGTGGTTTGCCTAGAATAGGAGCTCCTAACAGTGGTGAACTTGATAGGTACTTCTTTATGCTTTCAAAGGCATTGTGACAAGCTTCATCCCAAACAAATAGAACATCTTTTTTCATAAAGCGATTGAATGGCTGACACTCCCTGCTAAGTTTGAGATGAATCGCCGAATAAACGTGAGGTGTCCTTGTAAACTTTTCAACTCACGTAAATTTCTTGGCTCGGGCATATCTCGGATGGCTTTAATCTTGGTATGATCTACTTCGATACCTCGATGTTTAACAATGAAACCAAGAAATTTACCTGACGTGACGTTGAAAGCACACTTTAAAGGGTTCATCTTGAATTGGTACTTCCCCAATCTGTTAAACACCATTCTCAAGTCTTTCAAGTGATCTTCTCTTCTTTTGGACTTGATCACCAAGTCATTAACTCAACATTCTTGTGAAGCATGTCGCCAAAGATATTTTGCATTGCACGTTGATAGGTCGCACCTGCATTCTTGAGGCCAAATGGCATCACCTTGTAACAGTAAATTCCTCTTGGAGTGCGGAAGGTGGTGAGTTCTTCGTCCTCTGGCGACACTCTTATTTGATTGTATACAGATGAACCATCCATGAAGGATAAGGCTTTGTGACCTGTGGTTGCATCGACCATGAGCTCAGTTATGAGCAATGGAAAGTCATCCTTCCGGCAAGCCTCGTTTAAGTCTCGGAAGTTGACACAAATACGAATTTGTCCAGTAATTTTCTTCTTCACCGGAACAATGTTCGCTATCCACGTCGGGTATTTCACCTCTCTAATAAATCCGGCGACGATCAACTTGTCGACTTTAGCTTTAATTTGACTTAGGAGCTCCGGACGGAAGCGACGTTGAGTTTGTTTGATTGGACGCGTTCTAGGTTTGACTGCAAGGTGATGAACCGCAACTTTTGGATCGAGGCCTGGCATTTCCTTATACGTCCAAGAAAAGACATCTTTATACTCAAGTATCAATTGATGGTATGATTATTCTTCACTAGGATTCAAAAGTGCACTAACGAAGATAGGTCTTGGGTCTTCATTTGTGCCCAAGTTGAGCTCTTTTCATTCATCAACAGTCGCTTGGCCCCCATCTTCTAATGCAGTAGGAGCATCATGAACCTTATCCTCAAAAGGTTCCTCTTCATCAAACTTTTTAATCGTAACGTGATGAACAACTAGAATCTCTGCTTCTTCATCGTCACTTTCATTTTGTTGACTCAAAGTTTTCCGAGTTTGTATGATTGTTCGTCGTTTCACTTTGAGTTGGTCACCTGAAGTTACGTCTAATGTTGAGAGACATTTCATACGTGACAGGATTAGGCTCTGGATTTCATTATCTTCCGTTGAATCAATACAAACTCCACTTTCCAACTCTCGCTAGCTTTTCTCTTTAGACAACTTGCTTAGGGCTCCGATTCTTTCTAGCGCTAATCTGTGTGAAGCTGGTTGGATTCTCCTTTGAGTCTTATGTCCAGATATCCTTTTGAACACATAAGGTCGTGATGTCGATTCTTTGATGCGGCTAAAAACTGAGATCCGCTGGGTAGGCTTGGCTAAACGATCGAACACTGAGGCTCTCTTAACAGCCTTTGGTTCTTCTTCCTCCTCAACCGCTTCGACACTAATGTGTTGAGCTTCTACTTTCTTTTCTTTTCTTTTCTTCTAGCAGAGATCTTGACAGGTACGACATAAGTAAAACCTAGGCCTGCTCTAGCTGAGTCAATTGTGTAACATTGCTCCTTCAACTTGTTTTGGGTTTCGCTAAGGCCATGCGTCCTTTCTCCTGTGACATCTGGATTAAGCTCTCCCAGCGAAGAAGATAAGCTGAAGTCATAACTTGCCTTTAACATGAGCTTATAAGCATTAGGGTCAAAACCTTCTTTCGTTTTTCTGACCGAAAGAGATTCGTGTCTTGTTGCCTCCTGTGATGGTGTGACGAACCATGGTACCGAAGATTTCGAAACGTTTGAATTACTCAACTTGGGTAAAGGTATGGTTGTCGACTCTTTCAAGAATTTCATGTCGCTTTCTCCCCATTTCCTTGGCTTTACTTCTTCTCCAAATGGGGATTGTCATTCTTTCTGTCAGGATGATGAGACATAACAAAGGATGGGAGTAGACACCTTCCGTGAATTTGTCGATGTTGATCCCATTTGTCCGGACAAAGTGCTTTTTGACTTCTTCGAACCCTTCTCTTCAGCGGGAGGGCACTTTGAATGCTCTTCTCTTCTTAGCATGGCTTTTCCTGTCGAGTAAACCTCAACGGGAATAACTTCAGATACCATGTCTTCATCCATGTAAAATTTGGCATCAGCGAAGTAAGACTCGGCTTCGGTAAATGGTTTGACATCACCTAGGATTTTCTTCACTCCACCTCTGTAAAATTTTAAACATTGATGTAAAGTCGAAGGCACTATCCCATTTTCAATCACCCACGGCCTTCCTAATAGAAGATTGTAGGAAATTTTGGCATCAATCACGTGAAATAAGGTGTTGGACCTTAAATCACCTATCACGATCAATTCTGATCATGCCCATGGCTCTTTGTCCTCCTTGATTGAAACCTTGAATCATGAGACGACTGCGAGACAATTCATCCATGGTGATGCCTAACTTCATCATCGTGGATTTAGGCATGATGTTTACTGCCGAACCTCCGTCCACAAGCATGCGACTAAGTTTTTGTTCTTGCACATACCCTGACATGAAAAGCGGACGATTATGTGGTTTAGACCCTGACAAGAGGTCTTCATCAGTGAATGTGATGGAAGCACACATCGCACATCAAATAGCATGGTCTTGAGACTCAGGCTCTAATTCTTCGGTCTTACTTATCTTATTTGGTTGGATATCGAGATCCATTAGTGCCTTTACCAATGCTACACGTATGGCTTCAGGGAGTTCCACCGTTTCTTCAATATTTGAATGTGATGGTGAATTTTTTGCCTGTGCTGAGGCCTTTTGCTCCTCATGAGTTTCAGATCTTCCTTATGAGGCATCGTCATCATCTACTTGATAGCAAGTTGTCATATGGACTGTCTCCGTTAGCCCTCTTACGAAGAACACTTTGGGAAAGTATTCTCCTAGCATAATTGGAGTTTGTGGCCCTTGGATTAGTGGTCCACCTTCTTGGTCAGAGTCTTTCCTCACCATCCATCTGGTTTTGTTCTTAGAATGTTGATGCGAGCCTCTATTTCGCTGCTCCTTTTTTGATTGAGTATTTTGTCGTTGAGGAATGCGCTTTGTACGAGACTTCCGCCGAGTAACGAGGGTCCATCCTTCATTGTCATCGAAAGACGAGTCACCAACAAAGCCATCACCACATCGATTGTTTGGTTCGCCCACCACTTCTTTTGTACATAGATCAGTCATCTGGTGTATGCCTCTTATTGATTGAAACTCCAATCTTTTTGACAATACGGGCAACGACACCGGATCAAAGGATCCAAACACAATTGTGGCAACGTTTGCATCTGTGATTTCGTCAACATCCAACTCAATCCTTCCTTGCCTAGCTAAGTTCATAATTAGCTCCTTCAACACGAATCACTTCTCTACTGGATGGCTGACAATTATGTGGAATTTGCAAAACTTAGGGTCGTTGACCTGGTTCATCTCCTCAGGCCGCTTACATTCCGGCAATTCGATCACTTTCTTTTCAAGCAAGTCCTCAAGCATACCTGCAACATCGGAGTCAGGAAAAGGGTACGTTTTCTCTTCCAATTCCTTCAAGGTGCGCTGACATCTATCTACCTCTCGAGATGGCTCCATCCTTTTGACTTCCCTATTTTTATCTCGGGTGGAGATTTTGACTGGGACAATGTTGATTGTTATCGCTTCCTTGGTAGGCTTCTTGACCGGCTTATTTGTCTTTTGTCCCAAGACTTTCTCCTTTTTATGCTCCATGACGGGCTCATGCTTTCCTCCGTGGCTAGCGATGCTTAACTCCATATCATGGGAACGAGTGGCTAGCTCTTCAAACGTGCGGGGTTTAATCCCTTGTAGAATGTAGAGTAACCCCCAATGCATCCCTTGAATGCACATCTCGACTGCCGATATCTCCAAAAGCCTATCTTTGCAATCCAAGCTTAATGAGCGCCATCGATTGATGTAATCAACAACAGGTTCATCTTTCCATTGCTTAGTATTCGTGAGTTCCATCATACTCACGGTGCGACGAGTGCTATAGAATCTGTTCAAGAATTCTCTCTCCATTTGGTCCCAACTATCGAGGGACTCGGACTCCAAGTCTACATACCAATCAAATGCATTTCCCTTCAAGGATCGAACGAATTGTTTCACCAGGTAGTCGCCCTCCGTTCCAGCATTGTTGTATGTTTCAACGAAGTGTGCAATGTGTTGTTTTGGATTGCCCTTTCCATCGAATTGTTGGAACTTGAGAGGTTGATATCCCATCGGCATCCGCAAGTTGTCTATCCTCCTGGTGTATGGCTTGGAATATATGAGCGTGTCTCGGGAAGGTGCTCCGTATTGAACCCTGATGGTTTTCACGATCATGTCCTGAAGTTGTTGGACCGACAAAGAACCCACCGAGGCGGTGTCAACTTTTCCGTGCGACTTCTCACCCGACTCTGTTTCATGACCCAATCCTTTCTCGCTGGATTCAGCTTCATGATGTGGTCCTTTCTTGTTTGCGTCTTGACCAGGCTCTTTATCCTGATGCGCTTCCCACTTGTTGATGAGAGAAGCAATCTGTGCATCCTTCTCTTCGACCATCTTCGTCAGTTTCGTGACCGCTTCGCTCATATGGGCCAGCTGTTCTTCAATAGACATTGCTCTCGTCACCATAACCTGCATGGCCATAGAATAAGACTCACCTATGGAAGGCAATCTTCTTCTGTTGGTCGTCAGGCGGGGATCCATGGTATGAGCCTGCGCTCGAGTCAGCGTCTGAAATAGGCGAGAGGGAACTTTCACTTGAATTCTTTGAGCCCGAAAAACTCCTTTCTTCGTTCCGAGAGTTTCTCTCATCCGCCCGGGAGATATTCTTCTTTGACCCCAATGAGGCCAGATTGATAACCGGTTCACGCCTTCGGTTCACATCTTTCGCCTTGGCTTGAGTCGGTATGGAAGTGACATGTGGAGTTGCGGATATCACCTTGGCCTTGCTCCGGGTGACGACCCCAGCAGAATCTTCGCTTGAGAAGGAGGCGCTCACGCTTTTCCTTTTCGCCGCAAGAACGATTTGAATCTTCTTAGAGGCCATCGTTTTTGGCGTGTTGGTTGATTTTGGAACTGGAAAAAGAGATGAGAGGTAGAGATTGTCCCACCGGGCGTGCCAAATTTGTAAACACGAAAATCCTGCGACAAATGAGACAAGAACATGTGTACGAAATAATATTTGTATTAATGAAATTTAGGGTTACAATCTCTATATTGAATCATCTGATTCGATCTCCAAAGTGTATAAAGAAAATTTGTGTTTGATGCAAGGGTCGTAGAGACTTGATCTTGATCAAATGGGTAGCACAAGGCTTGTTTGGTGTTTTTGATTTTCTAGGGTGGAGGAACCGGCATGTATTTGTTGTGCTTGGTGGCTCTTCCAAAGTGTAGGTGAAGAATGTATGGAGTTTTCTGCTTCTTCTGAATGCTAGGTTTTTCTGTCCCCTTCTTTCGTCTTGAGGCCTCCTATTTATAGGCTCTTGTAGGATGCTTGACCTAAATAACTTTCCCTATTTAAAACCTAGTTTTGTGGGATTTTGATTTGATTTAAATCAATTCCCATAATCTAGCAATTTAACCAGATTATCTTCAATTGATTGACCTGATTAATATTTGATTTAAATCAAAGTCAATCACAGAAGATTCTTTCCCTTAATTTTGTCTTTATCTTGAACCGTTTGATGCACTCTGTTGATGTTGCCACGTGTCACTTTTTGACAACTAATCCAATTATGATGAGTCACACGCCACATGGGTGAATTATGGGGCCCACAATTTAATCCACTGAACCCTAATTATTTTCTTGTCCAATGGAATTTATTGCACCAAATTTCTTTATCTACAAACCTGTTTGGGTTTGCAAAAAGTCTTCATTTTTAATTGTTCTTATTACTAATGGTGTTGTGGGTATGCGACGTTCACTCTTGAGATCAAGGAAAAGAGGTTTGATTTCACAAGCCATGGAATGCAAATGTGCTTCTTTGCTGTGAGGACAACTTAAGTGTTTTTTCTTCAGTTCTTCACTTGTTTAGATCCATTCAATTTCCAGATCTAATTATTCTCATCATCTCAACCTTATTTAGTTTTGCTGTTGTTACTGCCATGGGTGGGTGTTGAGGGAGGGTTGCGATGGCTGAGGGTGGGTTCAGGGCTTGTTTTTTTGTTTTTTTAGTTATTTTATTTTTAATTCTTTTTTTTATTTTTTATAATAAGTATATAATTTTTCAATACTTTTTTGTCCACTTGTAAGTCCACGTCATTAAAAAATGAAACCCATATTTGTCTCGTCAGCATTTAACAAATTCACTAACGGTTTGGCTAACAGAGAAGGCAAATGGTAGGGTTTTCGTGATGTTGATTATGAATGTCCATAAAATCGGATATGAACTTGTAAATGACCCTATAGATTGGGGGGTTTTATGTAGTTTATCCAATAAAAAAAGCGTTATCAAAAGAGATGATTGGTCCATCAAAGCCGCTTGCCCCCGCGCCAGAGAGGATAATTACCCCAGCAACCCTGCCAAAATTTCAAAATACCAATAATACCCTCAAACCGGATAGGTATTTACAACTAAAGCTTGCGGCGTGTTTCGTTCCGTATATTTTCATTTGGGCGGGCAATAGGCTTTAGGCTTAATAGCTGTAGATAGAGACACAGAGAGAGAGCTCCTTCTCCTCCTTGAGCTCGCTCTCTGCTTCGAGTCTTGGCCAATGCCATTGGAGTGAATGTGAAATGGTGCTATGAATTCATGGCCTTTTCTCACTCATCGCTGCTTCACATTCATTCCCTTTCCCTTCGGAGAAGCTTCAGATTATTTGCCAGAAGCTTCTCAAGCATTCAGAGTCCAAAGAAATTTGATTCACTCCGCTTTTCTCCAATTAAATCCCCAAAGGTATTGTATAAATCTCTGTTTGTCTTTGAAGAGTTCGTGTCTGAAACGGTTTGAGCTGGTGTTCTTCTTCTTGCTTTAATTTAATGTGACAGTGTGATGGAAGACAACCCCTTTGAGTACGAAATTTAGGGTTTCTGTGAGTTTGATGCCTGACAAGTTAGGTTGGATTTTGTGATGTGTGTGTGCTTGAATGTATGCTAATTGGTTCTTGGGCAAGGTTTTGAATTTCCACAGTGCATGCTGATTCATAGTCTTACATAGCAAGTGGTTATAAGATTTTTTATTTATTTTTAACTGGATTTCTTTCCATATTTTTTTAGGGCTACTTTAACATATCCAGTAGTTTTAATTCGGCTTTACCGGGAGTTGTTCGTGAGAATGGGGATGCTGCATTTTACTCTAAAAGTGAGCGAGTACTACAGGGAGATATGCCGCTAGGTTCAGTCAAGCAAGAAGAGAAAACAGTGAACAGTAACCCTTCAGATGGTAGAGTCATGCTCATCGACGGCACATCAATCATTTATAGAGCGTACTATAAACTTTTAGGTATGCTGTACGTTCCTTCTGTTGCTATAAGTCAAGTGATTTTCTTCATTTTGGAATTGGAATCAGATGTATTGTTTGTTGTCTATGTTGAAACAGATGCACTGCTTTACTTTTTATGAACTTTTTAGCGCATCTACTTTGGTTACTGGAAATGTTAGCATTTATTTATTGTTCACTGATACAAGTGATTTAAGATTTAGAAAGCTTCAAGTTTTTGGAAGCTTGGCAGTTTGGAGGTCCCTGTGTTTCATTTTATAGTTCAATGGAAGACATTAGGGTTGTGCGGACATTTCTACAACGATCTTTGACATAGCACGTGGAACCTGAAATGACAAGAACATAAGTGAACTTAGTTCTATACAAATTTAGCAGTTGGGTGGTTCACTAACTCACAATTATTCCTCAACACCAATGTATAATCTTGTTGCGCCTTCAAAGATTATCCATGTTTCAATCTGACCTAGAGTCACTGATCAATAAAATGAATGTCGCTTTTGGTGTGTTTACCCGGATTTGGATAAGAAAATAAATGTCACTTTATGAGGTACAATCTACTGCCAATTTTTTCTTTCTAGAAAAGCCAATATCCAGTGCTTCTTTGATGCCCCATGGTTAATTTTAACCTATGACATTAAATTCTTAGATGATGAACATCCAAACCTTTGGTCAACATCTGTCTGATCTCTTAATCTTTAAAAATAAAACAAAGCAAAATAAAAAACTGATAAACTTTGATGTTATACTCTGACAGAAACCTAACATACGGATTTTGATTATTGTTTTCTGAAGGCCTTCTTGCAACTTTTGGATTCTACGTTTTTAATTTTTAATTTTTATATTTTTCTGTTCTGTGTTTCTGTCCCTCTGACAGAAACCTAATTTTTGATGCCTTTTTGTTTCTGTCCATCTGTTCTGTGTTTATGCAATTTCGAGTTCTCTCTCACCATCTAAAGCAACTTTCATGTTTAACTTCGTATCCTTTTTAATCATTTTCCTATCTACTAAAGTCAGTGTTTACTTCTGAAAATGATTTAAAAGTACTGCAAAATTAGAATTTTAAAGATTTTCTCAGTCGTGTGAGGCTAAATTTATGGCAGAATTTGTAACATCTTATATGCACTTTATTAGAATTGTATAGTTGGCCTATGATGCATGATATCCACAAAATAACATATGCACAATATTTATATACTATGTTAATTCTATACTCTGATGATTTCTGCAAATTTTGAACCTTGCACAAGAAGCTGCTGCCCTTTTGAATTTTTAACAACACCATTAGCAAGAGGATGTTTCCATCCAGATTTTTAAAAAGCATTTGCCAATTTCCTTTTTTATTACCATCTGCAAATTTGCCACGACAACTTTAAGCTTTAGGGAGATATCCCTGACAATATGTATTCGGAATCCTATTTTGTATTATTTTGTATTTTTCAGAATTGGTTATAAGAGGTAACACATTTGTAACAATTTCAATTGTATGGTAGTTTGCATCTAGAGGATACAAGTTAGTTTTAGTCATAAATGCATCCAAAAATTAGCTCATCTGAATTTCATTAATCATTTGGTAGTATAGTACCACTAATCACCGCTTTATTTATTGAGAGTAGCAAAGTTGCACCATGGCCATCTTACACATGCTGATGGAAACGGAGATTGGGTACTAACCATCTTTTCAGCACTTTCTCTTGTAAGTGATGTTTATCTAAAAGGTTTTTTTTTCTATTGCTTGTTTTCATGTATTTCTAATAACAGACCTTATGTCATTCTCATTCTCAGATGCAAATTTATATGCTTGCGAAAGTTGTGATTTCTCATACATGATAAATTATAGATTTAGCGCACAAATTACATTACTTTTTGTGTGAATATACGATTGTGTGATCAAATTTCAATTATCATTGTTCTTCTTTTCTATTTGATCCCTGAATCCTGATTTGAAGAATAATAAATATTAGTCCATTATTTTAATTGTGGAAATAATTTTTTTTCGAAGAGAAACGAAATTTTATTACAACAAAAGCCAAGTATGAAATTTTTGAAGGAAATAATGTTTATTGTGTAAGTTACTAAATGCAATTAACCCTTAAAGTCTTCTTGTTACAATTGCCACAAAAAAAAAATTGAAAATTTCCTAGTTCAACTCCTTTTTCACTGGTATCTGCTTCCTGTTAACTGGGTACATCTTATTTAAGATTGCACTGCTTGCTCTAAGAAGTCTTTATGGCTGGGTTGAACCCAAACCAATAGTAGAAACGTTTTCTTTAATCATTTGTAATTTCTAGGTCTAAAGGCCTTTTCTATTATTGATTTTCTTGCAGATAATTGATGTGCTGAAGTTTACCCCTTCCCATGTGGCGGTATGATTTCTTCCATTATGTATGTATGCCATCATATCTGTATTATCATTCCATTTCACTCATAATATCTAGCAGGCATGTTATTGTTTTGTTTTGTTTCTTCATTACTATTTTTAATGGGTTGGATTGCATTGTGTTTCTTCTTGGTTGGTCTGGTCTATATTCATTTGGTTAGACAAACTTAAAAATATTAGTGATGCAAAACTGATAGGGAAAAGAGAAGACAGAGAAACGAAAGAGGGAGAGAAAGAGAGGAGGAGAAGAAGAGGGGAAATACTGGAAGAGAGAAGACTAATTATGAAGCAATTGGATTTCAATAATTCAAAACTTAAGTGTGTCCCAAAGACGAAGTTATAATATGGCCCGTTTATAAGGCCAGTCTGAAAATCATAACAAAATCAAATCCTTTAATCAAGTTCTTGTTCAAGTTAATTACCTCCATAATCCAAATCAACTTAATTTAAAATCCCTAATCAAATCCAATTAACCAAATTCCTTAATCAAATCAAATCCCTTAAATTATGGTTCTCTTCATTCTCCATCTTGTTTCCATTTATGTGGTTTCAAATTTATTTCAATCATCATATAAGATGCATATACTGTTTCTACAAAATAGTTATTTTATAAATAGGACGTGCAGCCAGTATTGTTTGTTTGGTTAGGCTCTTCTTGAGTATTTCTGAAATTGTCCTTACTTTTTAATTGGACGAAAGTACTTATAATATTTTTTTTCTTCTTTTTTTTCATCCTTTTATGCAGGTGGTGTTTGACCATGATGGTGGGTTACAAATTTTTGTCCGCTTCATTTTGTACTTGATTTGCTTAAATATTGTATATATTTGTACTGTACTAAATGCTCTGCCTTTTATCACCATTTAGATCTTTTGAATGCTGTATATGTTGGGTTTAGCTAGTGTGCTCAATACGTAAGTGGGGCAGGGTGTTTCCTTCAGAAGCAAGATTACCTATTCATATGTCTCCTAAGGTTACTTAGGTTGTACAGACAGCAGTTTTGCAGGACATGCCACTGATCTACATCTTCAGGAAAACATAATTACAATAAATCTGGTGGATATTCCCCGTCAAAATGGGCCACTTTGTTTGTGTGAGGTTTCTTTTTTTCTTGGTTCCACTTTTCTTGATTTTTCAAATCTTTTCAGGTAAATACTATAATTTATCTGTAGACAAAAGTAGCTAACGATGATGAGGGAAATGAAGAAGTTGAGAGAAATGAACTAGCCACTTACTGCTAGGAGTTGTAATGACAAGGTGGACGAGGAAGTCAAATTTAGGAACTAACAATCATTGCATTTCAAATATCCTCAGAATGAACTGCAACTTCAACCATAGGAGCCCTTTCAAGTCTAGATGGCTATTTTTCACTGTATAAACATTTAGCTACTATCTGCAGATTTACGTATAATGGCTTTTGCCTTATTAGTTTGATGGTAGTGTTAGGATTTTGGCTCGTCAAATATGTCCTAGTTGGTTTAGGATTGTTTTAGGAAAATTAGAGGTATACCAATTCTTGTCCTAGAGGGATTAGGAAAGAATTTCAGTTTTCCTTATTCAATTTAGGTTTGGATTTCTAGAAGTCTATTAGGATTTGGATAAGTGTAATTTCCTAATCCACTTAGGAATAGGAATCCAATCAGCCTTGGGACATGTAAGCCAACTCTATATCTATAAATAGGGTGTGGTAAGGCTTATTTTTAGAGAGGAAAAACAGCCAGAGCAGCCAAGAGTCTTGAGATTAGTTCTAGGGTTGCAAAAGTTCTGTAATCTCTATTATTAATCAAAGGAGCGGTGATTTCTAGAGAAATCACAACTGGACGTAGGCAAAAGTTCTGCCGAACCAGTATAATTCTTGTGTGTTTCTAAGTATTCTAATATTTGCTAGTTTAGTCTATTGCCGTTGGTTAAATTAAAGAACAAGATCTAGAAGGCGGGTTATTTAACAGGTAGATAAGCGGTCAAACTTCAAAATTAATGCACTCAGACCTCTTTATAGATGGAAAAAATATCCATATATAATGTGGTGATTTCCCCAGTTCTTACTCTGTTTATTTAATAATTTTTTCTTCTTGTTTTTCCCAACGTTCCTTTCACTTACACCTTCTCATTAGCTCTCCATCTCTTATGTTCACAAATATTTGCTTTGATAACTAAGTATACTTTGTATACATCGTGCAATGGTGGTAATGGCTTTTGGTCCTCCCAGCTATTATTATCTAAGATCTATGATTTTATCACACATAGGTTTATGCGAACATGGTGTTTGAAGTGCTTACGAGCTTACGAAACTGTCTCAAGAATCTAGTAGAATGATTAGTGATAATTAATTTTGAATGTAGAATGTGCTCCTTCTAGGCAGCATATTCGTGCTAGATTGTGCTTAGGTGCATCTTATGTTTCAATTATAACGCCTACTGTACCGGGGCTATCATGTAATGAACTTTCTGGATAAGCTTCAAGTGCATTATGCTAAAGTAGCACTTTAGGATCCAACTAGTAAACTACATATTCCCAGAGGATCTTACTTCTCAGGATGCATAATGTCTCTTGGTTTTTATGTAATATGCAACTCTAGGAGCTTATTGACTTATCTATTTTCTTTCATGCATCAATAAGTAGTTAGATTAGTTGAATATGCATTTCTGGAGGATGAAATCTCTATTTGAATGATAGATTTGGATAAGAATCCACAAAAAGTACTTTGTTCCCTCTTTTTTTAGGTGGTTAGAGAATACAAAGAGCTAGAGGTGCTCATTCAATCTTGTGCAGAAAAATGAGACTATTCTTTTGAAAATAGTCCAGTAATGGTTTGTGTTCAGTAGTTAGGAGTTGTGCTCATATAATATTTGTTGCATATGCTTCTAGAAGGTATTATCTGAATGTTGATGTTGAACACTGTTATCCAGTCTCATACCTTTCTTCCGGGCACTAGCTAATTATGGTTACAAGATGCTTTGCTACGTATAACTATTTTTCCAAGCCTAATTTTGATAAGACAAACCTTCTCTTTTCAGGAGTTTCATTTGGTCAAACTTGTATTTCATCCAAAGAAAATGTTAAAGGAAAAGGTATGTTTAATTTATTTATTAATTTTTCTCAGTTTGTAATTTGTTGGAGTTGAGAATGTAAGCAAATCTGAAAAAGTAAATCGTGGTGGTTTGTAGGTAGGAATGTGTACCTGGTTTTTGCACAATTACTTACAGGATGTTGTATCCTGTAATAATACTCTATATAATATGTTAGACGTGCAGAGTTTACCTAAATGATAAGATACAACTAATGTAGTCACATCAAGTACCTACCTTGTTATATGACGACCCCAAGTTACCTCCTATATGCCAACATGAATATCAAATTCAAATGCATATGAAATTTGTATATATATTTATAGGTATTTTAAAAGCCTCCTTGGAATTTTTTAGGGAGATTCACTATTATACCCAATATAGGAGCCCAAATTATAAAAAAACCCTATATGAAATGGACTATAGAAACACACCCAAAGCCCATTTACAACATAACGAAAAGGCTTTTAACTTCTTTTAAATTACAAAACTGCCATTGATTTCTTAAAACAAACCCAACCCCAAAACCTCATAAAAAGCCCCAAAACACTCCATAGGGCATCAGAGTAATTTAATAATCAAAATTAAATTCAATAGGGCCAGCTGTCATTTTTTGTGTTTTTTTTGGGTTTGTTTATAGAAATTATATGGTGTGAGGTTTATCTATATTATTAGTGCTAAGAATGGGTATTGACTAAATCTTTTATTATTGTACCAATTGTTGCTTTTTGATTGTAAATATTTTATTTTTCTGTTACGGTTAATCTGTTAGAACGCGTTACCGACTCCTGCGCCTATTGGCTGATAATATTGGTGTATTGGCCGATGTTTTCGCCATTGGATTTTATTAGCTTCGTATAAGAAAAACTTTGTTACACTCGATATAGAACTTTGCAAGAGTCAGTTTCTTAAAAATATCTATAAGCATGTACAAATATCTGAATCTTGTACCAGTCTTCATGTTTTGGGTTCATTAAACAGGCCCAGAACGGATTTCCTTCTAGGAAGAAATCTTGGGCACACCATTCCTCCTTACCCAGAACTGATTTTCTCAATCCTGAGTGGATCTCTTTGGTATCTTGACGAGCCAAAACACAACAGCGATGACTCAAATTTATAAAGAGTTTCAACCTTTTCTTTTCATTCTGTTGAATATTAAAGGTCCTTCTGGAGAAGATTTGCCCATGCTCCTGAAGTTTCTCTTCGAGAAATTTTGGGTGATATTCTTTTAGTGCTTCCTCTACGTTATGTCGTCTCCCATGGCAACGAGGAGAGTGAGAAGGTTTCATGTTCCTTGTTTTTGTTTTCACTCATTGTCATTGGTGGAGCAAGTTTCTGGTTGGCACTTGTGCCAAAGATAGGTTTCTTATTCTAAAGTTTACAAGTAAAGATGGTCAATGATAATTTCAATTGAATGTAACTTATATGTAACACTTTTGAATGTCACTTATTTTCCGCTCCCTTTTTTTCCCATATGGTGATGAAACAATGAGTATGGTACTATAGATGGTGAATTGAGACATGCTTTTCTCTGTTACCTTGTACATTCCAGACCTGCATGCCCATGTCAATGTAACATATCTGTCTGATCTCTCTCTCTCTCTCTCTCGGGCCCTCTCTCTCACTTTTCACTTGTGGGGATGCTGAATATTGAATTTGGAATTTACTGTTGGGTACTGTATATGTAAAATCAGAGACGTACGTTTCACTGTTTGTTTGTTTATTTTCTAACTTCTTTTTAAATTGGTCTAGGAAAAATATTTTGTTTAGGGCTTATTTTACCTCTTTCTTGATCACATTTCTGACTAGATTAAATCAATTTTTACTGTGGTTCAATGCCCCAACTACCTACCTTTGCTTTTAATTACCCTTATGTGCCATTTATCTCTATTTAGAGTGGCATCTTATTACATATATCATAGATGCTCTTTACCATAGTCTTACCCTTTGTTTTCCTCCTTTCCATTTATCTTTCCTGTGCCTTGAGCTTAAAGTAATTTATACGTGTGAAGTTTTGACTTTAGGATATATTCTGACATCTTTGTTTTCCCTTTTTATTCCCCTTCTCTGCCCAGCATGAATCAGTTATTTTTCTTTCCTTATTTCCATGATACTGCTTAGAGTTGGGTGATTGCTGAACTTAATAACTGTTTGCTATAAAATTTGATGTTTTAAAACTATGTGCTGGCTAAGAGATATGATCCATTATCCGTGATTCTTTTTCACGAGGGACGTGTTGTAATATGATCTTTATTTATCTGAAGGGTTGAATTTTCGTCATACTTTATACCCTGCATACAAGAGCAATCGCCCACCCACACCTGACACCATTGTCCAAGGCCTTCAATACTTGAAAGCTTCGATTAAGGCTATGTCCATTAAGGTGATTGAGGTAATAGCTCTACATCACAGCTTTATATTACTAGGTAACCCTGTTGGTTGTGGTGATTGATTGTGAGCTGCTCGAAGGCAGGTGCCAGGTGTGGAAGCTGATGATGTGATTGGAACGTTGGCTGTTAGGAGTGTTGATACTGGGTACAAGGTTAAATTCTGAAAAGAAACTATTTTTGAACAATAAATGGCATAGTGGGATTATGTTTAGTTTTTGATAATTCACATAACAGGATAATGGTATAAAAACTTAAAAGAATTGTATGAATTCTTTAATTCTTCTCAGTTACATTTTTATTGCACTGACTTTTTAACAGGTACGGGTTGTCTCCCCAGACAAAGACTTTTTCCAGATCCTATCTCCTTCATTACGTCTTTTACGAATTGCTCCACGTGGCTTTGAGTAAGTAACCCTTTACTTCACAGCTTATACTCTAACCTGTTTGATTGTATTTAATTTATGATGTTCATTCAATATTGTTTAACATATTCTCCTGCTCTTTTTACTCCTTGCATTGATGCACCTTTTTGCACTTGAATAAAGTTGTAATAATAAAATGGTTCAAAATGATATACTTCTAATCATGCTTCTTATTTATAAACCCAATTTCATTAAATTTTGATTGCAGCTCTAAATAACCTTACACCTTGATTTGCTGTTATTGATTATGAAGAATTGTTACATTATGTTTCTAGAAAATGTCTTGTTGGTGCTATCTTTGTAGAATAAGAGAATCTGGGTGCTGTGTTCATGAGGAGTTTCTTTTCTTCCAAGGCCTATTCTTGGAAACTAATTGATGACCCTCCACATAAGGTCCAGGTTCTAGCTTGGGTTATTGCTCACGAGAAGGTGAATGCCTGTGACATGGTGCAGAGGAAACCTTATTGGTAACTCTCTCCTGTTTGGTGTGCAATGTGGAAACTAATTGATGACCCTCCATTGTCCAGTTGTATATGCTTTATGGACAAGGCTATTTAGGAGACCAGGTTGAGTTGTCAACATGGCATACTGTGTGGCATTACTGTTTGAGAATCCTAAGTTTTTCAGAGTGAGGAAAACAGGCTTGGTGCTTGGTAGATGTGCTGTACTGGAAATCTTTTGGGTTGTTATGATGGAGAAAAGAAAAGAGGATTCTGAAGTTGCGAAAAGGGAGGATGTGGATTTTTTTATTGGACATAGTTCGTTTATGGGCATCCTTGTGGGCTTTAGGTTCTTTAGATTTAAAGGACTGGTCCTTTCAGGCTATTTATTCTAACTGCGGATGCTGTTAATTAATTTTGTTCTCATTGGTTTCTGTTTTGTTGTTTCTTTACTTGAGTGAACTCCTGGGTGCACCTTTCCCTTGTGTTCTACGTTTGCTTTTCTTGTTAAAACAATAAAAATTGAAGTGTGAAACTTTGTAGGCATAATTTTCATTTATTTTGATTGTCTTATTTTGTATTTATTATTTGGCTTAGTAGAGTTTGGACTCTGATATATGTTTATTGTTTTCTCAGTATGGTTTCATTTGGCATGGAAGAATTTGCTAAAAAATATGGAAGCCTTCAACCTTCTCAGTTTGTTGATGTGATCTCACTTGTTGGTGACAAATGCGATAATATTCCAGGTTATTTGCTTTTCATTTTCTGAAAATTCAAATGAAATAGGAAGAAAAAGATATTTCATTTTTCCTTATTTAGTGTAAAAAATGCATAAAAATATTAATGTCTAGTATTGAAAAATGATGAGTAATTATAGCATGATTTCACTGTTTATTTTATGGATTTCAATGCATGAGATGAGATCCAGTGAAAATTTTTAATACCTTGAATTGCCAGTCATCAGCCTGATGACAATAATTTTATATGAGAACAGTGTTCATCCTGGGGAAAGTTCCACTGCCAACCATACATCTGTTTCTTCCATATTAAAAGTGGAAATGTAAGAGAGCATTTATTTAAGAATATTGTAATTAAGTTCGTTTTGAATGAAGATCCTAGATATCTTCGTAAATTCTCTTGGCATCATACTGATGACTTGAGAGAGAAATCTACTTTCACTTGGGGGAAAAATGGAGCTCTAATGAATGACAATGGCTTGTAATAACATCAAACTCGGCTTGGAAAAGGATTCTGGAACTCCGAACGAGATTTCTCCTTTATATTTCTGAGAGGAAAAGGAGCATTAAAGTTTGTCTCTCAAAACTTGGTTGTTATAATTGCAGGAGTTGATGGAATCGGAAACGTTCATGCTGTGCAACTCATCACTAAATTTGGTGCGTCAATATGCCATCCTTTTACTTTCATTTGGAAATGAACTCGCATGGTTCTAGCAGTATGGAATCTTTCATGAGGTCCCAGCTGCTTAATGTGTTGCTAGGCTGTATCTACCTAGGATTCAGAGAATGAATACACCATTCTATTAATGTGCAGTCCTCTTGCTAACTGCAGTAAAGCTAAATTTTTATGATGTTCATACTCTTTTTCTAGTTTACCGTTTTTCCATCGAAGCAATATACAGATGTCTTTTAATATACTTGACTGTTTACACGTCTTTCTATATGCACAATTTTCTTCTTTGGTCACCTAAGTTTACATGTCTTTTTATAAACCTGATACTTTTCCTCAGTTAGTTCCTTGATACAGAGACGGTAATGCTTAATATGCTAATAATAAATCTCATTTCTGCGGACAGGCACATTGGAGAATCTTTTGCACTGTGTTGATCAAGTTGAAGAGGAACGAATCAGAAAGGTAATACCATAGTAATTAAATGCTTGGTACAATAGCATTTCATTCATATATCAACTTTTTGATAAAATAAAAAAAAGAAAAGCTAGTATAATTTTAGGGGGATAAGCTGAGGTTAACTAAGCTAGGAGATTATTTCTGATTGGTTGACCCTGTTGGCACCATCAGTCAGAGTTTGAACTCTTCTAATGCTTCAGTTTGTTTTTCATGTGCACAGAAAAGCTTCATTGGATTACTGAGGGTATCATACAATATTAGAAACATATTGGTTGATATAATACTATAATCATTTGATATTGTTGTGTCAGAAAATTGATAAATCCAAATTAACAAAATAAAGATATGGTGAGATAAAATTTTCTTTCTGAAGAGAAACAAGATAACTACAATGCGTGGATAAGGAATCCACCACTGAGTTACAAGAAGAGAATATAAGTTTTTTTTTTTAAACGAAAAAATAAAATAAAATATGACATGCAGGGTGTAGCAAAATTTATAGTCAGACAAACTGTTTAGAACTATTCCTGGTAGCCACAGGGTGTATGCTTTGCTGCAGTATTATAGATTAAGTGTATGCTTTATTGTTCTTTTTATTTTTTATTTTTTATGTCCTCCTTTGCCTTAAATGGCATGGAAAGACATTACCTGCAAGCCAATTCATAAGTGTTCAGAACTTATAATGGCTAACTGACAATGCTATGCCTGGGTTTTCCCTGTAGATCTTGATAACAAGTGCTGATCAGGCTCTCTTGAGCAAGAACTTGGTAATCATATCAACATTCGCTTTATGTATTTTTCTGTTCTAGCTTTCTTTCTTCTTCCTCTTATTTTTTATTTTTTCGGTTTTGGGTTTCTTTGTAGGGGAGGGATGGGAATGGGGTTTCCTATTTAAATCACGTATTTGTCATAAATAAATAAAAAAGAAAAAAGATACTGTTTTGTTCTTTCATATATATATATATATATATATGTAT
Organism: Prunus mume; assembly: GCF_000346735.1. Next base: position 24,411,632 of record NC_024127.1, read on the forward strand.
ATATAAGGGGAGATAATAAGTATTTCATGTTAAGATTGGTTACACACTTCTAATCTTGACCGTTGGATTGCATTCATTAAATGTGTTGGTAGTCTCTTAGATGCAATCCAACGGCTGAGATTAGGAGTATGTAACCAATCCTTAACTTAAATACTTATTGGACAATGTCCCTATATATAAGCACGTATTTATCTGAAAAATGAAGTGTTAGAAAGTTAAATTTTTTTTTTTTTAATTTCTGGTAAATCAGAAGAAAAGAAGAATGCGTTGTAAATTTGGAATCTGTTATAATCACCTTAGAGTACATTCTTAATGTATGTTTGTTTTTGTGAGGGATTGATTGATGTGCCCTTGTAAAACATCCTTATGGGGCTGCAAACAAAGCTGCTCATGAACTGCGCAAGCTTGGTTTTTTCAAAAAGCCTGTTTTATTATTTTTTCTGTTGAACCACCAATTCAAGTTATAGCTTCTTTCCAAAGCTTGAATCCATACCTGACCAGTCTCAGCCATATATATTAATCTTCCAAGTTTAATCCTCACAAGCTTGTTTGTACAGATTGACTTTTTTCTGGTTTGAGTGAGCATCTGTTTGATGTCATTTTCATTCATATGGCTAGTACCGTCTAACAACGTAACATTGTTTTGATATGTAATTGCTCTATATAATGACAGGCACTATTACGTTCTGACCTTCCATTCTACATGGTACCTTTCACCACAAAAGATCTGGCATTTCAAAAACCTGAGGTTTGTGCAATTTTAATAATACGAATCTTTTTCAAACAAAAAAATTGGAGTACAGTTGAGACAAACCCATAAAGCAAGTCATCTGAATACATCACTTTTCTTGTTTGATTCCAAATAGTAAATTAATTGACCACACTTAATTTGTGGTTTAGTGTTGCGTAATATCTCTCTACTTAGTTATCTTCAAATTTTAAGATATCCTTAGATGTTGCTTGCATTATTAACAGCTTCCAGAAACCACTAAGCTTATCAATGTTCAAATTATATATACAAATACAAAACGGTTGAATTTCATCTATGTCCTGCTTAACTAATCTAAACATGAACACGTGCGGTTAGTATACAAAGCTAAATCTTCTTACAACTGACACGATAAACTAATTCATGTTTGTGCTTGTTCATGAGTTTTGATTCAGAATTTTGGGTGGTTACAGGACAATGGGGAGAAATTCACGAGCCTCTTAACGGCTATAAGTGCATATGCGGAAGGATTTTCAGCTGATCCAATCATCAGGAGAGCATTTTACTTATGGAACAAACTTGGAAAACCATAGTCAAGTTTTATAGTTTTTCAATGGGTCATAGTAGTAGGAAGCCTATGCTGGTTGCAAAAGTCAAAAGCACCAGAAATGCATCAACTTCGTATGGCCTATAGGTTCAACACTGGCCATCATTTCTCTTAGCAGTTTCATGTTTTGTGTGAATGTTATGTGTATGTATAGTTCCTAGTTCTTCTAATTAAGTTAAATAGAAGAAAAAGGTTTTGAAATTACTTGCGGCCAATGATGCTTCAATTTTCTTTCACAACCCCAAAAACTCCCCAATTCTCTTGACTCACTTTAAGATCCATTTGATAACCATTACATTTTCATTTTCACTGTTTTTGAAAACTGAGGTAACAAATTTTTCGTTTTCTATTTTCGAAAAAGTAGAACACTAGTTTCCTAAATCACCCCTAGTTTTGAAAATTGCTTGCAAGTGTTTTCAGTTTTTGTTTTAAATTTCTTATTTTTGCCTTCCCTTATACTCCGATTATACCGAAACTCGGTATTTGGGGCATCCCTTACTTGGACCTTGCTGCTCAACTCGTGTGTTTGGCCTAATCTACAAAGTGATAAATTTGGAATTACACTTGTAATTGAGACTAAATGAAATGTCACTGGCTAACAATGACCTAATCTGAGGTACATAAAGGACCTTGGCCTTAACTGGGTCAACTTCAAGGGCGCCAAGATTATGAGACTTCATCGTCCTCAAGGCTGGGAGATTCAATACCATTGTTAGTAATATTTGTGCTCAAACGAATTTCATCCTGGAAACTGTTTGTAGAGAAGGGTCTAGCTTTATTATGTCTTGTTCCTTCTCTTGGTACTACGTATGTTTATTTTTTTCGGGGGAAAAAATCAGAATTCCATTAATCCAAACAAACCAATACAAGTCTTAGTTATGCACTAGAGTGGTCTCGTTAAAATCTTCCTGAAGAAAACCCAATGCGACAAAACTTCAGGTAAGAAAAAGTGTCACACAAGCTCATGCAATCAAACAAACAAGAAAATCACACAACAGGACTACTACACCCTGCGCATAATCCATAAGCCATGGGTGTCCAACATCCAACCAAAACCCAAGGCCTCGATCACGGAGACTAAACTTGGCCGGCTGATGAGCCACCATATTTGCATGTTTGAGAGATATGTGAGACCACCACTTGTGGTGCCGAGTGCAGCTATCTTCGAATCTCATCAACTAATCCACCCTCTTCCACAAAACACTCATCATTTGAGTTCACCAGCTTGACAGCTTGGAGGCTATCCGACTCAAGAAGCAGTGCCTCGAACGACGCATCAAGGGCAAAGGACAAACCAGTCTTCGTGTGTACAATTCGGTAGCCAACACGGACACCAGACCAAGGGCCCTCATAACCACTGCACCGCTTAAGACACCACAAGAGTCACAAACAACCACAGCAATCCCCCTGGCACCATCTTGTAGGTCAATCACATCACCAACGTTAAGTTTGTAATAGCCCGGCAGCGACGACCGCCACCGTACCATGGGACCCGGCAAAGAAGTTCTCCTATGAGTAGAGGTGTCAAACGGGCCGTGCCGTGCCGGCCCATCCCAGTTAAACTCGTGCTTTTAACGTTTTCGTGTCGGGCCGGGCCGACCCATTTAATTTATCGGGCCGTGCCGTGCTAGCCCATTTAGTAAAATTATTAATCCCGGCCCGGCCCAAAGCCCATGTCCATATTGAAACGGGCCGGGCCGGGCTCGTGCCGTGCCCGTGCTCGTGCTCGTGCCACACTCGGGCCCAAGAACCAATCCATTTAATTTGAATTTTTTTCACTTCATTTTTTTTTTCACTAGATAATTCAAATTATAAACATTAAAAATATAATTAGAGGCAAGAAATGATGAACTATTTGAAAACATTAAT
>NC_024127.1:24427097-24438483 GCF_000346735.1 Prunus mume
TTTCTGTTGGGACCTTGGAGCTACCTTCTGGAGAAGAAGAAGAAGAAGAAGAAGAAGATTAGGCAGAACAAACTCCTATTGAGGCCACTTCTTCTGTCAGAAGGAAAAGAAAGGAAATTGCTCAACCTGCGACTTCAGGTAAATTTTGAGAGTTTTAAGTATTTCATAGTTCTGTTCTGTCCTGTTCTAGCTTATGTTTTAATGGCCTATTTTCTGTCTATTGCAGCTGAAGGTCCTTCTCCTCCTCCTACTAAGTAAAAAAGGCTTAGAAAGAAGACAGTGGTGGAACATGTGGCCACAGAAGGAACTGTAATAGCTCCCACCACTGCCTCTGACACGGATGAAGAGCTAAGAGAGGCCTTTGAAGCTGTGGAGCAAGAGAAAGAGCTGGAAGAAGTAGGAGAGGGGCCAAGATAGTGGAAGAAGAGGTGAGTCCTATTTCCCTGGCTGTATAAGCTTTTTCTGTCTTTTTATTCCTTCTATTCTGACTTCTGTCTATCTGGTGGGGGAGATTCTTGCTGAGGTAATAGTAAAAGTATTGTGTTAGCTCAGAAACAGCAGGAAGACACAAGAGCAAGGCTGACTAGCTCAGAGTTGGCCCTGTTTGAGGATCCAGAGGCAGAACACTCTACTGCTGTTCCAGTAGCTGAGGAGCAGGTAGGATAGTCTGCATCAGAGCCTGTGGACCAGGCTGTTGTGGTTCTAGAAGCTGGAGTGGAAGTGGCTGTATCTGCTCCTGAAGTTATGGTAATTTTTCTTCCAATTCTGCTCACATTTTCTGCAATTCTGTTTTGTTTGGCTTCTTTAATTGTTGTAGTCCTTCCAGGTAGATATGCCTAGACCTGTTGGTGCCCTTTCAATGGTGACCAGCCCCTTGAAGCCCCCAATTGTTGCTATAAGTGTTCATTATATTTTTCAGGCCTTTTTCTTTCTGTTTCTGCCTGATTCTGACTCATGCTCTCTTCTGCAGATGCCTATCCATTCCCTCCCAAGTTCATTTACCACGACCTCCTTTGCTGATCCAGAACTGGTAGTGTTTGAAGCTATGAACCTAGACACCCAGCTGGACAAATTGGAGAAACTCAGTTCCCTTCCAGGCAAGGCAAAATCCAAGGCAGTGGAGGAGGCTATGAAGAGACTGAAGATCTGGCAGTCTACTGAGCTGGAGCTAGATGAGGATAGGGAAGCCATTGACCAACTGATGAAAGACCTAGACCTACTGCGCAGACAGAATATGGCCCCCAAACCCATATTTGAGATGAGTCTTGGCATGGCAAGAGATGTGCTCAACCTCCATGTTCGTTATGAGGATCTCAAGCCCTCTTTCAAGACTTCTGATTTTTGCAAGGCTACTCACGAAGCCAACTTGGCTGATTTTGCAAAGCAGAAGGCAGAACTGGACCAGATGGTGGTAGGATACAAGGAGGCTAAGTTCACTGTAGACAAGCTGGAAAAACATATTGAGGAGCTGCAGAAGCAATTGGTAGAATGCAGGGAGGTGTAGAACAGGCTCGGGGCTGGACTGAGCTCCAAGACCAAGGCTACTTTCCTTGTGCAGAGCATAGTTTGCAGCTTCCATGCCAGCTTTGGAAATTGCAGAGGCTTCAATCCACCAGGGGATGCTGCTTCAGAAGGAACTCTCCATCAAGAAAGTGAACTTGAAAGAAACCCTTAGGACGTTAGGGTTTTGAATTTTATTATTTATTATCTTTTAGTTTTGGCTTTATGATGAACAATTTTCCATGAGGATGACTATTTATTTTAAATAAAGTTTGTTTATTTGTTGCAATTTGCAGGTTTTTAATTTCTTTTGATGAAATAAACAAAAGTAAAAAGCAAAAGGGAAACAAACTTTAAACAACTTAGAACAAAAATAACTCTTAACAGAATCTGAAACAAACAGTTTCAGTGTTGTTCCATCTCTATCTCGGAATCTGTCTGTACAGCTTGTGAATCCCACATAGTTGGAAAAAACTTCTTCAACCATTTGCCATTGATTAGGGCAGCATGAACTTCCCCATCTCGATCCTGCAACCTGTATGCCCCCATTCCAAGGATCTAATTAATTATGAAACGGCCTTCCCATGTAGGTGACCACTTTTCATAACCAGCCACATGTGTTCCAAGGGGTAGAACTGCTTTCCAGACTATCTCCCCCTCTTCAGTTGTAGGCCCTTGATACAGCTTGCTTTCCTGCCAGTAGTTTATTGAGGGTGTCAATTTTGCTTGCATCCAATCCTTCCAGTTCTAGCAGCATGGCTTGAGAGTAGTTTTCTCCAACCAGATCGTGTTGATGAGCAATTCTAAGGGACTGAACAACTATCTCCATAGGCAGAATTGCATCATGGCCACAAGTCAGAGCATAAGGAGTCATGCCCGTTGCTTCTCTCTTTGAAGTCCTATATGCCCATAGAGTTTCTGATAACTTCTCATGCCATTGCTTCGGATTTTTCTCAAGCATTTTTCTGATAATGTTGATGATCACTTTGTTGTTTGATTCTGCCTGCCTATTAGCTTGAGCATAATAAGGAGTGGATTGAAGCAGCCTAAACTTGAATGCCTCTGCCATGTCTAGCATTTCTCCATATATGAAAGAAGATCCCTTATCAGTTGTGATTGATTCTGGAATGCCAAACCTCTGTATAATCTGTTCTTCTATGAAGGTGATGATCTCTTAAGATGTAGTGGATTTAACAGGCTTGGCTTCCACCCATTTGGTGAAGTAGTCTGTAGCAACAATAATAAAACAGTGATGCTGGCTGGATATATCTTGCCAATGAGATCCATTGCCTATCCTCTAAAAGGCCATGGCTTTACCACTAGATTCATGGGAACTAAAGGGGCCTACTGGATTGGGTCGTGCCTTTGACAAGCCTTATACCCTTTGGAATAGTGAATGCAATCTTTCATCATGGTTGGCCAGAAGTAGCCATATTTCCTGATTAACCAGCACATCTTTCTTCCTCCTTGGTGAGCTCCACAGATCCCTTCATGAGTCTCTCCCATGAGTTTCATGTATTCTTTCCTTCCGAGGCACCTTAATATTACCTCCTCCTTGCTTTTTCGGACTAAATCTTCATTCCACATAAGGTAGTTCATAGCCATGATTCTGACTCTCTTTTCAGAGGGTAAAGTTGGATATTGTAAGTAAGTTATGATAAGATTTATCCAATCATCTTCGGTGATCATGGTAGAATTGACATCTATCTTCATCCCTGTGGTTAGAACTGATGGTAGACTTTTCTTTCCTACCTTGATGATCCTCTGTACACAGTCTTCAGGCATTTGCATGCCTGTTGCTACCTGAGCTAGCTCATTGGCTGCAAAGTTTTCTTCTCTTGGGATATGTTCCCAAGTAGTTTCTCTGAATTCTATTAGAAGATTCCTAGCTGCTACTAAGTAGACAGCTAGAGAAGGACTTAGGCACTTGTATTCTCCAGCAATCTATTTTAGCACAAGCATAGAATCTCCCAAAATCTCTACAGCCCGGATTCCTAATTCCACCAACATTTCTAGGCCAATGATTAGAGCCTCATATTCAGCCCTGTTGTTGGTGCACTGGAAATCTAACTGGAAAGAGTAACAGTGTCTGATTCCAAGTGGTTCCTCCAAAACAATTCCTGCCCCAGAAGCTATGTCAGTCTTTGATCCATCAAAGTATAGCTTCCAAGGTGTGAGGTGAACTGAATAAGGGAGGTGTAGAACAGGCTCGGGGCTGGACTGAGCTCCAAGACCAAGGCTACTTTCCTTGTGCAGAGCATAGTTTGCAGCTTCCATGCCAGCTTTGGAAATTGCAGAGGCTTCAATCCACCAGGGGATGCTGCTTCAGAAGGAACTCTCCATCAAGAAAGTGAACTTGAAAGAAACCCTTAGGACGTTAGGGTTTTGAATTTTATTATTTATTATCTTTTAGTTTTGGCTTTATGATGAACAATTTTCCATGAGGATGACTATTTATTTTAAATAAAGTTTGTTTATTTGTTGTAATTTTCGGGTTTTTAATTTCTTTTGACGAAATAAACAAAAGCAAAAAGCGAAAGGGAAACAAACTTTAAACAACTTAGAACAAAAATAACTCTGAACAGAATCTGAAACAAACAGTTTCAGTGTTGTTCCATCTCTATCTCGGAATCTGTCTGTACAGCTTGTGAATCCCACATAGTTGGAAAAAACTTCTTCAACCATTTGCCATTGATTAGGGCAGCATGAACTTCCCCATCTCGATCCTGCAACCTGTATGCCCCCATTCCAAGGATCTAATTAATTATGAAACGGCCTTCCCATGTAGGTGACCACTTTTCATAACCAGCCACATGTGTTCCAAGGGGTAGAACTGCTTTCCAGACTATCTCCCCCTCTTCAGTTGTAGGCCCTTGATACAGCTTGCTTTCCTGCCAGTAGTTTATTGAGGGTGTCAATTTTGCTTGCATCCAATCCTTCCAGTTCTAGCAGCATGGCTTGAGAGTAGTTTTCTCCAACCAGATCGTGTTGATGAGCAATTCTAAGGGACTGAACAACTATCTCCATAGGCAGAATTGCATCATGGCCACAAGTCAGAGCATAAGGAGTCATGCCCGTTGCTTCTCTCTTTGAAGTCCTATATGCCCATAGAGTTTCTGATAACTTCTCATGCCATTGCTTCGGATTTTTCTCAAGCATTTTTCTGATAATGTTGATGATCACTTTGTTGTTTGATTCTGCCTGCCTATTAGCTTGAGCATAATAAGGAGTGGATTGAAGCAGCCTAAACTTGAATGCCTCTGCCATGTCTAGCATTTCTCCATATATGAAAGAAGATCCCTTATCAGTTGTGATTGATTCTGGAATGCCAAACCTCTGTATAATCTGTTCTTCTATGAAGGTGATGATCTCTTAAGATGTAGTGGATTTAACAGGCTTGGCTTCCACCCATTTGGTGAAGTAGTCTGTAGCAACAATAATAAAACAGTGATGCTGGCTGGATATATCTTGCCAATGAGATCCATTGCCTATCCTCTAAAAGGCCATGGCTTTACCACTAGATTCATGGGAACTAAAGGGGCCTACTGGATTGGGTCGTGCCTTTGACAAGCCTTATACCCTTTGGAATAGTGAATGCAATCTTTCATCATGGTTGGCCAGAAGTAGCCATATTTCCTGATTAACCAGCACATCTTTCTTCCTCCTTGGTGAGCTCCACAGATCCCTTCATGAGTCTCTCCCATGAGTTTCATGTATTCTTTCCTTCCGAGGCACCTTAATATTACCTCCTCCTTGCTTTTTCGGACTAAATCTTCATTCCACATAAGGTAGTTCATAGCCATGATTCTGACTCTCTTTTCAGAGGGTAAAGTTGGATATTGTAAGTAAGTTATGATAAGATTTATCCAATCATCTTCGGTGATCATGGTAGAATTGACATCTATCTTCATCCCTGTGGTTAGAACTGATGGTAGACTTTTCTTTCCTACCTTGATGATCCTCTGTACACAGTCTTCAGGCATTTGCATGCCTGTTGCTACCTGAGCTAGCTCATTGGCTGCAAAGTTTTCTTCTCTTGGGATATGTTCCCAAGTAGTTTCTCTGAATTCTATTAGAAGATTCCTAGCTGCTACTAAGTAGACAGCTAGAGAAGGACTTAGGCACTTGTATTCTCCAGCAATCTATTTTAGCACAAGCATAGAATCTCCCAAAATCTCTACAGCCCGGATTCCTAATTCCACCAACATTTCTAGGCCAATGATTAGAGCCTCATATTCAGCCCTGTTGTTGGTGCACTGGAAATCTAACTGGAAAGAGTAACAGTGTCTGATTCCAAGTGGTTCCTCCAAAACAATTCCTGCCCCAGAAGCTATGTCAGTCTTTGATCCATCAAAGTATAGCTTCCAAGGTGTGAGGTGAACTAAATAGTTAGGATTGTTTAAGCAAGCATGAGCTCTTGTCAACAGATCTGCATTTGCTATATCCAAAGAGTCCATGTTTTCAATTTCTTCCCTTGGATGGTCTGCTAGGAAGTCTGCTACAGCTTGTCCCTAGACAGCTTTTTGGGGAACATACCAGAAGGCAAATTCTATCAAGGCCAAAGTCTATTTTCCAATTCTGCCTCTCAGCGTTGGTCTTGTTAGCATGTAGATCTGTCTTGGCAATACTGTAGATGGTATATGGCAGCATGTAGTGCCTGAGCTTTACAACAGTGAAGTATAAGGCTAGGCAAAGTCTTTCAATTGCAGAATATTTTCTCTCTACTTTTGTTAGAGTTCTGCTCAGATAATAGACTGCCTGTTCTTTCCCGTTCCTTGTTACCTTGGACTAAGAGACTCCTAATGGATACTTCCGATACAGATACATAGAGCTTGAGTGGTCTGCCTCTCTTTGGTGGTGACAGAACTGATGGATTTGAGAGGTAACTCTTGATTTCCTCAAAAGCTTGTTAGTGCTGTTCTTCCCATTTGAAGTTCTGTTCCTATTTCAATCTCAACAAAGAGGAGAAAGGCTGGATCTTTCCTGCATAATTGGATATGAATCTCCTTAGAAAATTAATTTTTCCTGGGAGACTTTGTAGTTCCTTCTTGTTCCGAGGTGATAGAGCTTCTATGATGGATTTTTCTTTGTTCATGTCAATCTCTATGCCTTTCTGGTGGACCAAGAACCCTAAGAAATTTCCTGCTTGAACTCCAAAAACACACTTCTTTGGGTTCATTTTTAGTTTATGTTGCCTCATTCTTAGGAATGCCCTTCTCAGATTTGATACATGATTTCCCTCCTCTGGGGATTTAATCACCATATCATCTATATATACTTCCAAAGAATACCCTATCATATCATGGAAAACAGAGTTCATTGCTCTTTGATAAGTGGCTCCTGCATTTCTTAAACCAAAAGGCATTACAGTATATTCAAAAGCACCTATATGCCCTGGGCACATGAAAGCTATCTTGTGGATGTCTTCTTCTGCCATCATAATCTGATTGTAACCTGCATTGCCATCTGTAAAGGATAGCATCTGGTTATGAGTAGCTCCATCTACTAGCATGTCTGCCATTGGCATGGGGTATTCATCTTTGGGAGATGCTTCATTTAGATTTTTGTAATCTACACAGATTCTAACTGCCCCTGTTTTTCTTTTGAGAACCGGTACAATATTGGCTAGCCAATCAGCATAGATGGCTGGTCTGATGAATCCTGCCTTGAGCAACCTTTCTATTTCTTCTTTCACTTTTAGTTCTACGTCCATAGACATTCTTCTTCTGGCCTGTTTAACTGGAAGGTAGCCATCCTTAATTGGCAGCTTGTGTTCCACCAATTCCCTATCTAATCCTGGCATTTCATGATAATGCCAAGCAAAACAATCTCTGAACTCCTGCAAAAGTGGAATGAGTTCACTCTTAAATGGTTCTTTCAACAGTGCGCTAATGAAAGTAGGTCTTGGATCCTCTTCTGTTACTAAGTTTATTTCCTGCAAAGGATCTTCCACTTCTGGCAGAGAATCATCCAGGGCTGCTGGTGCAAAATCTAAGACTTCCTCCTGCAAACTCTCTTCCTCTTGATCTTCCGTGCTTTCATGGGTGAATTCTGTCATATTGATGGCTGGATTTTGTATGAAGAGCTTTCTTTCTTCCCAATACATCAACAATCTTTTTGTAATGGATCGGATTGTTGCAGCTCGATCCTTTTCCTGTTGATGGGGACTAAATATTAGAGTTCTGGACGTTTAGAACAAAACGTCTATTCCAGTCCTCTAGGGAACTGGCTAGACCATCTTTAATGAGCCTCTGGGCCGTGACACCATGGGGCCGGCCATTCTGGTTGACTCCAAGGAAAGTGAAAGGACCAAGGTCATCATGATAATACCTTGCCTCAAAACACATGGCAGAAGGCAGAAGGCAGAAATGGCCGTGGATTGGCCTCTACTATCTCTATGTAACCTTCTTCATTCCATAGAGCTAACTGCTGATGGAGAGTGGAAGGAACACAAAGACTCTGGTGAATCTAGTCCCTACCAAGCAATGCATTATAAGTGGTAGAAGTGGTGTCTACCACAAAGAATGCAATTTTCAGTCTTTTGCTTCCAACTATGACATCCACATCTAAGATCCCATGAGTTTTGGTGATGCCCCCTACGAAGTTGGTGACAGTCAAGCGTGTTGGAATCAAATCCTTCTCTGTTCTGCCCATTTTGTTCAACATTCTGTGAGGCAGAAGATTAATGGCTGTTCCTCCATCTACCATGACTTTGGGAATAGGAACACCCCAAAAATTGCTGTTATGAACAAGGGTCTGAGGTGATTGGCCATCTCTTTGGTTGGTTTGGAGAAGCAAAGCTGTTCTACAGCCAATTTGTTGGTAGTTCCTCCTGTCCTACGATTACCTGGTTGCTGTTTTGGTGACTCCTCTGCTTCTGCCAACCTGCATTCAAAACTCTCCTGTGAGAACACATCTCCCTCCAAAGTGCTTTCTTGTCCTTCTGCTGCTCTGAATTTTTTTGCCAGAATGAACACCATGTTGATGCCCAAATCACCCTGCAACAAGTCTTCCAATTATGCGCCAAAAGCTTCAATTTCTGCATCTATTTCTCCATTTGTTCCTCCCCATATTCTTCTGTCCTGTCTCCCTGTTACCCTACTTCGAGGAGTGCATTTTGGTCATCTGCAGACTGTTCGTAATCTAGCTGTTCCTCTTCATTTTCCTCAATCTAGTCTTCTTGTCCTTTTGCTAGAATAGCTTCGGATTTTCCTTGTGGTGGTTTAAGTTGATTGTTTGTGGATGAGGTAGGGTGGATAGGAGATCTGCCAAGAGATTCTGTTTTTACCAGTTTTTACGGTTGGCAGGTTTTTCGTTTTGTCTAAGGAAGTGCTTCAGGATTTTTCCTTTTTCTGGCAGAACTGGCTTCTGGAAGCACCTGTGCATCCTTTTAGTTATTAAGGGATGTGCAGTACTGCCTTTGAACCCTCCTTTTCTGAGTTCTGGTTAACTCCATAGTTGGTCTGCCACTTTTTCCGACAAAATACCACTTGCCTTCTATGATAGCTGCCAAAGGTTTCTCATTCCCGGGCATCTTGATTGGTATTTCTTTCTTGGGCTGCTCTGTCACCCTCCTACTGCGCTGGGTAGGCCTGGTATAGTTTTTTTGCCCGGCTTTATCTCGGATGAGGTTCCAATTGTCAAAAACACTCAGAGTGGGCTGGTTCTGTTTGTCCATGACTACTTCTAACTTAGCTTTACACTTGCACTTGTTGCAGAGCACTACCCCAGCTGAGATAGTTGCTTTTGGTCTTTCAATAGTTTCCCTTGAGACTATTCTGCCTCTGCTGGATCTAGCTTCTGTTGTTGGCATGGTCCTCTTTTGTTCTGGCCAATTTAAGTTGACCATGTTGACTTGTGGTTGGGGAAAAGGATCTGTTGTGACTCATGGAGGTTTCTTCGCCAGCTTCAGCCTTCCTGCTGTTATTCCTTCCTGTATAACATCTTTGAAAACAACACAACTATTGGTAGAATGATTCCAAGAGTTGTGCCACCTGCAATACTGCCTGCCTTTGAATTCTTCTGGCTTGGGTATTCTGTGGGGTGTCTCTATTGCTTTATGTAGCAACATTTCATCAAACAAAGCATCCACCTTGGTCAGATCAAAGGAATAAACCTTGTTCTGTGTTGGTTTGTTTGGAACAAACCCTCCTATGAATGGTGAGGGCTTTTGATCATTTGGTGGCTTTGTAAGGGCCTTGCTGCCACTGCAATCTCTCTTTCCTCCGACTCCTCTGCTTCCTCTTCTAATTCTACCTAAACTAGGTGGACTGAAGAAGAAGGGGTCTTGTAGTAGGTATCTTTGGAGGAGTTTCTCCTTTGTTGTTCTTCCCTGAGCAGTTCCTTATATTTGGATGCTTTGTTAGCCGGTTCTGCCAGATCTCCAAACAACATCCCGTCAAATCTCTTTCTCAAAGAGATTTTAAGGGTAGCCTAAGCCATCTAGATGAAGTGTCCTTCTTCCATAGGGATCCGGCACTTCATTTTGAGCTTCCTGAACCTGGTTATGAAATCTTAAGCAGGTTCATCTTCACTCTGCTTCAGGGTAGCAAGGTCACTGATGGTGACTTCTGGCTGAATCCTGTAATAATAGCCATGGAAAACACTTTCCATTTGCTCCCAAGTCTGAACATAATTGGGTGGCAGACTGGTGTACCAGGTGAAAGCTTGTCCAGAAAGAGAATTCTAGAAAAGTCTTAACTTCAACAGAGGGTTATTCTCAATAGCTATGCATTGGACAAAGAACCTGCCTATGTGCTCAACTGATGAAGCATGGGGGTCCTCTCCGTTGAACAAGGTGAAATTTGGCACCTCGAAACCTGGAGATAAAGGTATCTGATCAATATAAGCTGGATATGGCTTTCTATAGGTGGGCCTTTCTCCTCTCCTGGCTTCAGGTTCCATCATCTCTCTAATCATTATTTGTAATGCCCCTACATCATTCAAAGCATTGACAGGGGGAAGATTTCGTCCCTGTTCTGGCTGGGCGTAATCAATCCTGGGCTTCGCCCTATATGGCCTGGGCAGAGCTTCCTCCCTGTGTTCTTCCTGCTCTTCCAGGTCTGGATGATTCCTCCAGTTTGCCCCCTGCCTGTTCCTGTCATTGTTAGCAAAAAGGTTGTTTCCCCCTCTGCCTCTTCTTCCTCTTGTAGGTGGAGGGAATGGATTGGGATCCATCCTTCTGGGTATGTAGGGCAACACTGCTGGTGGTTCAGGTAGAAGTGCCAAAGGCTGATCATGTGGGGCGACGGGTTGTGGAATAGGCTGAGGCTGAGGCTGGTTCTACTGAATCTGAACTGGTGCAGGGCCTTCGGGCCGGACTAGGGTCTCACGTTCTTGGACGGGAAGGGCTCTTCCCCTCTGTCCAGTTTGGATTTCTCCATGCTCTGCTATCTGTGCAATAAGAGGATTCTCTTGGTATGGCCATGCTAATCCTGGTGGGGGGCCATAAGGAAGGTCTAGCTACTGGACTACAACATCCGGATTTGAAATTCTGGCCATGGTAGCCTCACGGTCCTTCCCGAACTGCCTGTTAACCTACCATTGCATCATGGCTGTCATATTATTGAGAGTACCCTGGCTTCTTTGTATTGTCATCTCCTGTCGAAATACAGATTCCTACATTTGATTCATCCTTCTGGAGCCGGTCCTGGAACGTCTGCTTCCTTTACTGCCGTGGGCTGATTGTCTGGCATCGCTTTCTTCTGACTCCAGACCTTCCCTGAGAGCTACTTGGTTTATCTCCTTAGCGTGGTGCGGGTTCTGGCTAGAGCTTCCAATATTCATAAACCTGAGAAGAATTCTGTCAGAGTATGTATACTGAGAAGTCCCACGGGGCATGCCAAATTGTTCACCCGTTTTGGTGTTTACTCCTGAGATGGAAGGG
>NC_024127.1:24456528-24494998 GCF_000346735.1 Prunus mume
TTCGTGGCTTGTAGCTTGTGTTGGCGGCTCTTATAAATTTCCTTTTATCCCAATTGAGCTTATTTTGCATCCAATTACCCATATTGGGCTAAGGATTAATTTGGGCTTAGCCCCTTGGATTTTTGGGCCTCAACAAAGGGAAAAGGATGAATAGAGCACGAATTTGCTGGGTTTTGCAGATGAGAGAGGAAGCTTACTCTCTGGATGTAATTGTTTTTAGCTAGTGATGAAGTAGTAGGTGTGTTGGGTAGTTTCCGGCAACTCGACAAAAACTCTATCAAACTTTGGAAAAGTTTACCAAAAGGGAAAATGGGGAGAGATGGAAGGATGGGGCTTGAAATTGCAGAGTTTCAGGGATAAGAGATGAAACTTGCTCTCTAGATGTGTGTTAAGATGATGGGTAGGAAATGCCTCTTTTTATAGGCTCTGCAAGCTACTCTTTTCTAAGAAACCCTAATGGTTTCTATTCAATTTGGCCAAGCTTTTTCCTTCCTTTCTCCTCCCTTCCTTTGACTTATCCTATTTGGTGAAATTCTTTCTGCCTAATTGCACAAAAATAGGGATTTTGGGAGCTCAGAGCTCTTCCCGCATTTGCCTCAGTGGAGAACTTCTATTCCCAGCCATCTCCTTCCTTTTTTTCCTTCCTTCTTCCATGGCCAGGTCTGATGAGGGAAAGAAATGGGTATGCACGCTGGTTCGAAGGGTGACTCCCCTCCTAGCAGTCTATGCGCCAATACCCCTTGGTCCTTTGGATGTTTTTTGCTTGAAACTTGTTTCCCCCCATGTGCTGGAGCCTCCCAGCAGCTCTACGTATGTGGACCTCCAGGCTCCCTTCGTGGCTTTTGTTCTCTAGCCAAGTGCTGGGGCTTTTGCAGTTCCTTATTCTAATTGTATGGGCCTTCTAAGACAACAAGTTGAGTTATCAAGTAAATGGGCTAACCTTATCAAGTGTTGGGCTATTTTGGTTGAGTTAATGGGCTATTTTGGTTGAAGTAATGAGCTATTTTCTCTTTTGTGCTCACCCACATGTTTGGGCATAAGAAATGGGCTTGAGTTTCGAGGCTCCCAAGCAACCCTGGGACTTCCATTTCTTGGCCCATCAATGGGCCTCATAAACAACTTGTTACCATCCATAGCACAACCCACTCAAGCAAGCCTCGGGCATTCGCGTGGCTTGGGCCCACTTAAGCTTGTAGCGTGGTGTGTTGCTTATTTGCTTGGCGTAGCAAGTGTGCAAGCGTATATGACGAACTATTGCGTACCCATGTTGGGTTTCTTCCCAAGTTAGGTGTCGTATTGGGCTAAAAATATATTTGGGCCCAACCTTGGATTTTTTGGGCCTCAACAGGATCTTTAAACTCATATTTAAAGTAAAAATGTAACTATCTTAATGGTTACAAAAATAGGAAGAAAAAAAACACACACCTCCACAACAGGTATACTCACACTTGAGTATATTGAGATAAAACTCCATAAAAATTGCTTTGGAAAACCCAAGAAAAAAACCATTACATGAAACACAGGTATGTATATATATTGTCCCATTCCATTGAGCGATCCCTTAAATTATTTTATTTGAAGGGCACCCTCTATGGTTCCCTACTAATTTCTTTTCAACAATCCAAATGGTCTACTTTTCAAGTCTTCATTCAGAGATTATCCTTGCGAAAAAATTAGACAAATTGAAAATCATTAAGGCATCTAATTGAGACCAACAAAATCAATGAATACGGTGTTTCAAGAAAGTACTGAAATTTCAATAATTTAATTGAATGGTCAAATGATATCGAATTCAAGTGATTTTTTGTAGAGATGATCTTTGACTGAATTTCTACAAAAAAAAGACTGGAATAGTGAAATACAATATGGAGTAAGTCCTACAAGGATGTCCCTCAAATAAGTGATCCCTCAACAGAAACTCTCAGTATATATATATATATATATATATATATATATATATATATTGTATGTGGACCTCCAGGCTCCCTTCGTGGCTTTTGTTCTCTAGCCAAGTGCTGGGGCTTTTGCAGTTCCTTATTCTAATTGTATGGGCCTTCTAAGACAACAAGTTGAGTTATCAAGTAAATGGGCTAACCTTATCAAGTGTTGGGCTATTTTGGTTGAGTTAATGGGCTATTTTGGTTGAAGTAATGAGCTATTTTCTCTTTTGTGCTCACCCACATGTTTGGGCATAAGAAATGGGCTTGAGTTTCGAGGCTCCCAAGCAACCCTGGGACTTCCATTTCTTGGCCCATCAATGGGCCTCATAAACAACTTGTTACCATCCATAGCACAACCCACTCAAGCAAGCCTCGGGCATTCGCGTGGCTTGGGCCCACTTAAGCTTGTAGCGTGGTGTGTTGCTTATTTGCTTGGCGTAGCAAGTGTGCAAGCGTATATGACGAACTATTGCGTACCCATGTTGGGTTTCTTCCCAAGTTAGGTGTCGTATTGGGCTAAAAATATATTTGGGCCCAACCTTGGATTTTTTGGGCCTCAACAGGATCTTTAAACTCATATTTAAAGTAAAAATGTAACTATCTTAATGGTTACAAAAATAGGAAGAAAAAAAACACACACCTCCACAACAGGTATACTCACACTTGAGTATATTGAGATAAAACTCCATAAAAATTGCTTTGGAAAACCCAAGAAAAAAACCATTACATGAAACACAGGTATGTATATATATTGTCCCATTCCATTGAGCGATCCCTTAAATTATTTTATTTGAAGGGCACCCTCTATGGTTCCCTACTAATTTCTTTTCAACAATCCAAATGGTCTACTTTTCAAGTCTTCATTCAGAGATTATCCTTGCGAAAAAATTAGACAAATTGAAAATCATTAAGGCATCTAATTGAGACCAACAAAATCAATGAATACGGTGTTTCAAGAAAGTACTGAAATTTCAATAATTTAATTGAATGGTCAAATGATATCGAATTCAAGTGATTTTTTGTAGAGATGATCTTTGACTGAATTTCTACAAAAAAAAGACTGGAATAGTGAAATACAATATGGAGTAAGTCCTACAAGGATGTCCCTCAAATAAGTGATCCCTCAACAGAAACTCTCAGTATATATATATATATAATGAAAAGATGTGAATTTACCATATTATCCTCATTTAATTAATAATTTTAATTCATAATGTTTGAATTAACCAAGGGCATTTTCTGGTATTTTGAATGTTTCACTATTATCTGCTTTTATTTTATTTTATATTATATATATAGGTAAATGATAGTGGTATATATTGTAAATTCTAAATTATTGACATACTAGTTGCTTATTTGGCTAGAATTATGGATTTGTAAAACAGTATATAGTGGCATATACTTGTGAATTCTAACGTGTGCGCTAACGTGGTTTCTCTAATGTATCTGGCAGACGGTACTTCCTGTTCATAAATAGAGTATGAAAAAGCATCGAGTGTTGTAAAAATAGGGAATTAGTAAGGAGAAATAAGAGGAAGAAAGAGGCAATATAATTTGCTCAAATCAACTTGTATTCCATTCATATTTGGATACACTATTTATAGGGGTACAGAGGCCTAAATCATTTACCAACCATAATTGGTAGGAGTCATAATCGGTAAGGTTACACGTACATAATGATGGGTATTATGATAGGTTAATAGGGGCTATTATTGTGGGCATCCATAACCTATAAACCCATAATGTATGGATTTATAACACTCCCCCTTGGATGTCCACCATACAATGACATCATGTTGGACGTGCTAAACGTTGCCTCGTTAAAAACCTTGTCAGGAAAAACTACATGGGATAAAAACCTGATCGAAGGAAAAAAGAGTACATTGCACATACATCCAATGTAGTAAAACTGAGGAGTTTCCTCAATTGATATCTCCCCCTGATCTTGAACAGTCTGATTGCTTGTAAAGTCGTCGCATCCCTATACCATATACCAACTTTTAAAATATAGACTTCGGAAGAGGGAGCTTTGGTGAAGAGGTCTGCCAGGTTATCTTGGGAACGAATTTGTTTGACTTCAATCTGTTGATTCTTCTGAAGCTCATGTGGGTAGAAGAACTTTGGTGGTATATGTTTGGTTCTGTCACCCTTGATAAACCCTTCTTTAATTTGAGCTATACAAGCAGCATTATCTTCATACATGATTGTCAGAGCTTTTGTTGTTGAAGAAAGATCACATGTTTTCTGAATATGATGAACTAGGGATCTCAACCAAACACATTCTCTACTGGCCTCATGGAGCGCAAGAATTTTTGTATGATTAGAAGAGGTAGCAACCAAGGTTTGTTTTGTAGATCGCCATGAGATCACTGTATTTCCACAAGTAAACACATAACCAGTTTGAGAGCGACCCTTATATGGATCAGAGAGATACCCAGAATCTGCATATCCAATAAGATTTGGACTGTTGGAAGGTTCGTTCGAATAAAACAAGCCCATATCAGTTGTTCCACGAAGGTAGCGCAAGATATGCTTTATACCATTCCAGTGTCTATGTGTTGGAGCTGAGCTATACTTGGCTAACAAATTTACTGAAAATGCAATATCTGCCCTAGTACATTGGGCTAAATATAATAAAGCACCTATCGCACTAAGATATGGTACTTCTGGACCAAGTATCATTTCATCATCCTCTTTAGGACGGAATGGATCTTTATTTGTGTCTAATGAACGAACTACCATTGGAGTGCTCAACGAGTGGGCATTATCCATATAAAATCGCTTCAAAAAATTTCAGTGTAAGTTGATTGATGGACAAGAATACCATTGGGGTGATGTTTCGATCTGCAAGCCCAAACAATATTTAGTTTTTCCAAGGTCTTTCATCTCAAATTCACACTTTAAATATTCAGCAGTTTTAATGACCTCTTCAGGAGTTCCAATTAAGTTCATGTCGTCGACATACACTGCTACGATTGCAAATCCAGAATTTGATTTCTTTATAACAACACAAGGGCATATGGGATTATTGATGTAGCCTTCCTTAATTAAATATTCACTAAGACGGTTGTACCACATTCGTCCGGATTGTTTCAACACATATAGTGAACGTCTCAACTTAATGGAGTACATGTTCTGCGATTTAGTGTTTGATTCTGCCAACTTGAGTCCTTCTGGGACTTTCATATAAATATTGGCATCAAGTTTTTCTGAAACTGCAAGACTTATTAAATAACGGAACGTAATTGCATCCATAACAGGAGAATATATTTCTTCATAATCAATCCCAGGCCTTTGAGAAAATCCTTGCGCAACAAGTCATGCCTTATACCTTGCAATCTCATTTTTCTCATTACGCTTTCTTGTGAACACCCATTTATATCCCACAGGTTTTACACCTTGCGGTGTTTGAACCACAGGTCCGAATACACCACGTTTTCCCAAGGAATTTAACTCAACTTGGATTGCGTCTTTCCACTTAGGCCAATCAGGCCTCTCTTTGCATTCATCAACAGATCGTGGTTCAATATCTTCATGACCTTTTATAATTTCAGCAGCTACTGTGAAAGAAAAAATATCATCGATAACCATTTCACTACGGTCCCACAATTCATCATTGCATGTGAAATTTACAGAAATTTCTGTATTAGGTATCTTTTCCTCTTCAGTGGCTTGTGTCCTTTCAATGACACTTTCACTCTCTGGATGAATTGTAGGTTCAAGGTCAATCTCTTTCCCAATAATATCTTCATGAGTGTTTTCATTGGGGTTGGAATATGCTTTTGATTTTCGCTTTCTAGTAGCTGAGTCCTTCGAACCAATGGGTCTACCTCGCTTCAGGCATGCAGTAGATGATTCATTTGCTGTAACATTGGTTAATCCGATTGGGATATCAATCCTTGCTGGTGCATTTGCTGCAGGTATATGTGATTTTGTCACTTTTCCTGTGTCAGTGAATGCATCTGGCATTTGATTAGCAATTTGCTGAAGGTGGACAATCTTTCGTACTTCATTTTCACTTTGAGTTGTACGAGGGTCAAGATGAGACATAATGGATATGTTCCAACCTAATTCACGCCGTTCTTCAGGAACGGTCTTTTCTCCCCCTAACGGCGGGAAGAATGTCTCATCATAGTGACAATCCACAAAGCGTGCTGTAAAAGTATCTCCTGTCATAGGTTCGAGATAGCGAATGATAGTTGGTGAATCAAAACCAATGTATATTCCCAATCGACGTTGAGGACCCATTTTAGTGCGTTGTGGGGGTGCAATTGGCACATAAACTACACAACCAAAAACCCTTAAATGTTTTGGGTGCAATTGCCTTTGGGGGTGCGTTGTCTCCCAAAGGCAAGTTGTAAATGGGAGAATTGGTGTTGGGCAACGGGCCTCAAGCGGACTAAATTTGCTCCATGTAAAATTGCATGTCCCCAAGCAGAAGTTGGCAACTTTGTCTTCAATAACAAAGTGCAAGCAATGAACTGGAGACGCTTGATAAAAGCTTCTGCTAATCCATTTTGAGTGTGGACGTGGGGAACTGGGTGCTCAACATCAATCCCAAGTGACATGCAATAGGCATCAAAAGTTTGGGAGGTAAACTCACCAGCGTTATCAAGTCGAATTGACTTTATTGGATTATCAGGGAATTGTGCTCATAATTTAATTATCTGAGCAAGGAGCCTAGCAAAAGCAACATTGCGAGTTGACAATAGGCAAACGTGTGACCATCTTGTAGATACATTGATTAAAACCATAAAATAACGAAATGGTCCACAAGATGGGTGAATTGGCCCACAAATATCCCCTTGAATTCTCTGTAAGAAAGATGGACATTCAAAGCCAAGTTTTGACGGAGATGGTCTGATGATCAATTTTCCTTGGGAGCAAGCTTTGCAAGACTGGTCAATGGACAAAGTACTATGGTGAGGCTTTAAAGGATGTCCATTTGAATTTGAAATAATTCTACGCATCATTGTGGATCCAGGATGCCCAAGACGATCGTGCCAAAGCATGAAAGTCTTTGGGTCAATGAACTTCTGGTTCATGATAGCATGGACTTCAACTGCTTTGATGGTTGTATAATACAACCCAAAAGAGAAAGCAGGAAGTGTTTCCAATATATGCCTCTGGCTGTTGATATTGGTGGTAATGAAAAGATACTCCACATTGTGATCCTTTCTAGTTTCAATATGGTATCCATTCATTCGAATGTCTTTAAAGCTAAGTAAATTTCTTCTCGATCTCAAAGAATACAAAGCATTATCAATGGTGAATTGAGTCCCATTGGGTAACTCAATTTGAGCTCTTCCAGAGCCGTCAATTAGGTTTGCAGAACCTAGTATGGTAGTTACCTTTGCTTTTGATAAATGTAAATTATCAAAATATTTTTTATCTCAAAGATTTGTGTGCGTAGTTGCACTATCCGCAAGACAAATATCTTTGTCATTTCTCCCAAAACGAGAACATCCATGATTGTTTTCCATGCCAAGAGCCTTCATGCTGATAACGTGTTGTAAAACTACGGAATTAGTAAGGAGAAATAAGAGAAAGAAAGAGGCAATATAATTTGCTCAAATCAACTTGTATTCCATTCATATTTGGATACACTATTTATAGGGGTACAGAAGCCTAAATCATTTACCAACCATAATCGGTAGGTGTCATAATCGGTAGGTTACACGTACATAATGATGGGTATTATGATAGGTTAATAGGGGCTATTATTGTGGGCATCCATAACCTATAAACCCATTATGTATGGATTTATAACATCGAGGACAATTATATATAGATTTCATTCTCCTCCAGAGTCGAACAAGACCAAAACTCACGCCAATTTGCATGCTGCATAGTCATTATGAACGCCCCTCAATACAAATTCATTTTATCAAACCCCCTTGTATGAACGATTTCAATTCAAGAGAGATTCAAATCACATAATGGTAAAACTGATGAGAGTGAATACAAATGTCATAATGATACATGAAAAATTCATCTCAAAAGCTTGACCCAACTTAACCAACAAGCACCTTCAAGCAAAACTGTATCATGCGAAACTAAGTTGATGGTTGCCACCTCCTGATCCATTCTGTCAAAGTAGAAAGATTAGTCGAAATGTCTTGAATGCTATTGCTCTTTAAGGGAAGAACGATATCTTGTGGGTAGCTCTCCTTTGCCTCCTCAAGCAGAGTTTGAAATATTTCACATTCAATATTGTTGGAGAGCTTCGACTCTGAATACCCTCTGCCACAGTCCAAAAACACACAAACCCATAAACATAGGTTTTCATTTTTTGACTCTCAAGGAAGCAACACTGGAGAAAAAGCAGTTCTGAGGAAAATTACCTTCGAGTCAAGCGATCATACAAGACAGTGTTGTCAGTTTGGAGCACAACCACAAGATCAAACCATCTCTCAGGGAAGAAATCGCAACCATGGTAGTCCACTATGTTACCTCCTCCTTCCATTGTATCCTCAAGCTCATCGCATACCAGGTCTTCGTTGATGATGTAACAGTCTAGCTCATCATCCCAGCCATCATGGAGATTCTTGGCCTTCACCAAATCACCCACATTGATGTGGCAGAGCTGCGTCGCCTCTGCTAAGGCGGACGAAGTTGTTGTCTTCCCAGTTCCTGGTGTGCCCGTCACCAATATGTTCGGCCTCTTCCTCACCATGGCCCTCTATTCTGCTTCAGAGCAGAGCCTGGATGAAATTTAAGGTGGGCCAAGTCTCCCAAACAAATTTAACTTTTTATTTCTGTACCAGAAAAAAAAAAAAGAACTTTATTCATTAACTAAACTTTAATGAATATATATAACACTTTCACGCCTTAAGTTCTACAGATAAATGTAATAACCAGATATAATTTTTTTTGCAGCAACACAGCTTTCAGTTGACCAAATCTAAGAGCCATACACAATCTGTAACAGAACTTTCAGATTTTCAATACACAACAAACAAACCAACAACACAAGCAACCTTATCAGTATAGTCACTTTATATACTAACCGGCATCTATGCAACACAAAACTTAATTAACCAAATTTCATTCAATCTTAAACTAACCAGCAACACAACCAGAAATTATACCAACATTTCTCAACAGAACCAAATTAAACATAAAAAGAACAGACCCACAATAAGAAACATAAAAAGAACAGACCAACAAGTCAGTAACACGGCTAGCTTACCAGTGACTCTGAATATCTCAACAAACTCATTTGTGAATAAAACCTAAACCATAAAAAAAAAAAAAAAAATAGAAAACTAGGGTAGATTATAAACTAAACTAGGAAGCTCTTAACACACCAAGTCTAGTATGCGGCTATGCCTGTATTTGGGTGCCCCAGAAATAAACATTACCAAACCCACAATAAGAAAATATAAGTTAGTGGTATATAATTGTAGTACCTGAGGCAGAAATTAAACCTTAAACTACGAAATTGAAAGAATTGAAATCACTTGGTACAAGAGAAAGGACAACAAGGATTAAACCCTAAGAACAGAGTGGAAGAAGAATAAGAAGAGGAGGAAAGCTTTAGTGAAGAGCACAGGGTAATGTTGTGCTGGTTGAGCTATGATTGGCCTATTATGGGTTTGTCTTCAAAATTGAGCACAAAGGACGCTCCGGAAGAAGGAGCTTTTGGGCCAAAACTAGGACAACAATGAAGATCTACAGTGGGTGAGAAGCTTCTCCCTGAATTGATTGTGTCCAACATTTGCATTTCAGACATATGGGAAAATTGAAGTCTATGAGATATTCCCTAATTTTTTATTTATTTTTTAATACAAGCAATAGTCTAATTAATCTAATCTACGGGAAGAGGGATTTGAACTTGGGTGGAAGGGGTGAACCCATTGCCCTGGCCAAATGGCCTAACCCACGTCTGCTGCTCTTCATTAGATAGGGTTCCCTAATTAAAGCCACCTAAAGGTTCACTATTGTACCCCAGAACTATGGTAAGCAATGGTACTCTTCATTTGTCTAATTGTCATCTCTTCTAATGTTTCAGAAAGAATTAGTGATTTCATGAGATGTCTAACAAGTTTGCAATGGTGTGCTTAAACTGTTTATTTTTGGTTAAAATTTGAACTTATTCTTTTGTAACCATTGACATTTCTGAGGACACCATTCAAGGAATTTTTTGTTTTTTCAAATTCAGTATATAATAGTTGTGCAGTTTTCATTTTCATCACCGAGCAATAGATTTTGAAGACTTCCAGAATTTGGTTGGACTCATGCAGCTAAAACATTAAAAGAGAAAGAAAAAAACCTGGCGAGCAGCAGATGCAGAAGGTTCCTCCTTTTCTTCTTCTTCCCTCTTCTTTCTTCTTCTTTCCACTTCTTCCTTCTTCCTCGTGTTTTGCTGCCGCCGTTTGATTACAGACGCGTCTGTCGAGAAGAAGAGGCTGGGTCATTAAATCCACTTTCCAAATTTACATTTTAACCCCGATTTTTCTATAATTTTCAAGAAAAACCACAAAATAACCCATCACCGTATCTTGATCCCATCCCTTCATCGTGTGGTCAACATATCAGGAAAGTCAACGATTATATCAATTGTTGTATCTGATATAGGTATACCGTATACATACCCCAGCAAGTTGCAACTCTGCATCGGTGCTAGATAGGTGATTTGATTATGTGCCCTTGTTAATCTCTCAATCGACCCGAAACTATAGTTTGAACCATAGTCTAAAATATCAATAATATTGAGGATATTATCGTTTTTTCGGGTCACGGATATTTCGGAACGTATCCATACACATATCGTATAAAATTGATAATATCGGAAAATATCGATGTCAATAATTTCGCTCACACTTCAGCAATATTTTGTCAAAATATCGTTATAATATCGCTATAATATCGAAAATATTAAAAAATCGATGTAATGGAAAAAAAAAAAAAAAACACACACACACACACACAAAGCACATACCCAAAGGGGATTCAAACCCTTACCATTTCACTTCTCCAATGCCTTAACCACCATGTTGCTTATGTTTTTGTTATAATATGCTAAAATATGTATATTTATATTGTTTTGAACTGTTTTTGCAAGAATTAGATTTTCACATGAGAATGTGAGTCTTTAACCTTTCCTTTTGGGATGGAATCAAAGGGCTCATAAAAAGAACTTGAGACTCAATCTTCAAATGATTTTGCTTATGGACAACGTTAACCAATCTCTAATCCATATGAGTGGCATGTTAACAATTACATAGAAAACTATTTCAAAGATTTATCATTTGATGACTACTCACAATACACTTACTCTACACGTAGAGATGATGAAGATACTAAAAATTTTGAACCTCATAGTCACTCATGTATCTTACCATGTAATGTATAAAGTGTAAAATATTGTAGTAAATCATTATATATAAATGATTATGGTGTGTTTAATCCTCTTTCATTAATTACTACATTTTTCTACACTCACAATGTTTGTCAGCTCGCTATATAATCAACTTAAATTAGTTAAACCCATCATGCAATGAATTTCCTTCCAATTTTTTGTAATAAACTAATAGATAATTGACTAAAAAAAATCCTCCAAAGTTTCAATAAAAATTTCCGAGTTTTTCTTACAATTTCTGTGGTTTTTATTCATTTTTTATTGATATCGATAATATTCCGATATTTTCATCGAAATTTTCGTGTTTTTGGACTACCGATATTTTCGATACCATCGATATTTACACCTTGGTTTGAACTAAAGGGCATTCGAAAATAAAATGATTATTATTGAATTATTGAAACTTTGTTTCTCCAACTTTTTATGACAACAAATATCACATAAAACTCTTAACCCAAAAGTTATAAAAACACAATGCCTTTTTTTTTCCAATAAAAGAAAATCGTAAATACACCAAAAAATTGATCCTTTAACCAATGCCTACGAAAAGTTCTAGGTTTGAAGAAGACATGTGAAAATAGCATGTCTCAAAATTTCATGCATTCCGGAGTTCAAATGGTATCCCAATATTGACTTAAATTTCAACATGCTGTAAAATTCTAGAAATTTACATAAGAACACTCTTAGCTTTGGAAATTCATAAAACATTTAATTTAATTCCAAATTGAATGAAACATCGTCTAAAACAATCATTGGTGAATTTATTTTTCAAATTTAATTAGCTCCAAGTTAATATACAAGAAGTAAATTAATTAGGTCCATTTTTCCTTGCAAAATTCAACATTTTATCAAAAAGAAACTTCATTAGATAAACTTCAACAGTACAATCAAATACATCAACAAGACATCTAAAGTACCAATCTCAAGAGGCCAACAAACTAACATGCTAAAAGTAAAACTAACATAGACAAAAGCCGCACTAAAACTACTAGCTCACATTACCTCAATTAACCATAAACCCAAACAAAGCCCACAAACCCAACTTTAACCCTTAAACAACTCATGAGCCAAAACGAACCCTACCACCACAACCTAAAGAAGCACCGTCACGGCCACATCCGTAACAGATTTGGAGAAAATATGATTTCCAGCTATCTACATGTGCATAAGAGCGAAAACAAAAACATTGCTAAAGAACAATTAGGTGATTTGCAACAATCTCCTTCAAAGACAATGTAGAATCTGAAGGAAACCTTTAGAAAATCATGAGTTTCATTTTAACATCAACATAAATAAATAAAATCATGGTAACGGAAGCTTAAGCATGCATCTATGAGTTCAAAAACAAGAACTTTTCCCATGAATCTTTTAAGCCAAGTGATAGTTGTGCTATTTTCCTAGAACAACTTCTAAGAAGATTGGAAGGAGGAGTTACCCTTGGTGTGTGCTTTCAACCCTATGAATTCCACCAAAGTTGGTGAAGCTTGAATCACTACTACAAAAATCAAAATATACAACAGGAAACCACCGTCGTCTAGAAGGTTTTCAAACCGTCGTGAAATCGACCGCCATCTTTTGTACATAAAACAACGACGGCTATTAACCGACGTTGTTAACACATTCAACGTCCAAAACTATTACGAACCGATGTGTAATTACTAATATTTAGCCTAAAATGAAATCTTCGACAACATTAGACGACGGTTTTATGAAAACTAAGACGTCTAAAGATTGTTACATGTCAAGATCAAAAGAAGAACTGACGTACAAATAATTATCCATGTCCCTAATTGAAGGAAAAAAGACTTGGATAACCTAGAAACCGTTGTGGTTAACTTATACTACGTTAAACAAACAAAGACACCGAGGTCTAAAAAATAAAAGACGACGCACACACAAACCAATAGAAGTTTAAAGAGTATTACATGTCAGTTGTCTCTCATTTTAATTTGCTTGTGACGACGGTTTTCTATATAAACCGTCGTGGTTTTTCCCAATTCTTGTCATTATGTTGATCTACCGTCGTAGGCTACAAAAATCCAAGGAATAAATCTTAAAAAGCAATAAAAATTAAGATGACAGTTTGCAGATAAGGACATACATATACAATGAATAAATACGATGGTACTTTTAACTTCACAACGTGGTAAAATGTTATTATACGTCGTTAATTGAACAAACTGACGTGGTTACTACAAACTTATGCGGAGAGTAGTGTTATAGATACCGTTGTAGTACACTACAAAATAATAAGTTGATAAATTTATCTTTACCGTCGTTGTACATTAATTTAATACGGTGGTATTTGTAATATATCGACGTGGATTCTTTTTGAAATTATACGATGCCGACTACGAAAATATGGTCGTGTTTATTAAGGAGTAAAAACGGCGGCTATTTTTGCACATCGTTGTCTTTACTTTCTACGTCGGTGGTTTCATAGCTTCTGCCATTGTTTTTGGGCTCAGAGTTTAACTATGAAGAAAACCTTTTCAATAAGACGACGCTTTTTTAATTTGATGCGTCATTTTTTAAAAACATCCATTGGAATCTCCATCTTTTAGTTGTTTAAGTTACTCATACACGACGGTTTTATATCACCATCGTCTTTTCAAACACGATTGTTTTTTGATCTACCATCGCTGTTTTCTGGTCGTCTTTTTCACTTTTTGTAATAGTGAATGACTCCTTTAAAAACTCCAACTTGAGAGGTTCTCCAAAGTTCACCAAAATAAGTAACCTCTAAGTCTCTTCACCAACTAGAGCTTGAGAAGAAGATGATGAACTTAGTGAGAGGATGATGCTAGTAATCCCTCACTAAGATAGTATGAAATTGTAGAGAGTTTTTGGAAGACTAGAGCTTTCTTTCTCTCTCTTGATTTTCACTAATGACCCATTAGGCTTAAAAAAGATGATAGTCATCTTTTACTTGAGTCAACAAGTTGACTCTAACAACCAAAAGCCCATATGAACGCCCATCTCTTGAAATTGGGCCTTTTGGGCTCAATTTCATTTAAGTTGTCATACAACCTAATTTCCATGTCCAATAGGATAAAGCCCAATGAGCCTAAAATTCAAAATTCCTGTTTAAAGCATATTCCATGTTGTACACTCACATGTCTCCATGAGTCAATCGAGAACCCCAACAATGCTTGTGCCACGTCTGTGATTAGGACATGTCCTTATAGCATTATCAAAGATCCACAACCTTCCCACAAGAAAACCATGGTACCTCAGGTCCAAGGACTAATTTGCATTATTGTAACTTGGAGTTTCTTATTTGACATATAAGTAAAATTTCCGTACAAGAAACTCTCGTATGATCACATTCAGTGAACTTATTCTCTATTGAGCACCTACATACTTTTCTTAGTGTCTCTACACGAATGACTTGAGACCAGTCATCCTCCCAATCAAGAAGACATAGCGTGTACTGGTCTTTCCGGTTTTTTAATGCCCATTTGACAATCCTATGACTATGAACATTTAGGGTATGAGGATAATAGAGGAAAGGTCTCCTGAATCTAACTTTCTTAGATTACTTTCTCTCTATCTCACATCCCTTGGACTTATTGTTTAAGCATGTGTAACTGTTAATGAGACATTTACTAATAAAAAATAAACTTGCCCTTTAAGAGGATTGAACATAAGTCTAATACATGACCTTAAAGATTACATCATATGATTGGCTTTTAGGGCATATTTCCAACATAATCAAATTTAGAAAACATGAGTGGCGTTAGGGAGCAAGTTTTCAAAGAAGGATTTGATTGAGAACATAAACTAAAAGGGTGATGAGGAACTTCAATCTACGCATGGCTTAGAAGAAATCACCACAAAGGGCTTTTTATTCAAAATGCCCCACTGGACTTATTCACTAACCTAAAAGGAAAAGACGAGAAGAGAGGAGGGGTAAGAGGAGTAGCGACGCTTCTTCCTCTTCCTCCCTCTATGGAGTTTTCCTTTAAGACTCACAAAGGGAGAGAGCATTATGAGCTCCCTCCATATGTTATTTCTATTGTATTAGATGATCTTGATGGTATGTCTAGCCCTCGTGTTGTCTGTGTAAGTTTGTTGGCAAGGCCCACCTTTCACCAAAAAAATTAACCAAGTTTCTAATGGAAAACAAGTGTGTTCATGAGATGTTTGGTACTCAAGGTAAGTTTGCGAGACAAATTGCTAAGGGGACGTTTGTTATATGTGAGAACCTAAATATTTTAAGGAGCTTAGAAAATAATGCATAATTGTCGGAGACTTTTTTGAAATTTTTGGATGGTAAACATTAAGGTTCAGAGTGTTAAAAGGCAATTTGGACGAAAATTCCTTCAAGTGATTGATTGTGGTTTTATTAAGGATCTTTAAGAAATTGAAGTTGGAAAATTATGATTTTGTTTAGCTAGAATTATAGAGCTAGAGCTCAGAAGCACATATGAGCAAAAAAGTACGAGTCTGAAAACAACAATATTACATGAAGTTAAAATTCAAGAAAAAATACAGAATTGAAAACAGGGAGAGAAATCAAAGAGAGCGAAGCAGGTAGAAAAGAAGGAGGAGAAGGAGACGAAGTTGTGAAAACCATAAGAGAAATCAGAATGTTTAAAGAGAGAAAGACAAAGAGAGAGAAAGAAGAGAGAGAGAGAGAGAGAGAGAGAGAGAGAGAGAGAGAGAGAGAGAATACAACAAAAACATATTTTCATGTTTTCAAGAATTTGGGTGTTTTTGAGTTTGAGTTTTCAAAAATGGGCCTACCAAATAGATTTTAGGCTTTGACCTCAAATTCTGTTTTTAAATTTAAAAAATTTGATTCAAATCCAATACCAAACAGCCTCTAAGAGATCCTTAACACTAAGATGCATGAAGGAACAAGGCTAAAGAGCATGTTTTGAAAATAATAGATGATTTGAACACTTTTGAAGTTCTCGGTGCAGAGATTGATGGTTTCTACTGATTGTTGATTTTCCAACAATCTTGAAACAGAAATGGATTAACAATCAGTATTACACTAATGATTTAATTTAACAATGAAATTAAACAGTAAACAAAATTACGAAATTAAACAAGACAGTAAAATAAAAACTTACTGGTTTTTCAGATAGAGGCTTGCATATTGCAATGTCCTTGAAATAGAATTTTGCCCCTACTCAATATTTGTAGTTTTGCAGGCGTCTGCTCCACCAGGATACAACTATCTTAAACCAAAGTCCTAGTAGTAGGCTTTGATTTCTAGCGAATTCTATATGTTTATCTCTCAGGCTACAAGAATGATGACTTTTTTTGTTATCTTCATTTTTTATGTAATGAAACAAAACCAAGGTTCATGTTTATATAGAAGGTAGATACCTGTTGGAATACGTATCAAGATAATGACAAAACCCAATCAGAGAAACTTATCTGATATTTGAATTTTAAAAAATATTTCAATTAATTAATCAATTAATTAATTAACTCGAAATTAATTAATTAATTGGGTTTATTTTAAATCACAGAGCCCCAAGGTCCAAGACCCATCTTTTGCCTAATTATATATATATTATTTAACCATTGACCCAACTAATTAGGCATTGACCGAAAGACCAAACCCACAAGTCATTCAATTGGGCTACTTGCATAGCCCAATCCTAACTATTCTATTTCCAAGAGTAAGTCTTATCAAGACCTTCAAGAAACTCTAGTTTTCCAATGTGGGACTAATTTCAACTCAAACATATTTGCAATGCCTTGTAAATACCAACAAATCCAATAGTGGTTTCCTAAACCATTCAAGAAATGCAAAATTGAATTATAACATGAACAAGAATAAGAAGAAATATCTTAAGAAGGAAAATGCTTTCATTGTAAGGAGAGTTTTATTTTGATGCATTTTCCTATATTGTTACCTTACATATCTATCTTTGATCGCTTCTTATCATGTTGTCATATATTTATGTATTTGGCCTGAAAAGAAAACAAAAAGAATATATATATATATATATATATTAGTATAAAGTGATAGTCTAAACTAAACGGAAAGAGGGTTTTTGACACACACTATCAATGTACCATGGGGTAAGGGTGGGCATCGAGACCGGAAAACCGGAACACCGAGCCTCACCAGATAGAAAAAACCGAAAAAAAATTTTGTTGACTGAAAGGTCAACAAACCAGCACTAAACCGGATTGGACCGATTCAAACCAATTTCACACCTTACAAAATTAGACTGGACTCGACGACACCGGCTGCGTATTTTTTATATATATTTATTTTAAAATTATTTAATTCCAATGCTTAATTTCTAATCCCATAACTAATATTTCCCCAAGCCCAACTTCAAAGCACCTTTCTTTTCTAGGCACAATCATCTCTCATTGCATGAAATTGGATCATTTGTGAATTTTTAAGCCCAAAAAAATAAAATTTTAGTTGGAATTTGTAAAAATAAATAATTTGATAAATAAATAAAAAATATCTAGTCAAAAATTGGAAAAACCAAAAATTGCACCAGAAATGGTTTAAACCAGACCACTCGGTTTCATAAATTTTTTTCACCAAAACCGGACCTAACTGCATCGGTTAAATAATATCGGTTCCAGTTTCAATGAGAGATGGAAAATGGATTGGACAGGACTGTGCCCACTCCTACCATGGGGGTTCGAACCTAAGACCACTACTTTACAAGTTAATGCCATTTTCCATTGGGCTAGACCCTGTTGGCCTTAATATATATATATATATATATATATATATATATTGAGGGATCCCTCAAATAATTTTATTTGAGGGACACCCTTTAGGGTCCGCTACAAAAAAATTTTTAACGATCCAAAACATTTATTTTTCACATCTTCATTCATAAATCATCCTTGCAAAAATTGATGCAAATTTAAATCATTAAGGCATCTAATTGAGACCAACAAAATCAATGAATACAGTGCTTCAAGAAAGTAGTTAAGTTTCAATAATTTAATTAAGGAGTCAAATGATATAAGATTCAAGTGATTTTTTGTAGAGATGATCTTTGAATGAATATCTACAAAATAGATGGCTTGGATTAGTGAAGAAAAATTGAATATTAGAAGTGTAAAAAACGTGGTCATTATGCTAATGAATGTAAAGTAAAAGACACGATCAAGCAATTAAAAATCACAGACGAAGAAAAAGACCAATTAATTAAGGTATTAGAATTAAGAAACTTTGAGTCTAGTGACATTGAAACCACAGTGACAAGCTCAGTAGATTATAGTTCCTCAGACTCTCAATTAAGTTCCCCAAAAGTCCAACTCAGTTGTAAAGATAAGTGTTGTAATGTCTTAACTAAGTCAATAAAAGTCCTCACAAAACAAGAAGAACAAGAAGAATTATTAATTGATCTAATCAGTAAAGAAATTAAGAAAAGTCATTGGTCAAGAAGAGACAAGTGAACATATTCCCCCAAAGATAAGTCTGAACACTACTTTAGAAAAATTCAACAAAACGAAAGAAGTAACTTTACAGGATTTATAAATGGAAGTAAAAATAGTCAAAAAGGAAATAATAGAGTTTAAAAAAATGAGTCACAAACTACAAAATGAAAACTTCAAAATTAAACAAGATTTAATTAATTTAATGGAAAGAAGAAATTCTGGTTCCAAGAGACAACCTGAGAGTCCAACAAATTCTGATAATGAACCCTCAAATAATGATAAAGCCGTTAATTTAATAAAACAAATAAATTTTATAAAATGGTATTCTAAAGTCACCATATTTGTAAAAGAATTTGAGTTAAATACAGTAGCTCTTTTTGATTCAGGAGCAGACCTTAATTGCATACAAGAAGGATTAATTCCTACTAAATATTATAAAAAGTCAAAAGAAACATTAAGCACTGCCTCTGGTAAATCACTTCAATTAAATTATGAGATTCCAAAAGCCCATGTCTGCCAAAATAAGATCTACTTTAAAACCTCATTCGTCTTAGTTAAAAACATTACTGACGAAGTCATCCTAGGTCTACCCATCATAGCCCTTTTGTACCCTTTCCAAGTAGAATACAATGGAGTCATATCAATCCATATGGGAGAAAAAGTCAAGTTTGAATTTTTAACTAAACCAAAATTACATAATTTAAAAGCCTTACAGAAAAGCGCAGTTACAAAAATAGTCAAGAAGATCCAAAACAAATATAAACAACTAGATTTCCTTAAAGAAGAAGTCAAATTCAGGAGAATAGAACAACAACTTACTGATGAGCTTTTACAGTCATAAATTCAAAAATTTGAATAACTGAAACAAGAAGTCTGTTCTGATTTACCCAATGCTTTTTGGCATAGGAAACAACATGTAGTTAGTCTACCCTATGTAAAAGACTTTAATGAGAAAAATATCCCTACAAGGGCCAGACCAATTCAAATGAGTCAAGAAATTATGGAATTCTGTAGAAAAGAAATTGCCGAATTACTTCAAAAGGGTATAATCCGTAAGAGCAAGTCACCTTGGTCCTGTCTAGCTTTCTATGTTTAGAAAAACGCTGAATTAGAAAGAAGAGCCCCAAGATTAGTCATAAATTATAAACCTCTTAATACAGTCTTAGAATGGATTAGATATCCGACCCCCAATAAAAGAGATTTAATCAACAGATTAGATAAAGCAATCATTTTTTCTAAGTTTGATATGAAAAGTGGGTTTTGGCAAATTCAAATCCAAGAGTCAAATAGATATAAAACCGCTTTTGTAACCCCATTCGGTCACTATGAGTGGAATGTCATGGCTTTTGGTCTAAAAAACGCGCCTAGTGAATTCCAGAATATAATGAATGAAATATTCAATCCTTTCATTAATTTCTCCATAGTTTACATTGATGATGTCCTTATTTTCTCTCAGTTAATAGAACAACATTGGAAACATCTGTATAAGTTCTTTCAAATAGTCAAGCAAAATGGTTTAGTTATCTCTGCAAAGAAAATCAAGTTATTTCAAACCAACATCCGATTCCTTGGTTTAACATTCATCAGTCACAAATTAGCCCAATTGATCGAGTCATTCAGTTTGCTGATAAATTTCCAGATCAAATTCCTGATAAAAGTCAACTCCAAAGGTTTCTAGGTTCTCTTAATTACATCTCTGATTTTTATTAGAATCTGCGAAAACAATGTAAGCCTTTATTTGATAGGCTCCAGAGTAACCCCCCCCCCCCCCCCCCCCCCCCCCCCACACCCCCCCCCCAAATTGTCAAACAAATTAAAGTTCATGTCAAGACCTTGCCTTGTCTTGCTATTCCTTCAGTCAATTCCTTCAAAATAGTTGAAACTGACGTCCCTTAAATTGGTTATGGAGGAATCCAAAAACAAAGAGTCAATCCTCACCAAACAAAGCAAATTGTTTGGTTTCATTTTGGAATTTGGACACAGTCACAAAAAGAAATTTTATCTATAGTATTATGCATTACAAAATTCCAAGATGATTTACTAAATCAAAATTTTTACTCAGAGTTGATTGTAAAAGTGCAAAGCATGTTTAAAAAAAAGATGTTCAAAACATTGCATCCAAACAGATTTTTGCACATTGGCAAGCTATTTTAAGTATTTTTTTTATTTTGATATTGAATATTTGAGAGGAAGTGAAAATAGCATTCCCTACTTTCTCACCCGGGAATTTTTACAGGAAAAACAATGGCAGCAAAAAGAACTGACAAGCAGAAAGAGCAAATCAGTCAACCACAAAAGTCAGAACGCTCCCAACGTCCATGAATCCAGTAAAAAATGAGATTGTCCCTTTTCCTGGATGTTCACCCATCTAGATTAGTAATAGTTTACCAGCCTTGGTTCCACAGTCAGCCAGATTCGCCCTAATTATCAGTCAGCCCTAATATCCAGTTATGATCCATTCCAAGTCATAACCCCTTCTTCTACTTCTTCCCCAATTAGTCACACCAAATCATCTCCTTACTTCCCCAAATATAGTCAAACCCTCTTTCTTATTGAGCCATGTTTTAATCATCTAACCAACCCAGTCAAAATTGCCAAAGCCTATTTTCCTCCTAATTTCCATTACATTCCATCACACCCTTCTAAGTCACTCAAATATTATTGTGATATTCTCCTCGAAACTCGATCACTAGAAATCCGGCCAATCAAGGATAGAAATGACCCAAACATCATTCTCTATCATTCCATGTACATCAAAAACATTCTCAATCAATCTGAATGGGGCGAACACCCCTACTCTTTCAAGACACTTATTTCTAGTATTCAATACAGTTACTATGATTATATTGAAGCCTGGCATTTCCTTCACCAAACCAAGGATTTTAGTCATTCATGGTTTGTCAATTTCGATAGTAAATTCAAGAGCCCTTTTCCTTATTGGTTTTCCTCCTGGTGGGAAAAACATGGTCCTACTTCTGATCTTCTTCCACCTAATCTCAAGGAAACAATCAAGTATTTCTCCAGCAAGTACAAGTTTATGCAAGAAAGTCAATTCTTCCCAAAACTCTTAATTTGTATCGCCAAATACAAAGTCCCATGGATTCTAAAATGGTCCTACAAAGTCAACTGGGAATCACATATTCTCTCTAGACAATTCTCCATTAAGTGGTTGGACAAATTCAAGGCAGAAAGAATTATTGAGCAAGTCAACACCAAGTTTCCCTAAGTCAATGCTCCCCAGAGGCCTTCCACCTCCGGAACATCTCACTCTTCCCTCCCAATCGAAGGAAGATCCAAGTCAGAGTTAAAAGAATTAGCTAGGCAGTTAATGATCCAAGCCTCACAAATGAATGATGAAGATGATGAAGATGACGCTTCCCCAAAGTCTCAATCTTCTTCCAGTCAGACTCAGAATCCACCAAGTCAAAAAGATTCCACCTAGAAATTTCGGTGGGCAGATTATCCTGAGAATCAGGATCCCTACGATCTAAATGAAGACTAATTCACGTGAAAGCAAAAGAAAAGCAGTCAATATTCCTCGACAGTCATCATAAAAGGGATGGTCTAAATGACTAGAAATTAATCTAATTTACAGGAAGGGGGATTTGAACTTGGGTGCAAAAGGGTGGGCTCAATACTATAGCTAACTCGCTTAATCCACATATGCAAATCAACTACTAAATTTCTATAATTCTAGGTGAACTTGAGTGATTAAATACCTAATTGAATAAATAGTGGTTTAAGGCGAAACAATGACCAACAAGATTTTTGACCATTGAAATTCCTAGGCAAATAAATATAGGTAATTTGGAAATCAGAAAAACCAATTTTAAACCATACAAGATTTAGCCGGATAGGCTAAAATAAATAAATAAATAGAATAAAATAGGGGTTAATCCTTTTATTAGTCCCTAAATTTAGACTAAATTTGCATTTGAACCCTTAATTTCCAAAATCATTCCCGTGGTCCTTTAACTTCACGTTCATTATGACAAATGGTCATGCCTTCAATTTTGTTAACTTTTTCTGTTAAATGGAGGGGCAAAATGGTATTTTTATATTAAAACCAAAAAAATGAATAAAAAATCATATCTTTAAAATAACAATAAAAGAAAATCAAATATAAAACAAAAAAAAAAGTTTGGGGGTAGAAATCGGGATAGAGGGGGATAGAGAGTTTAATTTTAATTTTTTTAGTTTTTTAATTTTTTATTCATGTTTTAATCAATTTAATACAAAATACCATTTTGTCCCTGCATTTAACAGAAAAGTTAAGAAAGTTGATGGTAGGACCATTTGTCCTAACGAATCTGAAGTTGAAGGACCATGGGAACGATTTTGAAAATTGAGGGACTCAAATGCAAATTTGGTCTAAATTCAGAGTTTAATAAAATGAGTAACCCAATAAAATAGGGATGAGAAGCTAGCTCTGCTTTGTCTTGGGTAATGGGCAATTACTCTTTCATATATATTTTTAATTTGTTTTCTTTCTTGTTACACAGTGCTATGCATCAATGTGTACCAATTTTCTGAAGTTCATTTGGAGCCATGATTGTAGGTGATGTGGTTCTTTCTTCTGGATATGCATTTTTATAGGTAAATGTTTGAATTTAACAAAGTCTACTCTCTCAAGTTAATTACAGAATTTATAGTGTGTTTACTAATCAAGAATTGGATTTCTCATTAGGAATTAAATTTCACCTATGGAGGATTCCTGCATTTACTTCACATTAAGGAATTCAAAAGTAAGTGGGGTTCACACAAAATTCAGAATTGAATTCCTGATTTTGGAGGAATTCAATTCTTAGGTGAGAGGTAGTATTCTAATTCTTGGAGAACTAACCCATTAGGAATTCATCTTTCTTACCCATTATATCCTCACGAAATTTTTAAAATTTGTCATCTACTTTAACCCAACAACAAGGACATTTTAGTAACTAGTACCATCCCTACCCCAATTCCATATGGTTTAGTAAACAACTTCAATACGAATCCGGAATCTAACTTCCTCAATCCATATGTTTTAGTAAACAACTTTAATAGGAATCCGAAATCTAATTATCCTCAATTCAACTCCTCTTCAATTCAATTCATCCTCCTAATCCAATTACGGATTAGTAAACATGCCACTAGAACATTCTATGGTGTCGTGCTCGGCATGGTGCTCGACAACTTTACGAAATGGCATGACGTTTGAGATAGGCAACAGGGTACTCGAACAAGGGCGGAACTAGAATTGTAAAGTTAGGGGGGCCGAAGTAGAAAATGTTTGTGCAAATAATCTTGCGGGAGAATATTCTCTTCTAGATCCTTCAACCTTCGATCTTCCTTCTCTCTCTTCCTTAATTACTGTAAAAAAGACTAGAGTAAATAGACCACACCCAGGGGGTGTTGGCCAAAGGCCCTCCGATGCCTAAGTTAGTTCGAGTGTTTGTAGGAAAACAATAGCTAAACAAAGGGTACGAAGTTGTATGTATAGTGTGAACTGGGTGGCCATAGCCGTGTGTGGTGGCCG
Source organism: Prunus mume (assembly GCF_000346735.1). The sequence goes on from NC_024127.1 coordinate 24,480,728, forward strand.
GAGCCGTGTGGAGAAAATATGGAGAGTAGAGAGGGAGAGAGAGCTTCAGGCATTTTTCTCGGGTTTAGAAGTAGGTTTAGATGTACCTTGAATGATGAATGGAGTCATCTATTTATAAAAGCCTTGGGGCTAGGGTTTCGTAGAGAATAAACTCTTATTAAGATGAGTTTATTCTTTACCCAAATATCTGAATTAATGATATTATCTTCTCTTTATTAGGATAATATCTGAATTAATGGTATTATCTTATTAAATAAAGATAATATCCTATTAATTAATATATTATCCCTATTAATTAATTGGCCAAATAAATTGGTTCAATTAATTAATTTAAGAGATAATCTTCTTTTCCACGTGGCGTATTGTGATTGGAGATGAAATTATTTTTCAGGCTCTCCAACTGTATATGGGCTTTATTCCATGAGTTGGACTCCATTTGCAAATCGGATTCCCAATTGGCGTAGGCTTTTGACTATTCTTGGAGTTGGATTCCCAGTAGGAATAAGCTTGCGATTCCTTCTTGGCCCAGGTTGTCCAACTTGTATAAATATAGGGTTTCTCTTCACTCTTTCTCACATTGCAAACTTAACTTCTCTACTTTCTAACTTGAGAAAGATCTTGGAGAATTTGTACTGCTTGTTGAAGAGAGGAGTTGATGTGCATCTAAAGTAAGTCGAGCTCGTAAAATATATATATACATAAATATTTCACTTTTGGTAGCAAGGTGGTGGTCCACTTGTTCCCATCACCTATTGCAACGGTATGTCTTTTTGCAGTTTTTGATTTGCTCTCTTTTTATTTGAATTTCTTGAAGTGTGGCTGACTAACTTCTGTCTTTTGCTTCTTGTGAGTTACATCAGCAAAAAATTGAAGCTTGGATTGGACATGGCTAAGGTCTGCCGTGCTTTGAACATCCCTTTAAGGTTTCACGAGTGGCGCTGGTTGTTGAGCGAGTGTCGGGAGGAAGACGATTGTCTGCCCCTTGCCGAGGATGTCAAGAGATGGAAGAAGAATAATCCGGACCCTGATAATCTATCTGCTAGACAAGAAGAGTGCCCTGATGAACCCCCATAAAAAAGGAAGGCTGATACCAAGTCTTTGAGAACTCAAGCTACTTCTTCATAGGCTAGGAATGTGTCTCCATTGAAGAAGAAGCCAAAGCTCCCTTTTGCTGAGAAGACCCAAGTAGGAGTTGTTCCTGCATCATCTGCCAGGGTCAAACATCTTGTTGGTGCATATAGAAAGAAGATTGGTGGTATGCACAACATTAGGGATGTTCCCCTTAAGCCTTTTGCTGATGAGTTTGGAGATCGTGATCTGCTCCGCAAAGTAGTCCGTGCGCGATCTAGCTCACCTGTTGAGAGGCAAAGAGATGCGGATGATCCTCTTCGAAGTTTGAGTCATTTGCACTAGTCGAAGAGTGAAGGTCGATGTGGGCGGTCTGCTCATCCATCCAACCATCATGATCCAACTGCTAAGTCACAAGCAGTCAAGCATGGAGTTGATTCGTTGTCGCCAATTCCTTTGGAAGTGAGGTTGGCAGAGGCTAGCAAAGCAAAAGAGTCATCTACCTGGGCGAAAGGTTCTTCTGCAATGTCAGGGGCTGATCTAAAGGTGGACAAGTCCAGCCCTGTAGGGGATGCAGGCATGTCTGATCTGCTCAAGACGCACTTTCTATCAAGTCCATCCGCTTGTGCTGAGCTGGTTGATCAAATCCGTTAGGCTGGCGATCTGGGTACTTTTTCAAGTCTTTCCTTGGAAAAACAAAGGGAAGCAACATTTCATCTGTTTCAAAAATGAGTAGTTTTTTCTCCTGAGACAATTCGGAACTCGTCTGTTGTTGCCCTCTCTTTTGCTCAGCTCAGTGAGTTGGATAAGAAGAATGCTGAGCTAGTTAGCAAGCTTTCTGCCGAGCAGACCCGTTGTGAGAAGAAGACGTCTGATTTGACGGCGATGATATTTGAGCTAAAGAGTTCCCTTGCTGAAAAGGATTCCGAGCTTAACTCTTCTACTGTTGACTTGGCTAGTCGAAAAGATGCTTACTTTCATCTTGAGCACATGAGTGTCAATATCTCTCATAACTATGACAAGCTTTTGGCTAGATTTCGCGCCTATCATAAGTCTGCTGAAGAATCCAATTCCGAATCTACCATGGATGCATACAAGCTGGGCTACTTAGACTGTACAAATGGAAATGATCCCTTCTATGCCATTGGAGATGAAGACATCGAGATGCTCTGTCCTGACTTGCTCCCTGTGCAAAGTGAGCAGGTTAATGTTATGAACATGGAAAGAGCTGAAGAGCTGGTGGCTGAAGAGGCAGTAGCTGAAGAGCATGGAGCATAGGAGGATGCAGCTGATGAGGTGGTGGCAGACGTCATAAATCAGGCATGTGAAGCTGCTGAGAGCATGGCTGATTAGGTGGAAGCTGAAGAGGCTACAGATCAGGGATCTCCTGCTAGCATTTCGGAGTAGACGAAGACTCCTTTATTTCTTTTCAGATTTTGTAGTATGCTTTTGGTTTAGAATAATTGGTCATGTTTGACCATCTTCTTTTTGTTTGAACTTGGCTGGTTGGTCACTTTGCTATGGAAATTTCAGTTTTTATTTTTTCAACTTCAATTTACATATTATCTTGTGAACTGCTTGAGTAACCAGTTAGTGACTTGGCTCTACATTTCCCTTAGGCTTTTGGCAAAAGCCAAGGTCCCTCTTGAGGGACTTCGGGCGTATTCTGGATTTTTCGAAGAACGCTTAGGACACTTCTAGTCATTGCCCTGCGTCTCCCTTAGGACGCTGCACCCCTTTGGAAACGGATAGGAACCTAGATACCTCCATTAGGAAATTCATGGTTCCATAGGCATGCGGCTAGTGCTGTGAGATGAACCACTAAGTGTTTTCACCCCGCTCACAAACTGCACATCATAATGGCCTTCATCCCGATTCATAAAGCACTTCGAAAATAATAGTTGGTGTCCATCATTCTCAGAACAAGCAATCCTAGTATACTACAACTCCCTTTTCACCAATCAGTCTATGCTCAAGTGTACTTATGCCTAGTTCTCGAGTCCTAATCTTTTCACCAATCTATCTCTCTGGTAATTTTGTTCAAACATATATCTTCAATTGTGAAGTGTGATCTTATAAAATGATAAACTCACACACACATGATAAGAAATTTGAAAAAAAATACAGGCAATTCATATTCGAGGGCTTCTGAAAGTAGTCTTTTTTATGTGAAAATGTATAACCAGAATCTGATTTACAAGTTCACCTTAGAACATGAAAGATTAAGACACGTCCTACAAGCATCCCTTGCTAAGTGTTTCTTGAGCAAAGGAAGTACTTCACGGTATACTGATGAAATGCCTACTACAAGACCAATCATTATTTTCCATCTTAACCTCACCATTCTAAGTAGCTCAGAATTATAATTTTCAATCTTATGCATTTCATTTTGTGAAATTCATGCTACCTGTATCGAAATCGGCAATGTCAGCTTTGATGATCATGGGATCAGAGTGAGGAAAGATGATACCCTTTTCTTCTTCTTCGGAAAATGCGATTGGTTCCCATCCGATCCGTCAAATCTTGCTATAGTGTCCTTCAGTGACGCTGAGAACCTGTGGGTGCCGGCTGTCAAATGCTTGGTTTCTCGGGAGCCAGTCGCATACCAAGATATTGATCCAACTTGCCTTCGCTGATTAGGAGTTCGACAATTTTGTGAAGGGAAATGCACGATTCAGTGTCGTGGCCATTGTATTGATGATATCAGTAGAATACCCCCGTATCCTTGTCGCTTGGACGAGGAAGTTTCCTACTATCTAGCTTTGGTATCAGCTGATTTTCGTTTCCCAGGACGTACTCATAGGTCGTGTTAAGGAGGGTAAATACCTCGACTTGCCGATCCTTCGTGTTCTTGAAATTGAGTTGGCCTTCGGAGTCCTTGCCACATTTGTTCTCGTCCTACCGACCCTGAAAACTATCCCTCCTCTTTCCTCCCGCGAAAGGGGTGGACACCAGGGGTGTCGTTCGAAAGGGGGTGGGGCATTTTGTCTGGGTGGTTGGAAAGCGGTCGTGGGCTCGATCGATAGATGCCGATTGAGGGGTGGGCGCCGAAGGCTCTCCTTTTGCGTTGAAGTGTTCGGCCTTGGCGTATATTGCCTCCTGTTTCATTAATTCACCTTAGGTCATCCAGTTGTTGTTGTGGACCAAATAGCTCGAAGGCCGCTTCTGAATGTCGTGAACGATGCTGAATTTGGCTGCATATTCCCTTAAGGGTTCGTCGTCCTTTTGCCGGATGGTGCAGAGGTTGTCGGCAGAGTACAATCGATCGATCAGTCTGTATCATAAAATGATTGAGAAAAATCTGATTTAATTGATCGAAAGAGTCAACCGTACCTGGCCCCAGTCGGTAAAACTAGTTTATGGCGGCTCTGGCTAAGGTAGAGGGAAACAGCAGGCCTTGGCCCTCGTTGGTAAGTCCTTTGCACCCTAATGTCGATTGAAAGGTGTGTATGTGGGTGACAAGGTTCACTATTCCTGTGTAAAACGATATTCGGAGTTGTTGGGCATCCTTCTCATGTTTAAAGGTTCGAATTCGATCGGTGTATGGTCCCGACTAGATCTTGCCCTAAGTAGGCGTTCAAGATTGGTTCTGTTCTTCCTCGATCTGGTTGATCTTCTGGAGGAGGAGGCGGATAGTGGGATCGGCATGAGGCAGGTTGCCACAAAAGGCTTTTGTTCCCTAGGGAGCACCTGTCTGGTGACCTGTGGTTCGGTCAGAGGTCCGGGCATGATGGCTGCGCCGATCGTCCTCCAGTGTTGCCCGATTGTTCTGATGGCTAGATTGTCTGGGCTCTGCCGATCGATAGGAAGCCGTAGTCTCGGGAGAAGTTGCGACGTAGTCTGATTCGTCTGTTTCGTCCAGGCCGATTGTACTGTATCTTCGGAGGGGTGGGGACTTTGGTCCCAGATCGTTCAGACGCCGGTCGTCGTGCTTGGTCAGAACCTAGATCGGAGATTGTTGGCGCCCTCTGCATTGATCGTTGAGCCTGTCTCTACAGTCGAAATAGACTCAGTATTCTTGATGCCGATCGTTAGGGGAGGACACGAACAGTCGTCGGGAGGTGGAAGGTTTGGCTGCAGCTCGTTCCTTTTCCCTGCTGCGACCACTGGGCTTTGACACACTTTTATATGACTATTCCTACTGGAGGGCAGTGGTTCGTTCTGGATCCTCTCATAGTTGGGCCGAATGTGATTGCTGGTTGTAGAGTTCCCTCTGGGTGTCATCTAGTTTGGACGATAGGACGGTGTTGTGCTCCTGCATCTTCGTCATTTCTTGTTGTAAGGCTTCCATTTGGGCCTCCAATGTGTGTTGCAGGAAGGGTGTTTCCTTTCGGAGTGTGCTTGGTGGGGGAGTGGGGCTCGCTACGCCAGCCAAGCCGAGGATGGGACTATCGGTAGTCAGGGAAGTAGGTGGATTCATTTTTGCTCAAGAGAGATATGGGTCGATCGACGATCGAAGTTTCCCATAGATGGCGTCAATCTATTCGCGCTAAAACTAAACATATAGAGATAAGGCTAACTTACAGGTGAGGTGGATGGCTTGGACCCGAGGTGCCTTTGGTCCATTGCGTCCTTCCTCGAGGCGTGATGCTGGATTCGGCATGGCTCACTGAGCTGGTCTCAGCCTGGTTTACATTCCACGTGTCATGACGTGAGTGGGGTCATATATGGTACAAACAAGATGAAAGCTCCGATTTTTTTCCTTAAAAAACTTTAATATCCTAATTAGATTAATAGAAATCAAACTGCCTTTTTAAACAATGCTGCTGCCACTTGTGTTTCCATGAACCAAAACAAATCAGGAAAAGGAATTATACAAAGGGATGCTCTATTTTAATATGTAGAGAATTACGAATTTGGGTTCTGCCACTTGAGGATGTATATATACAGCTTTTAACTCATAGACTGTTTTGTTCTTATAATTTAGAAGAATACAAGTTGAAGAGAATATTGAAAAGACCAAATCATTATATAACCAACATTACTGGAGTCATAAGTTGAAGAAGAAACTAAAAACAATGATGCCTATGTTAACAGTATTCAACAAACAACGCAATTGTGCTCGTTTGTTTGTTGAATTCGCTGTTCGGCTTGTGGTAATATGAATGAAATTATCATCTATGAATTTGATTTGGCAGACCTTTTTATGAATGGAACATGGACAAATTAAGTGCCACACTAGCTATTTGATGATACGCTCAACAAAACTCGTTCATTTTCTTGGAAAAATCTCATTCTCAAATGCACCTTTCTAGACATGTTTGGGCATTACTTTATTAATCGTCAAAAGTCTACGTGCAGGCTCATTAACGATAGTGAACAGTTCATTGGAGAGGTATTTCATGGCATATTCTGAAGGGCGTGATTTCATGTTCTGCGACTTGTGCGGGACTACGCTAACATTGAGTTCAACTAAGCATGCTCAATGCCCCTTGTGCAAGCGTAAGATAAGTGTGAAAGGTAGAGGAAACTTGAGCTTTCAGCCATTCACGTTGACTTGCATGTTTAATCTATTTTCAAGTTTTAGATTTTATTTCAGATGACTTATGGATAAATAAATCCTCTCTGTATGCAGCAATGCATGTGAATGCATGCATGTATTCCCATGTCAGCACATGTGTGTTACTATATTTTAATCATATATGCTAATTCCAAATTGAATTTACTTTTTGGAATTGGTTTATATTCTAAATGTTATTTATGTTAATCATGTGTTGGTATTGGGCCTTGTATTCTTCTGAGCAGTACCATTTGTGCTACAAGTATTACTTCATAGTTTACAAACTTGTGTGGTACCACATTTGCCAAATTCACTGTGTTTGGATAGTTTGTTATGTATGGCATAAATACGATTTTCGTAGGTTTATAAATGACTCTTAAATATTAACCCTTAATATTTCCTCTCCTTGCTTTTGTATATTCCTAAAATGATTACCATTGTCTTCAGAGATCTCCGAAAGACAAATATCTTACACACCCACTGCTGAGGTATGCCCATGTTTCGTGACAAGTTCTTATGTCTTTCATAGGGATGTTATGAGAAGAAGGCTTTTCCATGACATTGGACCTAACAACACTGATTGGTTAAATGATCAATATCATTAGGTTATATTGCTTGCCTTTTATTTAATTGTTTTGCTTTTTTTTTATTGAATTTATTGTATTTCTTGCCTTTTATTTAATTAGTTATATTTCTTAATTAGTTGTATTGCTTTTTTTTAGTGAATAAAGAAATCATTCAATAAAATACTTTTTTATTCAACACATTGCATACATCAAACTAAAGCATAATTAAAAACAAAACACAACCAAAGCATAATTCAAAACAAAACACAAACAAACCATAATTCAAACAACGCTTACATCAACACAAAAACATAATTAAAAACAAAACATATTCACTTGACTTCATTCACCGTCATTGCCTCTCACCGCCCATAAGTGATCTATCAAGTCAACTTGACGCCGTTCATGAATATAAGACGATTGCATCTCCGTATATTGATCAATCCTATAGTTGTTGAAACAACCATCCCTAACCAACGGTTCATGCTTCAGTGGTTGTTCATTTGCTCCCATGGGCCTTTCAAAAATTCTTGTCAATGTCGTGTTCATGGGAACGGGTTCGAACACCTCTGGAGCATCAAATCATACTCACCCTCCACAATCATATTATAGAGGATGATGCGTGTCATCAAAATGTTCCGAAGCCCCTCCTCGTCAAACATACGATCAACACCCCTAATGATTGCCCACCGAGCTTAGAGGATACCAAAACACCTTTCCACATCTTTCCTGTAACCCTCTTGATAGGCAGTAAATAATTTTTCCTTCTCCGATCGGGGATGCGGAATTATTTTGACAAATGTCGTTTACCTTGGATAGATGCCATCTACTAGGTAGTACTTACCCCAGTAGACGGTATTGTTGAATTCGTAGGAGATATGAGGGGCTTGACCTCTCAACACATCGTTGAATACCGAGGATTGACCCAGCACGTTTAGGTCGTTTTGAAATCCGATAACTCCGAAAAAGGCATGGCAAACCCATGTATCGAATGAAGCAATGGCTTCTAGAATGATACTTTTTTTCCCTTTCCTATTCCCATAATCTCCTTGACAGGCACTTGGGCAATTCTTCTATTACCAGTGCATACAGTCGATGCTTCCAATCATGCCTAAAAAACCAAGAGTTTCGGCTTTTTGTATAAGCTTTTAGAGGTTCCTAGGTTAGCACTGGCAATGGGTCGTGTCGTGTCGGGTTCGTGTCGTGTCGAACTCTTAAACGTGTCAAGAAACCTCAACTCGTACACGACCCGTTTACTAATTGTGTCAAGAACTGCAAACCCAAAATGTGTTGTCCACGTGTTAGTCTTGAAAATTCGCTGCACATGCGGGGGCGTGTGAGAATGTGAAGGTAAGGAGTCCCACATTGGAAAGTTGAGAAACCTAGCAAGGGCTTATAAGGAGTTGAGTTAATCAACACAAGTATGCTAGAGATCTCATCAAAAAGGCGTCTGTGGATACATGTAGGCTTTGTAGCACTCCTTCTAAATCACATTATCAAGTCCTAACGGACGAAAGTATCCCTCTTTTTGATCCTAGATCCTTCCCGCTGTCAAAGTCTTGGGGGTGCTCTACAATCCGTGACGTTCACAAGACTAGACATTGCTTTTGCTGTTAACAAAGTCTGTCAATTTATGCACAGTCCCACAGATGTTCACTTTGGTCTTGTTAAACGAATCCCCAGATATTTGCAAGGAACATTGCAGTTTGGTGTCACGTTTTCTCCAGGGACCATGGTCTTATCTAGATATTGTGACGCAGATTGGGCTGGTGATCACAATACACGTAGGTCCACTACTGGTTATGTTGTGTTTCTTGGTTCCAATCCAATCTCTTGGACCTCCAAGAAGTAAGCTTCTGTCTCCCGTAGCTCTACATAAGCTGAATATCGAGCGCTTGCACACTGTGCTGCGGAAATCTCATGGTTTAGCACATGTGTATTACTATATTTTAATCATATATACTAATTCCAAATTGAATTTACTTTTTGGAATTGGTTTATATTCTAAATGTTATAGATGTTAATCATGTGTTGGTATTAGGCTTTGTATTCTTCTGAGCAGTACCATTTGTGTTGCAAGTATTACTTCATAGTTTACAAACTTGTGCGGTACCACATTTGCCAAATTCACGGTGTTTGGACAGTTTGTTATGTATGGCATAAATACTATTTTCGTAGGTTTATAAATGACTCTTAAATATTAACCCTTAATATTTCCTCTCCTTACTTTTGTATATTCCTAAAATGATTACCATTGTCTTCAGAGATCTCCAGAAGACAAATATCTTACACAACCACTGCTGAGGTATGCCCATGTTTCGTGACAAGTTCTTATGTCTTTCATAGCGGTTGCATTTAGTCGATATTATTATTAATTTGGTACTAATGCAAAAGCTACCCCACCCTCATCTCACCCCCAACCCCCCTCCCCCCCAAAACCCCAACACACACACACACACATATATACGTCTTACTGCCTAAGAAGAAAGTTCATAATCATTTTAATCTTAATCGATGTGGGCTTTTGTTTGTGTACTGGCACACTTGTAACAACCCAATCCTAAATTAATAGTTAATTATTAATCTATTCCAGTAAAAGACAATTATACCCTTAGAATATTTTAGTGGTTTAAAAATTGACTTTTTGACTGGGAAGGAATTTGGGGGTTTCAGTTATACCGTTGCGTAGAGTGCGACGAAACGAGTTCGTACACATGCGGCACACTCGATTCCGAGTTGTAACGAAGGAGGAAAGGTCTAGAAACAAAAAGGATGTTTTGGGAATTTTCATATTTGTTACTGTAGCAACAGTGCCGCTACAGTAATCGGGTTCTATTTATTTTTCCTCCCCCTCTGGTTCGAGCAGCCCCTCCCTTTCCCTCCTGTTACTATTCATCAGCATGGTTTTTGAGCCACCACAGTTGCATCCGACCACCGTTTGGGGTGGCACTGTTAGGAACCAACCCCTCCTTTGGGCCACAGCTTTAGCCCAAGAGACCATTTAGATATTTTCCCAAATAAGATATTTTACTTTTTCCCTTGTATTCAGGAGTTGGTTAGTTTCTCCCTCAACCGATTGCCAGTTGGCAATCGAAGCTAGCTGTATACAACACCAACCTGCTTGGTGTAGAAGGCATGAATGAATTATAGTTGATTTCCTTTCTTTTTCTTCCTTCTATTTTGCTGCGTTTCTCTTTCAGGTCCAAGGTCCCAACAGGCACCGGTCCGAAACGAACCGGCTTGACGCCCTCTTCCTACCCCACCCCTCCTCCGTCGTTAACAGCAACACCAGTCGCCGGAAACAGCCCGAGAATAGCCGATTTCTAACAGAACTTTGGAGCTCTCGCTCTTCGTCATTCGGCCACCAAATCAGTCGAGTGAGGTTTGGTTTTCTAGCTATTTTCCATGCTCTAGCTGCTGGTTGGATAGGATTTCAGGAATTCCAAGCGTAAACACTTCGATTTCCAAGTTAGGTTTCAGCCGGTTTTGTGGGTGCAATTCCGGCCACTTCTGGCCAGTTTTTGGGGTAGGTCCAAAACAAAAGTGGCTCCAAATAGGGTGTTACACCTAGGGTAGGAGTCTTGAACCGTGAGTTTTTCCGGCTAAGCGTTATCGCTTTAGGCACCACACGCTGCCAGCGCGTGTGGCGGGGCGCGGACAGCAGGGTGGGGGCCACAATCAGCTCTAGAGTAATCCCTTAGTCCACACAAGCGCGTAGGATTTCGCGGATCTTAATTCAGATAACATTTGAACCCCGAACGGATCTCGCATATTGTGCGATTTCCGGGTTCAATACGTTTGAACCGTTGGATCGCAGTCAATTTCAAGTATGTTGATCTAGGTAATTCCAGGAGCGTATAGTATTTGACAGATCGTAAAACGGAGTCCCGGTTACTCCAGGAATGTTAGCCCTAGAGCGAGGTTTACAATAAACAAACCAGTTGTAGATCAGGAATAGAGGAAAGAACTACGTGTGGCTTGATCCCTCAGTAAGGGTATGTATGCAGCCTACAGTTATCAAGTGCAGCCACGAGTTAGGGCCTTAGAGTTTGTGTTATTGTTTTTCAGGGCATTTTGGTCTTTTACAACTCACAGCCACCAGGTGTTAGTTTTAAACAGGTTTTGATCCGGATTCCAAAGTGGAAATTGGGTCAGGTCGTTTCAACACTAGTCCCCTTTTTTTTTCCTTTTTCGGGGTGGGGAGAGATGGTGATGCTTGAATTGAGTTGTTTGTATCGCCAAACCAAGGCATTACTCTATATGTGTCCTTGTTGTAGGATATTAGAAGGGAGCTAGGCATATCAGTAATTCGTGAAGAAAGAGTGCAATTGCAAAAGGTAGCTGTGGTTTTTAGTTTTCATTTAAGGTGTGGTATTTGTTTGGGAATCTACTTGTAATTTTTCTATACTATTTTTCCTCTTAATAGACAGATGCTAAAACATGTGAAAAATGTGGCCACAATGAGCATACATATTATTCCAGACAGGTATTCTACAAACGCCCAATCATCTTCTTCTGCCTCTTATTTTTCCTGTCATCTAATTATCTTCTATGTTGCCTTGTTTTCTTTCTTTAATATCTTTTTGTATAGATGCGATCAACAGATGAAGGAGCAACTACTTTCTATGTGTGCACCAATTGCCAGCACCAGTTTACTGAGAATTGATATGTTAGAGGTTATATAACATACTAAGAGGATCAAAATGTATGCGTTATGTCACTAACAAAAAGCGTGTTCGTAATTGAGTGTGGTGTAGACATGTAGGATATTTAAGATTTCTCTGATATCAAATTTTGAAGCTGTACTGTACCTAGGATTAGAATAGAGTGAGTCAAGAATCTTTATATCCTATTTTTGCACCAAATGTTAATTGCAAATTGTTTTCCTTGTGTGCTTTCCCTTCTGCCATGAAAGGAACGAGCTTGCCAAAGTGAAAAGAGCTTGTTTGCAGCATGATATCCTAACATATTAAGCAAAGTGATGGACTGTTTGTTACAGTGCCGGTCCTGAGTTTTCAAAGGCCCAGGGCGAAATTCTACAGTGTGCGCTACACACATTAATCACTAACACTAACACTAGTATACTTTTTTTAGACAGTATTTATTTCATTGGTTTATCAATTGTTTTATCAACTAAGCATTAGTTTTTTCGAGAAAGTATTTATTCCAAGATATTTTTAGACTTTGAGCAATGTCTTTCATATTCCTAAACAATGAAAACAAATGTCTAACTATAGATACCAGTGAGTCAAAGAATTTCAAGAATTTTTACCAAAAAAAAAAAAAAAAGAATTTCAAGAATGCAAGTCAAGCCAATATCAAAGAATTTCTTTTAAAACTCTCATCATGGATCCTTTTTCCAAAATTTCAGATCCATTTCAATATCCTATTCCTAAATTATGAAAAACAATGTGTATTTAATTTTGATTAACTTACAAGAAAAATCGAAAAAAAGAAAAAAAGGAAATCATCCATGTTATTTTCGCAGAAGAACAATTCCAACAATAAAGCAAGGTTTCTATTTGAAAAGAAAACCCCAGAATAGTACATCTATTAGTGATTCAAAGAAGTTGAATGAATCAATCCAAAAAAAGCCATGATTTAAATGACTTAGAAGAGAAATCGATAGAGAAAAAGACGATAGGAAAAAAAAAAAAAAAAAAGCAAATCACCCATGGTTAATTTTTGCAGAGGACGAAACTGAAGAGTGAAACATAAATGAACTTACCATCATTGGCGTCAGGGAGAAATTCAGTAAGAGTTCTTGTGAAAAATCTGATTGGGAGGAGGTAGGATAGGAGGTCTAAGAAAAGATGTGAAAAATCTACAAACTAATTAAATTTAAAAAAATCATATTTTCTTTTTCATTTGATATCAAAACAAACAAGGACCAATTTTTCACTAAACAAAAGCCCACACTTTGGATTTTGGTATCTCCCCAATCTACCAACAGAAAAATTAATTTAGGGATTCATAACTCTGGAACTATTAGGAGAGGAGAGGCTTAGATGAGATGAGATGAGATGAGTGTTAGAATTCTTAGTTTGTATATGTATTTTCAGATTAGGAAGAGATGTATTTTCTGGAGATTTCAGCTAGAGAGAATGAAGAGAAATGAGGAAGGCACTGTTCTATTGAATTCTTACAATCTGCAGCTTACATAGTGTGTCTGACAGAGAGAGAAATGTGATTCTCTTCTAACAGAATTACAACTGTCACCCTATTAGGTGCTTACACGTGTCATACCAAATCTAAGCTAGAGAATCCACCTAGACTATGATCTAATGGTTCTCATTACATCATTTAAAATAGACAGAACAGAAAATAGAAAATGACTTCTGCCTAAGAAATCAGGCAGAACATGACTTCTGCTCTAAGAAATCAGGCAGAACAGGATTATATTTCAACATACACAACCTATATTAGGCTATAATTACTTCTTGCATTATAAGGTAAGTACATATAAACCTAGAAGATGCAGAATTATCTTAATGATAGCAGAAAACTAAAATTGTTTCATCACTTACTTTAAATGATGCTCATTAATGATCGTGTAATAACTGTTCATTAAGTTTATTGCAAGTGAAAATAGCTTAACGGTTAAAGTTGAATTTACATGTCCAATGCAGATGCAAAGCTAGCTGACAATTACGTTATGGATTTTACACCTGTGATTGATAAATCTTGCAACATTTCCATAAATTGTAGCATCCAAGTCAGCTCCTACCCCCTCTTACCAAGTCAGCTTCTCCCTGGCATCAACCTTCCTTCTTGTGAAAAGGGCAATCTGCATGAAATAAATAAAAGAAATCATATTTACTTGTATAAAGAATTGGTTCGACTAGTAGTACGAAGAAGATCGAAGGGATGAGATCATTGAATGCTGAAAAATCATACATGATAGTAGTGATGATCTGGGTTCTCCACTTCCACCGGGATCTCTACCAAGGTAGCATCAGAACATCTGACCAATAAATGTAAAACGTTTCAGTCGAAGATTTTAGCAACAACAAAAAAGTATTCAAGGAGAGGAGCAAATTAGCCTGCTCTCATCAATCAAGATATCGAAGAACACAAACCATTCCGGCACAGAATGACATTGAGACAGCTTCAATAAGAAACATGGCTCTTAATATA
>NC_024127.1:24502539-24526155 GCF_000346735.1 Prunus mume
GGAATATGAAAGAATAAGAGAGATGATAAACAAAAAAACACCCAAAAAAAGAATCATACATGAATATAAACTCAAATATATATATATATATATATATATCCCCTTCTATTGAGGGATCCTTCAAATAATTTTATTTGAGGGACGCCCTTTAGGGTACCCTACAATTTTTTTTCCGATGATCTAAACCATCTATTTTTTAGGTCTTCATTCATAGATCATTCTTACAAAAAATTAGACAAATCGGAAACCGTTTCAACATCCAATTGTGTCTTACAAAATAAATGAATACAGTGCTTCAAGAAAGTACTAAAATTTCAACAACTCAATTGAATAGTCAAATGATATCGGATTCAAGTGATTTTTTGTAGAGATGATATTTGAATGTGTATCTACAAAATAGAAGGTTTGGTTTGGATTAGTGAAATGCAATCCGGAGTGGGCTCTACAAGGGGTGTCCCTTAAATAAGCTTATTTGAGAGATCCCTCAATAGAAGCTCTCTGTATATATATATATATATATACAGCCCACCAATACAATAGGGCCCACCTATATTATAGAGGTGGTACAATTGTGGTATGAAAAATGTGGTAAGCCTAGCATTTTCCATATAGAGGCTACTTTCCATAATTTCCATAATTGAGAGAGAGAGAGAGAGAGAGAGAGAGAGAGAGAGAGAGAGATGGGAGGGAATATTGTATGAGAACTTCTTTTTTTCTTCTAATTTCCATAATTTGTTTTGTTAAAAAAAAATAAAATCTGCCACAAAAGACTATTTATTTGGTTCATGTGATATATCATTATACAAAAAGCTTGAGAAATTCGAATGCATATCTCTTAGCTAGCGGCAATGTTATTCTCAGTTCACTGTAATTTATTCCCACCTCAGAAAAGAAGCAAATTTCCAACTTGGAGAAGTATCTACCGCACAACTTTATAAAATTGGCTTAAAGTTCATGAGAAAGTGAAAATTATATAAACCGTATCTTATACTTTTCTAAGTTCATGTGATCTCAAGGTTACTATAGACTGTAATTAAAGATATATATATATAGAGTATTGGCCATTCAATGTGGCGATGCTATAATAGAATTTTCAATCAATGTTATTCAATGTAGTATGATTGGATTAGTTTAATCAAATCGTATTGCTTGGTAATCAAATGTGAACAACGATTGGACAAGAATTTATTCCACCATAATCCTATCAAGTGCTTTTTTTGCAGCTAAACTAATCCTTACCAAAAAAAAAAAAAATAGAGGATAATTCAACTACTTCGACCTTATATATGGTTGCAAACCAAAGAATTGGTGTTAAGGTTATGATTTGAGGAACCCAGCGCCATGGCCCTAACTAGTGTAGAGACTCAAGGGCCGGCGTTAGGAACCAACCCCATACTTCGGGACCCAAACAATGTATATGGACTTTGACAAGCCCAGCCTCGATAACATAATCACAAAATTCGACATACAACACTTAGGATCTCGGGATCTGGGACCAGGATTCCTAACCCAGGTGCTCGGTATCCAGACTTTGGGCCTAGAACGCCTATGGTGCTTGAGAGCAAGGCCCAAGTAATTGTACGAAAAAGCAGTCAATTAATTGTATAAAGGAGACCCAAAAATTATAAGCTCTCCCCAAAGGAAAATATAAAATTAAAAAGGACATGACAGGCTCAATATCACCCAAAAAGGACATGAGGTGAACATCTTTTTTTTAGGTTTTCCTGGATTTGCTTAGTGGTTCTTTATTCCTTGGAATTGTTGTTGGGTTTTCTTGGATCATGTAATGTTATGGTAATGGGTTTCAGTGGAGATCGATGGAAGGCTATGTTTTATATATATTTTAAGTTTTAACAGTTGGGTACAAAATTTGATTGAAGTACTAAATTGCCACGTATAAAAGTTTGGGTACAAAGGTCAAAGTTCAGCATCAAAATAAAAACCAATATTTTTTTTTAATGAAAAGAAAATAAAACAAAATGTAAATCCTTTTTTTTTTGCTTTTGATCACAAATCCCCTCCAGCTTACCCATTCTTTATGCACTGCTAGGAATGATCAACACACCCATGAATCTTCCACAACCTCTCAAGGCACCCATGCATGGACCTCAGCATCAGCACTGCAGCTGTTACAATACATTCTTTCAAGATCTACAACTTTCTTCTTTTACAAAATTTATCATTATAGAGAATCTTAATTTCAATCTATCTCCTATTGATAATTAAAAAATCATAAAAGTTGTAATATAAAAATGTTTGGGCCTAAATTCTGTGAGCCCAGCCTATTTATGCAGCCCACAAAACATGAGCACACCTTGGGCTTGATGTTTTAGAGAAATTGAAGAGCAGCCCAAAATGGAGAAAGCGCAGACTAATTTCTCGAAATTCTGCAAGCCAAGACCAGAATTTTTCAAAACCATGATATATGACCAGTCTTGAGCTTTGAAGAAAAGGAGAGCGGCCCAATCAACATTAAAGGCCCATGTCTTTTGCAAAAATGACAGAGGTTTAAAAATTAAATAATCAATAAATAAATCAATAAAATTACCAACTAAATGGTAATTCGTCACCAAGCAGGTCGATAAACTTCTAAGAAATTGGATTAGGCTCGACTTCTAAAGAATTCTCACCACTTGATCTCAAAAACAAGTCAACAGATCTTTTCATACTAAAAATGGTTTTTCCAGAAGAGCCCCACGTGACTACTTGACTTGGAAAAGTCAAAAATTTCAACTGTCACAGAGGAGTTGACAGAGAGTTAATGAAGGCATGTATAAAAGGAAGACTTCTCTTAATCTTTTTAGCCAAAAAATCAAAATCCCTTTCTATATACAGAGAAATTCTACACCAAAGCAGGTGTCATTTCCAAGGGATAAGCAGACTACATTTTCTAAAGAGATAAGTAGGGAGCAGAGAGTTGTTCATTAGGAAAAGCAAACTAACCATCATGACAGATTGCATTCTTACAAAGGGCAGTTAAAGAGTAAGAAGGGATTAGGTTTCCTTTTAGGAAAGGCAGGGAAGTGATCACCATAAAAACTGACTGTTGATAGCTTTTCTGCCAAAATAGATAAACTCCCCCTTTTCTTGGCATTTAAAATAAAAGATCTTCCTTTTGGAAAATCTGCCGCCCATTATTAAAAGATTAGAAGCCACACTCCAACATTTTCTATAAATATGAGAGGAAGTGAACAGATCAAAAGGACAGCCAAAAAATCAATCAAAACAAAAACTCTCAAGGTCACAATTGACAAATGCAAAATGATCACTTGATCTCAAAAGCCTTCAAATACTGAAGCAGCCAAAGCTCATTCAGCCACAAAAAACAAGTCAGCTATAATTCAAAACCTCTGATTTTTAGTTCAGTTCAGAAAAATAGTTCTACAAAGTGAGATTTCTCTCGTTACAAATTTGGTTCAGTATAAGCCAAATCAAGCAGAGTCAGGGTTTTTATAAACATGAAATCCTCAACAAATTTATGGAAAGCCCTAATCAAGCAGAACATGTACTATAGTGTAGTTTCAGCTCAGTAATCATCAAGTCCAGCCACTTCTGCCTCTTTTAGATTGAAGAAGCTCTAATTTTGCCCTTTCAAAAAGCCTTCCAAGGCTTGAAATAGATTAAAGCTCTGCCAAACTTGAACGTTGGTATTGATTTACAGCTGAAACTTGACAGTTGAAGGTGTTGATGGTCCAATCCAGCACATACATACCCAATCCAGTCCGGATCAAAGGCAGCTATCCGGGCAGAAATTGAAGTCCAACGCTCTTTTGTCTTTTTTAGAGTTGGTCTTTCCCTTTCTGAGCTTTGTAAAAGGTAGTTCTTCCTAAAACAGTTCACTTTCTTATCATTACTTCTGGCCAGAACTACTAGTTTTTGTACTGAGAAAAATTGTGAAGTCCTCACCAGTCTGGGGCAAGAAAAGAACTTACTTGTGAGATATTCCTCACCCAAATTCACAATCGCTTGTTTAGAAGTCAATAACTTGGGGCGCACGTTATCTATTTTTAAGAAGTCTGCTAGGGTTTTCGTTGCTAGCAGTGGCACGCTCATACACAAAAGAAAGTTGACTTGTTGACCACCAATAGTTTTCAAGCTAATGGGGAACTTTACCCTACCATCATAGGATTAAAATCAAAACGGGTGAACAAAAAATAACTTGAATAGCAAAAGACCAATTATCGTCCACCATCATAAGGCTCAATCATTTGGATTTCATTTTGCATGCTCTTGTCATCCTCTGCACTAGTAATAATACCACTAGAACCAGCATCATCACCTTCACCTCTAACATCCACAACATAAGCATTTGAAGGTGAACCAAGCAAGCAGTCAGTTTCTTTGGGAGATGGAGAAAAATTAGCCTTTCCTCCTGGATGCTTTTCCATGCTTCGCATTATCCCCTCGAGCTCGGCAGCTACTTCTTTCATACAAGGCCTTTCCTCCCCTCTAACCTTCAAACATCTTTTCGCCAGATAGCTTACTTTTTCGGCTGTCTCAAAATTTCCCACGTCGATTATTTCACCATCAAGAATTTGAACTAAGTGACCTCGTTCCATTGAGCGAAGAAAGAAGTTTGCTAGGTTTCTGTCTACAGCAGACCTTTCAAAAGACACTGCCTTTTGACTTGTTAGTAGCTCCAATAGGACAACTCCAAAGCTGTAGACATCGCTCTTTTGTGTTAGCGTTGCTGATTGAATGTATTCAGGATCTAAGTATCCGAGTGTCCCTTGCACTAAAGTTGATATTTGATCGTGATCTTCGTGAACCAATCGTGAACCTCTGAAGTCTGCAACTTTTGCTGTGTAACTTTTATCCAATAATATATTTATTGTCTTCAAATCTCGGTGTATGATTGACATGGAGTGCAAGTATGCTAATGCTCCTGCAGTTTCTGCTGCTATCTTCATTCTTAATTCAAATGAGAGTCCGGATCCTATGCCTTCTTTGTGAATTTGCTGATAGAGAGTCCCTTTGTCCAGGAACTCATAAACCATTAAACTCATTTTTGCCTCAAAACAACAACCTAAAAGCTTGACGATGTTTCTGTGGTTGATCTGAGAAAGAATAAGAGCCTCATTAACGGAGTTAACGCTAGTGGATGGCGCATGAATAATCATGGACTTTTTTATGGCAACAACTTTTTTATCTGGTAGTAACCCTTTGTAAACTATTCCACAGGCTCCTTCACCAACCCTTGTACTTTCATGGTAATTTTTCGTGGCCTTCTTAAGTTCTTGTGCAGTAAAGATTGTGTGCGATCCCTCAACATATGGTGGTGTTGTCTCAACCAATGTTGGTGTTGTATCAACAGGTCCTAGATGAAGATCGACCAATTTTTCTTTGAGTTTTCCGTACTTTTTGATGAAATGCACCCCGAATTTAAAGACAACACTCTTCATATCACTGGCCATTAGAATAAGGGCTTCAACATCACCAATTACCCTAGCAGACTCTGTTGCTGTGGGTAACGTCTGAGGAAAAGAGGTCGAGAACGGCCAAGCTAGAAGATTTTCTCCACATAATTCTCTTGCACCTTGCAGCAAAATGGAACCGCCATTCTTTTCAATGGCTACATGTCCTTCTACAATGAAGATCATCATTTTAAGGGGTTCGCCCTCTCGAAGAATGAGATTGTTTTTAGAATACTTCATGGGCTTGAGATGCTGACAAATTGCTTTTAACACTTGTTCATCCATGTTTTGAAGTTCTCGCACCTACGATTAATGAATGTGATTAATTTAATTGCTTTGAAGAATTGAAGTGCTCTTGTTATATATGATCATGCTACAACTATAGTCAAGGGTTTGGACAAACTTACCTTCTTCAACCTAGTCAACGGCATACAACTTTTGATCTGGTTTTCAAGATCCAAGGGAAGAGTAGGAAGGAAATTATCCAAGTCAACATTCCTGTTTTCTTCAAATTCTTGTTCTACCTTTTCCATGATCTGCAACTTTATATCCTTCTGCGACCTCCGAGGGATGCCATTTTTAGGCAACCATAATTCTAGCTCTTGACCTTTCGCTTCCATTTTCCGTTTTATTTTCATCTTGTGTCTATGCACCTGTATTCTTGTAGTGTCCAAGGACAAATATGTCTATTCCACAACAAGCAAGTGAGAGTTATATTCTAATTAAAGTATAATACAATGATCAATCATATGCATTGATCATTGTGAGTTACGAAACATATTCAAATAAAAAATTCAGCGAAAATATACATTATATATATATAGACACCATTAAATGAGACAATAAAAAATCATTACATAAGCAAATTGACCCAAAAAAAAAGAAGAAGAAACAATCGTCAAGCTTGGCTGTATCCATGGTGAAGGCAAAAAAAAGAAAAGAATAGAAGAATACACAGTAAATATTCCTTGGCCGTATCCATGGTGAAGGCAAGCTGTCCTTGGAAATATGTGGGTGCATCGAGAGAATGTTGGGAGTGATGTTGGTTGGAACTTGGGTGTGTTTAGTAGTTTCTTGAGTGAATTATTGTTTTGTATGATAAAAAACAAATTTATGAATAAAGTTAAAACCACATGGAAATAATTGAAAAAGAAAAAAAAAAAACCCAAAGCTACAGGATCAAAATGGCATCAAGAAATTTTTATATATATATATATATAATTAAATGGGGCACCAACCTGCAAATTTCCAATGAGATATATAAATAGTAGCAAGCCAGTTATAGAAATAAAAACCACAAAGAGGTTTTCCCAAGTCCTAGTACTGGGTTGGAGGTTAGATCCAAGAGAACTGCAAAAATAAATGGAGCAATATAAGATGCAAGTATAAAGTTACAAATTCAATATGCTTAAGTAAAAAAATATTGCCAACATGGTCTAGCCCAGTGGAAAAATGTCTTGATTTGCAGACTAGTGATCTCAGGTTCAAAGTCCTATGGCACCTTGTTATTGTGTGTGTGTGTGTGTGTGTGAAACCCTACCTTAGACTATCGCTTGTACTAAAGAAAATTTAAGAAAATACAACACACTTTTTTGTGTTCAAAGGAGGCGTGGGCAGAGTCTGGTTCTCACCCCAAATCGGAATTGAAACTGATATTATTCATCCGGTTCAGTTTGGTTTGTTTTTGTCGAAAACATTATTTGTTCTGATGTGGTTCAGTTTGCTCATAAGTCGGTTCAATTTTCGATTTTGGAACAGAATCTTTTGTTTTGAATTTTGAATTTCTTTTTTTCACAAAACCACACTAAAATGTTATTTTTTTGGCTTAAAAATTCACAAATGGCCAAATTTCATGTAAAGGGATGTGATTGGGACTAGAAAAGAGAGGTGATTTGGAGTTAGACTTTGGGAAAGATTAGTTTTATTTTATTTTTTGTTGAAATCAGTGCATTAATAAACCCAAAAGGACAAGAAATACACAACTAGAACAGCAAGAGAAACAAATACGTACAAAAGGGGGGAGAATCCACTAGAACCAAGCTCCGAACTAACTAAAGGATCAGAACCCCTAACAAAAATGAAAACTAAATAAAAAACAGGGGCACTAAAGTGTCCCAATACAAAAGTGACAAAAAGGAAAAACCGAGCACACAGTGCCGTGACCACCACCACGAGGACCGATAACGAACCACCATGGCCACATACGAGGATAGTCAACCTCCACATAGATTAGCATAGCTGCACATATAGACCCACAAGTATACCAAAAATTGCCCAGAACACATTCATTCATCAACCTGAAGACACGAACCCAAGACTCACCACCTCCAGCAAACCCGAATCTTCAAGTGCACCATAGAGAAAGCAACAACCACGCAAAGAAAAACCCCGAGATAAACCAACCCAAGGCCAAATGTACCAACACCAAAGGAACCAAAGGACTAGAAGGAGGTGGTGCAAGCACCGGAGCACAGATTCCACTCACCTTCCGATATACACACGATAAATTGTGTTTAGGTGCAGCTGCTACCGCCCAAGGGAGAGGGCAAATCCTAGATTGGGAGGAGGCCAGAATAGGGAGGGGTGTAAAGGATGAAACATATGTGATTGTGGGGAAAGTTTGGAGAATACAAGGGGACACAAATAAAATTTGGGACAATAGCCACAAAAGGGAATGCTAGCAACCTTCTCTCTAACCTTATCCTTTGGACCTTCTCCATTTTTTGTTTGACATGTGTCATTCTCCTTACACTTAAAACAATGTCATTAATATATTATACAAGCTAACTTTTGCTTTCCAAGTTTACCCTTATTAAATGTATTCAATTTATCCAAAAAAAATTCACAACTTTCTTACCATCTTAATAAATTTTTTTTAACATCAATTTTTTTTTTTAAAGAAAATGTTTGTTAAAAAAAAAAAGTCTAAACTTGATGTTAAAAAAAAGGGACATTTCCTATTTTTTTTAAAAGCGGACATTTTCTTAAATTCAAAAAATTTGACGTTAAAAAATAATAATAAGATGTTGAGAAATTTGTGAAATTTTTTTGGGATAAATTGAATACATTTAATAAGGGTAAACTTGGAAATTAAAAGTTAACTTGTATAATATATTAATGACATTGTTTTAAGTGTAAGGAGAATAACACATGTCAAGGAAAAAAGGGAAAAGGTCCAAAGAAGAAGGTTAGAGAGAAGGTTGCTAGCATTCCTCTAGCCACAAAATACCAAGCATAAAGCTGGAGCAGCCACCACAGGGTGGGGAGGAGCCACCATCTCACCAAGGAATCAGACTTAGGCAAAAAATAAAAAGACAATGAAAACCACACCCATAGAAGGGAAGGGGAGAATCAGAAAGAAAAGATGAAGGAGAAGGAGAGGGGGAAGGAGGTCCATGGGAGATAAGACGGGACGGAGAGGAGGAGACCTCCTCCCCTACGTGGCTAGCGACGCCAGGAAACCCAGAGGGGATCGGAGCGCTGTAACACCCCGACTCTATTTAAACGGTTAAAATTAAATTAACTGTGAAATTACGAAACTACCCTTGGGGTAGGGTATTTTGGTCATTTTCTTATCCGGAAGGATTTTGGGACCACAAGTGGTTTAGTTGTGTAAATGGTTTTGAGATGAATTCGTAGACAGGCGGTAGGCTTGAATCGGAGTTATAACGAAGTGATGGCGATGAAATTTCTTTCGGTGGCAAACTCGTAAATAAGTCGAAAAGGTATTTGTAAAAAATCAGTTTTTCATTTCAGTTCACCTCTCTCTCTCCCGTGCGCTATCTCTCTCTCCCGCGAACTCTCTCTCTCTCGTCACTGTTCACCCGAACAGAATTCTCCACACTGCCACCACTTCCGGCCACCGCTGCTCTCGAGACTGGTCCCAAAAGCTTCGTCTCGACGTCCTGGTCAAGACCCAATAGCTTCCGGTTGTTGCGCCGCCGCCTTCGCCGTCCATTTCAGGTAAAATTGGTGGGGTTTCTCCTTCGTTTTATCTGTTCTAGCTGCCTGTTGCTTAGGATTGAAACGATTTTGAGGTTTTGGAAGTTATTTTCGAATTAGGTTTTTGGCCGGTTTTCAATTCGAAATTCCGGCCAGTTCCCGGTGGTTTTGGGCTTCGCCGTAGTTGAATGAAGTGCTCCCCTAGTTGAGTAGGACCTGTAGCCGGGAGGGTGATTTGTGATTTGGAGTTTTTCTGTCGCCGGAATTTCTCTGCACACCCGCTTGCTGCCGGCGCGTGTGGTGGCGCGTGGGCAAGGGTGGTGGGGCTGCAAACTGTTCCAATGTGATCTTTTTTTCGGTAAGGATATTTCCTCGCCGGTCGTACTTTTGAGTACGTTTACGAGAGTCTAATCTCTCGGGCCTCTTAAGTTGAGTGGTGGATTTCGTGAAGCATTATTCACGGATTACGGATTTGAGATCCGGTATATATATGTTTATGTTTATGTTATCTCATATGATTATTATTATTATGTATATGATATATATTTATTTATATGAATGTTCCTTCGTTCTATTTTTCGGTAAGGATATTTCCTCGCCGGTCGTACTTTTGAGTACGTTTACGAGAGTCTAATCTCTCGGGCCTCTTAAGTTGAGTGGTGGATTTCGTGAAGCATTATTCACGGATTACGGATTTGAGATCCGGTATATATATGTTTATGTTTATGTTATCTCATATGATTATTATTATTATGTATATGATATATATTTATTTATATGAATGTTCCTTCGTTCTATTTTTCGGTAAGGATATTTCCTCGCCGGTCGTACTTTTGAGTACGTTTACGAGAGTCTAATCTCTCGGGCCTCTTAAGTTGAGTGGTGGATTTCGTGAAGCATTATTCACGGATTACGGATTTGAGATCCGGTATATATATGTTTATGTTTATGTTATCTCATATGATTATTATTATTATGTATATGATATATATTTATTTATATGAATGTTCCTTCGTTCTATTTTTCGGTAAGGATATTTCCTCGCCGGTCGTACTTTTGAGTACGTTTACGAGAGTCTAATCTCTCGGGCCTCTTAAGTTGAGTGGTGGATTTCGTGAAGCATTATTCACGGATTACGGATTTGAGATCCGGTATATATATGTTTATGTTTATGTTATCTCATATGATTATTATTATTATGTATATGATATATATTTATTTATATGAATGTTCCTTCGTTCTATTTTTCGGTAAGGATATTTCCTCGCCGGTCGTACTTTTGAGTACGTTTACGAGAGTCTAATCTCTCGGGCCTCTTAAGTTGAGTGGTGGATTTCGTGAAGCATTATTCACGGATTACGGATTTGAGATCCGGTATATATATGTTTATGTTTATGTTATCTCATATGATTATTATTATTATGTATATGATATATATTTATTTATATGAATGTTCCTTCGTTCTATTTTTCGGTAAGGATATTTCCTCGCCGGTCGTACTTTTGAGTACGTTTACGAGAGTCTAATCTCTCGGGCCTCTTAAGTTGAGTGGTGGATTTCGTGAAGCATTATTCACGGATTACGGATTTGAGATCCGGTATATATATGTTTATGTTTATGTTATCTCATATGATTATTATTATTATGTATATGATATATATTTATTTATATGAATGTTCCTTCGTTCTATTTTTCGGTAAGGATATTTCCTCGCCGGTCGTACTTTTGAGTACGTTTACGAGAGTCTAATCTCTCGGGACTCTTAAGTTGAGTGGTGGTTTTCGTGAAGCATGATTCACGGATTACGGATTTGAGATCCGGTATATATATATGTTCGTGTATGTTTATATTCTTTTTTCTGTTGGTTGTTATGCTTATAGTTTCATTGTTTGTTTTTGATAAAGGTGGGGGTTATACTACTTTGATTTCTTTTGAACTGAACTTGATTTTTGTCCACTCACAACTTTCTATTTTGCGCCCCCAGCCAGTAGCGACTGAGCTTTGCAGTTGAGCCGGACCGGGTGCATCTTGGAACTTGAGTCTTCGTAAAGACTCTTGGTGCTTTGTTTATCCTTTCAGTTAAACGGTACTTCGGTTGTATTTTGAATTCCTTAGATATGCTCTGTATCGCCCGCTGAGGGTTTAATTTTGTGAGGCCGGAGGCCTTTGTTGTAAAGTGTTTTGTTGCTTGTAAAGCATGCTGCCAGTTGGTTGTATGTAACTGTAAATTTTGAACATGTTGAAGTTTGGAAATGTTCAATTTACAGGGGAGACTCCGCCAAATTTTTGGTGAAAAGTCTCAATCTTTACTAAGTGGGCCCGGCATTAGGTTGATGTCGGTAATTAGGCGGGGCCCGTCCCGGATTCCGAGGAAATTCGGGGCGGGTCTTGTCAAGCGCGATGCTGGCAAGGACTGGATCTAAGGTGGCTTTCTACAGGAGTGGGTACGGCTGGGGGTCATGGATCTCAATTGGTTGGCTATGGAGGAGGAAGGGTTGGGCTATGGGTTGGGGAAGGGTAGAGACAGAGTGCGCGCTCACATTCTAGGGGAAAGATTAGTTACGGACTTAGAAATTTTGCATTAGGCTTAAAAAATTTATTAAAAAAAAATACACAATCAGTCTGGTTTGCCCTGGTTCAGTTTTTTCACTATAATAACTAAAATTAAAATCGTCCTTTTTTTGTCAACTCGGTTAGTTTTTTGTAAACACTGTTTTTTAGCCCAATTTTGCTCGGTTTTCCGGTTTGAATGCCCATCCTAGTTCAAATCATTATTGCGAATTCTCGAAATGCCCAAACTGAAGCCCATGACCTGGATTATTTTTAGTTTTTCCACTCCTACAACAATCCAATGTGATTTAAAATTTGTAAATTTTCTAAAACTTTCAGGACTTATTAATTATTGTAAACTTTAGTATGTGGACTGTATATTGATTTCTTTGTCGCGTAGTTCCGTTAATTTAGAATATGTAATTTACGTATTAGTCCTCAAGATTTGGGAGAATAGAACCTTTTAGTCAAGCGATATTCTAAATTAACTTTAAATTAATCTAATTTAAAGGGAAGGAAATTCGAACTTAAAATGTAAGGTAGTAGATACACTATCTTGACAAACTGAACTAACCCACAGCTGTCCAATATGTGAGAGTTAACTATAAACGATGAGCGAGACTCTTACAATAATGAGTAAAAAGAATTGCAATGATCAAAGTATTGAAAATTAATTGAAAAAAAAGAGGTAAAGGGCCCTAAAAAACGAAAAAAACTTACATGCAACAAGGATGTCACAGTGGCGGAATCTCAAACCTATCACACATTGCCATATCGAGTTAAAATACATGGCTATAGGTGATTGGCTTGGGATAACGCCATGGTGGTAACCCAATATAGATAATTTTGTTCTTAAAAACCGAAAGCTATATGCCGAGAAATAAATTCAAAAGAAAAAGCCAGTGATTAGAAAATCTCAATCCATTTAGGTGGCAAGTGACAATAATAAATGTGTCGTGGTACGTATTTGTTAGGATCGTATCACATATAAGTTGGTCACAAGATAACAAAGAAAAAAAAACAAAAGACAAGGAAACAAGAATAAACAAGACTGAGAAAATGACAACCACTTTTGAAAAAATTTAAAGTTGCATATCTAAGAAAATACGCAATAAATATGGAATAGTTGAAAAAAAAAAATTTAGAATAACTTAATAAAGTAAGTAATTTGCTCAAGTCTTTCTATGGGTTTTTTTTTTTGGTCGAAATCTTTCTTTGGACATCAAAAGAATAAAGTCTAGTATAAACTCTAACGAACTCTTTAAAAAAAAAAGGAAAAAAAAAAAAAAGACATGACCTCAGGAATCTAGGTCCAATCTCGGCCCCCCTTTTGGGGTGGTGCCCTCCTTTCCCATTACTCTCCTCCCCGTCCCTCCCCTCTTTCTTCAGGTTGCTTACTAGTTTTTTCCCTGGATTTTCTGCTTGATTGCATTGGTGATTTCGTTGACAGCTCGAACTTAAAATGTAAGGTAGTAGATACACTATCTTGACAAACTGAACTAACCCACAGCTGTCCAATATGTGAGAGTTAACTATAAACGATGAGCGAGACTCTTACAATAATGAGTAAAAAGAATTGCAATGATCAAAGTATTGAAAATTAATTGAAAAAAAAGAGGTAAAGGGCCCTAAAAAACGAAAAAAACTTACATGCAACAAGGATGTCACAGTGGCGGAATCTCAAACCTATCACACATTGCCATATCGAGTTAAAATACATGGCTATAGGTGATTGGCTTGGGATAACGCCATGGTGGTAACCCAATATAGATAATTTTGTTCTTAAAAACCGAAAGCTATATGCCGAGAAATAAATTCAAAAGAAAAAGCCAGTGATTAGAAAATCTCAATCCATTTAGGTGGCAAGTGACAATAATAAATGTGTCGTGGTACGTATTTGTTAGGATCGTATCACATATAAGTTGGTCACAAGATAACAAAGAAAAAAAAACAAAAGACAAGGAAACAACAGTTGAATAAAAAAGACTGAGAAAATGACAACCACTTTTGAAAAAATTTAAAGTTGCATATCTAAGAAAATACGCAATAAATATGGAATAGTTGAAAAAAAAAAGTTTAGAATAACTTAATAAAGTAAGTAATTTGCTCAAGTCTTTCTATGGGTTTTTTTTTTTGGTCGAAATCTTTCTTTGGACATCAAAAGAATAAAGTCTAGTATAAACTCTAACGAACTCTTTAAAAAAAAAAGGAAAAAAAAAAAAAAGACATGACCTCAGGAATCTAGGTCCAATCTCGGCCCCCCTTTTGGGGTGGTGCCCTCCTTTCCCATTACTCTCCTCCCCGTCCCTCCCCTCTTTCTTCAGGGTGCTTACTAGTTTTTTCCCTGGATTTTCTGCTTGATTGCATTGGTGATTTCATTGACAGCTCTTATGGCTTTGTTATTTTTGGAACCTTTAGTGACGACGAAATAGCAGTGCACTAGTGGTTTTATTGCGGTTTTGAGATAGATGAGGTAGATGAGTGACTTTTACTCACATGTTGTTTGTTGACAGTTTCTTGAATTGTAATCAACGCTTTGTGAGTTGGGTGTTCGTTTATAGTCTCGTCTCTACTTATGAGAGTTTAAAAGTTGTAATTGTATAGTTTTAGGCACTACAATTCATGTATGGCTTTTTCAAGCTTGGGGATTTTATGCCGAAAGTTCTTTGGCCTTATATGGCTATTAGTGGAAATACAATTTGTGTGCTTGATATTTCATGTGTGTTTCTATGAATCTGGATTAACCCTGTGTGGTTATTATGCTTCTATCTTTGTATTAACCTTTTGTGAATATTTGTATTGGCCCTTGTGGCTTATGATTTTTATGCTTAATTTATGAGTACAATTATCAATTTTCTCTTAAAACAAGAAATTTTAATTGTTGTTTTGCCATTTGTGTTTATTTAATTTAAATCTCACTTTATCCTTGTATTTTATGTTGTGCTTCTAAACTCTATGTTTTTACTTTGTCTCATTTTGCCCTATTTTTTCAATTCTGTCATTTTGCCCCATGCTTTTACTCTATATGTTTCATTTAAACTCTTACTATAAGTTATAGTGAAATAGGTCAACGACTAAATGACAAGACCAGCCCTGAATTCCTCGAAACTCATGATGAATTCTGTGTTATTTCTGACATCAAGCTGATGCCGGCCCACTTACTAACAATATATCATCTTTTCCAAATAAAAGAAAAGAGGGACTAGACTTTCTGCCGAAATTTCGGCAGAGTCTCCCCTGAAAAACGAACATTTACCAAATTTGTTTCACCTGTAAATATCTCAGTTTAAGAAATCAACTGCCAACACACACAATGTAATAACACACAGTTTGCAGAATAGGCTTCTATCCTTCAAATAATTCAAAGCAAAACCACCAACAATCTCTTAAGTCAAATAATACATTAACAATACAGACCCAAACAATTTTACAAATACCCAGTGTAATCAACATAAAATAACTTCCCAAATTTTCACCATGTGATGTTTACCATCCAAACACAATCGCAAGTAGCTCAAAGACTCGGGCCCAAATCGTACATTAATCCAAGATAGGTATCATACCTATCTTAACCACAAACACCTTTCAACAACACCCACTTAGTCAAACGGGAATATGAATAATCATTTCAATCAAGCCTCGGTTTCAATCGAGCTTCAGGACCATCGACAAAATCAAAACCCAACCCCTCATAAACAAAAGAAGAAAGACTAGATCCAAATGACCAAATTAAAGTTTTAGAAATAAACTTTAGTTCGCAGCTGCACCTAGGTAAGACCCCAGGCTACCTACATACCTCTTTGTGAGGGATCAAGACACACGTAGTTCTTACTACAAAAAATCACGGTTTAGAGAACATACAATCATTTTCAGTAATACTAATACGTTAATTCTAGAATTATCTTTTCCCTTTAATTTAAATCACATCATACCAAACATAATCCTTTTTAAACATTAATCTTTTCCCGACATAGTATAATAATCCCTTTTGTTCTCTCTTTGTTACTTTACTACACACCGGAGAGTCCAACGTCACTCGTAGTAAAGTAACAGTAACCCAAGTGTAGGGATCCTTTACCACACACCGGAAAATCCAACACCACTTGTGGTAAAGTAACCAGTGTCCCAATCAGCACACACGCCGAAATATCCAAAGCCACGTGTGGCCCAACCGAACAATGTTCTATGCACGCAGACTGCTTTATCACATGCCGAATAATCCAATGCCACGTGTGGGTACCATAACCAAGGAATGGTACTTAGCATGGTGTAATCTCATATTCACATAACCAAACAATAAAGTACCCACATCTTATATTAATCTCTTGCTTAGTTATTTAATCATAAAGTGAATAACAATTCATCAACACATATAATCCATATTCAAATTAACCGAATACCCATTACCAAACCTACGTAAACCATTTCGATTTTATTAATATTCAAAACACTACTCAAATACTTAGGAATAAACAATCTCTGAAAATCCCTTAAGATAAGATAATAAAATTCAAAACACCGTATCTTATACAAAGTCACATAATCCTTTATAAATAATATTAATGGCACTAATAATAATAGTAATAATAATAATAATAATGATAATAATATTAATAATAACAAAATATAAACGGGAAGTTTCGTGTCACATGATACAGGCTGAGACTGAACCAATAGCCTGTTTTTATAACCTCATATATATATAATATAAAAATAATATTCCCTTCCTTAATTCAATTTTCCCAAATATTTATTCCTAGTATAGAAAATAAACTCTCAAGCCTATATTCTATAAAGGCCCAAAATAATTCAAATAGTAATCAAAACTTGTTTACACTTAACTTCCATAAAATACTATATTCCATAATTAAAACAATAGACTTTCGTAAATAACCCAATATCACCCAATCCATATACTTTAATAATAATCATAATAATATTAACTAATGATAAATAATAACCTTTAGAGATCCCATATCCTCATTAACCCATATTAAATCAATTTTCACTCAAAACTCATTACGCAAGAAATTCCATATTAGAACAAAGTACACTTAAAAACAAACATCCATTTACTTGCTAATAATCATAGCCGAGACCCAAGACTCGTTTTCATAATCCATTGATCAAGTATCTCATACTCATCCATTCCATAACTTCAGTTATCAAACTAATAATCCAAGAATTTCATACGATATTATAAAACAATCACAAAATCCCAACATAGTCAACATAACTCAAATAACAGTCAAGACTCGTTAATAAGGTCGTTCTAGTACTCCTCGCATGGTGAAACTACCTCGAAAGACTCATGGTCAATTGAAAAACTTGGTCAACTGGGCCGGCGGGGTTCAATAAGGTCTACTATTCTCGTCCTTTAATTTTGGTCCGAATTGAACTGTTGGATCGATCACGATCGCACGATTGGATGGTTATCGTTTAACGCAACTTTAAGTCATTGAATCGGAGCATCCGGTCTCCGATTCACAATCCGCAAATTCCTACACGATCTTAGAGATGCCTAGATCAACATATTTTAAATTGGAGTTGATCCAACGGTCTGAACATATTAAACCCAGATAACGCCAAATATGCGATATCTGATCGACAGTCAAAAGATAACCAAATTAAAATCCGAACATACCGTTGTGCTTGGGACGACATGTGGCTCATTTTTGGACACAAAGGCTAGCCACGAAGTGGCCCACGCGCACATGTGTGGGTGTCCAAAGCAATTTTGGCAATCGCAAAAATCTCTAAATCGCTGGTCAAAACCTATACCTACATGATCATAACAAAGAATGGAGCAACTTTTGTTCTTGGACGAACCCCAACAAGTGGCCGGAATCGAGAGCCCGAAAACCGGCCAGATTTCAAGCGATAAATTCACAACCGAAATGCATAAATTGATCCTAAGCAACCCAACCATCAGCTAGAACACATTCAAAGGATGAAAAAGCATACCTAGATCGAAGAATTGGTAGCCGGAATCGTCCGAATGAGCTCCGAAAATTACTGGTTGAAACCGGCCTTTTTCTTGCTTTTTCCGACTACGACTGAGGGGTGGGGCTGGTAGAGGGAGGCTAGCCGGTCCTTTTGGGACCGGTCCCTGCGTGAGTGGTGGCCGGAGGTAGCAGCAGCTAAGAGAAAACCATCGCTGCTATACAGTCAAGGGGGGGGGGGGGTTGTTGCACACACAGGGAGAGAGAGAGAGAGAGAGAGAGAGAGATGAGGGTAAATCTGATTTTAATAAACCCATTTCGAAATATTTACAGTTTTGCCACTATGTTTCTTTTGATCGTAATTTCTTCGTTATAACTCTGGTTTGAGCTCACTATGTGTCTACGAACTCATCTCGGCATGATCTACGCAATAGTACCATTCCTTTCCCCAAAATCCTTCCGAATTAAAAAGTGACAAAAATACTCCTACCCCCGAGAGCAAAATTGTAATTTCATAATTAAATAAATTAAATAATTTAAATAGTCAATAAAATTAGGGCTGGGGTGTTACACTAAATTACTGAAATATCCTTAACTTCTCTATATTATGAAACTTATTCTACTTTAGAAGGGCTAACATTTAATCCTTTTTTGTTGACAAAAAAGTTATGTTAAAAAATAGTGTGGTTGATGTCTTTCATATGCACTCTAATTAATGTTTTAAGGGCATACAATATTCTTCATCTATTTAATATTAAACCTTGTCCATCCTGAATTTTGAATATGTTTTTGTTCATATATTGTAAGTAATATTTGATATGTAAGATGAAAGTACAAACCTCAAATTTCGTAGGCCCCAACAAAAGCAGTTCGAGAACTTTTGTAGAAAATTTGTTGATGACGGCACACCAGACTGAAGGATACTAAGAAATATCCCAAAATCGAAGATCGTTGCATTTGGTGAACTTATAGGACACAAATCATCTTTGAATGTTTGGTAATGACAACCAAAAGTATTAGGGTCACACCCATTTTCATTTTGACATGCATATTGCCAACAAGCTGTCATTTGTTGAATAGCAAAAAAGTACCATATGGCTCCAAGTATCTGAACGATAATCAATAATTTAGTTAACTTGATCGAACTTGCTTGTAATACTTAATTTGTTTAACGCTAACTTCATGGTGTTAAAATAAATCGTAATAAGATTGAAACTTACATGACTAGCGAGGATGTACATAAAGAAATTAAGTACACCTTTAACCCATATTGGAGTCTCCCTCCTAGGAGACTTTTTTGGTACCTCACACGATAGGTAGATGCGAATAACCCGCGGTATATATTGCATCAGAACAAAAAAGTTCATAATAAACTTGCTTGTCTCCGAGGATCTTGAAGCCGCCATTCTTGAAAAGAAATTGAGGAGTAAAACCTGAACACAATACACATTTATGCCAATAATTAAGTTGAATATTATATATGGTGAGAGAAAATATTGAAACAGGACTTGATGCTTTTTATATCAAACTTCCCATTATTGACTCTAATACAGGTATGTCCCACATACATGGTAGAGACTCCCTGAGTCAGTAAATGTGGTGTGAATAATATCACTGGTAAAGACATAAGGAAGCAATTACCTCCAGGAAGGACTTGTCTTACCTGTGGAAGGGGAAGAATAGCTAAAATGTCAATTAAGATGTATGACTGCCAAATCTTCTTAGCTAGCGTCGGCAAAAAAGTGTTCCCTAAGAATTCTGATTTGGAGATGTGATGAAGTTCAATGGTTAAACTTGAACAGATCTTATATGTATAAACCTCAATAATGATGTCCATAATATAAAAGATATCTGTCACAGATCTTAATGTAAGAGCTGCTATCTTCAAGTTTTGGTCCAATCTCAGACAATTCATGCCCTGATTGATGATAGGAATGTAGAGGAACAAAGGATCCAGTGAAACAGCAAACACACATGATGTTGCAAAAATCTGCTTCCACTTTGCAAACATCTTCTTCTTCCACTCAAGAATTTTCACCTTCATATTTGGCCATTTTTCTTTTGATATCTGCCATTCTTCGACGGAAGATTCTCCACTACTTGTAGTATCTGAATATGAGCATGATTTTAAATCTGAGTCTGAATCTGCTGAATCACTGGAAAATACACACGAAACATGAGTATAAAATTTCACCCTATCAGATAGAAAGAATCAAAGAAGAGTTACTATGTATTGACTTCAAAGTTAAAAGAAACCAAACCGTTCAGCTTTCTCTTCCGGCTTCTCCACAACCACAGTTACATCGGGGTTCGGCATAACTCTAACTTCTGTCGATACAATCTATATTAATAACAGAAATTATAGGTATGGGATAACCTAATAACAGAAATTGGGAGGCTTTCTATACAAGGTGAAGAGGGTTTTTGGACAAGGCTGAGAGTGGCAAAAATTGATCTGGCTAGCTATAACACTCAGTTGGTGGGTGGAAAAATTGTTGTAATAAAAAGAAATTTTTAATTGGAAAACAAAAATGTTTGAGTTGTGACTTGACTCACACCAAAAGAAAATAAATGAAGTTAGTCTATGTAGAGTTGTTCGTCTTGTTGTTCCCAAGTCGTTTTCAGATCAAATTTTAAAAAGCTAATTTTGTTCTATCAGATATTTTATTTTGAGAGGCCATCATTCAATATGAAAGCGTGTGGAATTAAAATTCATATCGGGTCAACATAGTGACTTGACATAAAGCTTGAATACAATGGAGGCTTAAATTATGTATAGAAAAAAGCTAAAAACAAATCATGCTTTCCACATTCGATGTACACATAGAAAACCTACTTAGATCTCTATCAAATAAATTTTTTTAATACAAAATTAGTGAAACACCCAATTCTAGACATTAAACTATAATAAAATCCTAAACTATTTAAAACATATAAACACACCCAAAATAAACCCAAAAACCAACAGCTGTCAATTTTTGGATTTATTTTCTATGTTAGATTACGGTTTTGACCTTTTGGTCTGAATTCTTTGAAACAGGCCCAAAATTCGCCAGCTAGGATAGGAATTTCTGAAAATTTACGTTTGGTGCCCCAAAAACAGAACCTTGTTTGGCAGCCTCAGCAGATGAAATATTCCAACCGAGCTTCGTTCAGTTCTTCGAACGAAGCGAGCTTCGTTCACCTCTTCGAACGAAGCTCAGTATGATGTGGTTTCAGATCTTCTTTTTGGATTCTTCTGAGCTCAGTATGGTGTAGATTGGAGTTCTATTGCTTCAATTTTTTTGTTCTTTGTTGTTTGATTTGGTAATTTTTGGATTGATATTGCGCTGCAAGAGACTCGATTGGAGCTTGGTGCGATCTGTGATCTTCGATTTTGAGGTATTTCGAATTTTTCTTGTGAATTCATATTCCTTTTTTGAGGATTCGATTATATTGTAGTCTGATTTTTGGTGATTTCATGTTCGATTAATTAAGTTGCTGATTAGGTTTTCGTTTCTTTTTGTTTATAATTTGGATTGATTTCAGATTCGTTTTGATTGTGGATTTGCTCTTGTGTTTTGATTTGAGGTGTGGTGAAACTTTTGTGATATTCGATTTGGTTTTCATATTAATTGAGGTTTTTTCAGTTGAATCTGAGTATATTCGTGTTTTTTCTATTTATGCACTATTGATTTTTGAGTCGACTATAATTTACTGTTAATACTCGGCATCCACTGTTATTGCTAGTAGTCATTTTTGTTTTGTTTGTTGTTTTTTTCTATAGATATGGATGATTCGAGAGTGGCAAAGTGCACCTATGGTGGTGGAACTTTAATGCTTATTTTGTCTTCAACTACTACTTTTGATTGGCTGTCTAACGAGTTGTGTAGTAGGTTCAAGCTGAAGTTAGGTCATTTTGAGTTGAGGTACTCTTATACGGATTGCTCCAATTGTTTATTGGAATTGGATGATGATTTGAAAATCATGTTTATGGTATGTGGACTGACGAATGATCAATTAATTCACATTGCTGTTAGGGATAAGGCTGTAGTGAATTATGTTCAAACTGTTAATACGAACATAATTGCTTCTCCTTTTTTGTTGGAGGCTATTCCTAACAATTACAGTGTTGCACAAGATGAGGATACATGTAAATATTCAATTCAAACTGGTAGTATTGTTGATTCAAGTGCAGCTTCTTCTTCTTGTTTGAGTATGGATTTTGATGGTATTAGCAATGAGTATGGAAATTAATATTTAGGCAAATATGGTAGTTGTGGAGGTCGTAAGTATTTGTCTACTGATTGGGAGGGTTATATTACTCATGAGGGTCAGAAGTTTGAGGGTGGAGTTTGTGAATTCCGTGATAAGTTAGCTAAGTACTCGATTGCGAATGGTTTTAAGATGAAATATTTGAAAAATGAGCCTCGTCGTGTTATTGCTGTGTGTGCTAAGAAGGAATCAAATGGCTGTAAGTGGCATGTGCATGCTGTTAAGTAGAATGTAAATGGATTTTTTTATATTAAGAACTTAAATAATGCACACAGTTGCAGTGGTTTGATCCGTGAGAAGAGAAATAAGGCAATGGGGTCTCGTTTGGTGTCTTCAATTGTCAAAGATAAGGTTCGCAGCAATCCTTTGGTAAGGCCTATTGAGCTGATTACTGATTTGAAGGAGAATTATGGATTGGATATCCCTTATCATGTTGCGTAGTATGGGAAGAAGTCAGCTACTAAAGATTTGCATGGTGATGAGGAGTTGTCTTATGCTCACCTGCATTGGTATGTGAATGTTTTGAAGGCCAGCAATGTCGGATCTCATTGTGTGCTTGACTGTGGCGAGGATGGTTCTCGT
The DNA here is from genome assembly GCF_000346735.1 of Prunus mume. The sequence continues at coordinate 24,525,224 of NC_024127.1, forward strand.
TTCCAGCGGATCTTTATATGTTTTAAGGCCTACATTGATAGTTTTCGGTGGTGTAGGCCTATGCTGTTCATTGATGGTACTTTCGTCACAAACAAGTACAAGGGTACTCTTCTAGGAGCTACTGCAAAGAATGGAAATAAAGGTATATAATGTAAATGCTGTAGTTGTTGACTTCCATTGAGTGGTATGAACAGTGTAGTTATGCAAATGTAAATGTTGTAGTTGTTGACTTCCATTGAGTGGTATGAACAGTTTCTATACTGTTCATACCCTGCATCTGAGTATTTTTATGCATTGTAGTTTTACTCTGCTTCATGTGGTAACACTGTTACAGTTCAAACTAACTAATATAGTTCTCTGTTTCTTGTAGAAGTATTCCCTTTTGCCTTTGCGATTGTATCCGGTGAAACTGTGGATAATTGGAGGTGGTTTCTGCAAAGGATATCTGAAGTCTTGGTTGATGAAGGTAGGCAACTTACATTCATTTCTGATAGGCATGGTGCTATTATCGATGCTGTTAGGACTGTTTTTCCTGCTTCTCCCCATGGTTTTTGTCTATATCATTTGAAAGAGAACTTGAAAAAGAAGTATCCGCATGCTGTTGGTTCCTCTTTCAAGGATCATATTTTATGGCTTTTTTGTAAGTTGTTGTATGCACCGACTGTTGAGGAATATCAAGATACGTTGAAAAAATTAAGAGATGATGGCGGTTCAAAAATAATTGATAAGTTTTTGGCTGATCTCCCTGTCCAAAATTTTGCTAATGCATTTTTTCCGGGAAAGAGGTATGGGGAGGTTAGTAATGCCTTGTCCGAGTCGTTTAATTCATGGGTTAAGGATGTGCGTAGGCTTCCAATTTATGAGATGATTGACACTGTTAGGATCAAAATGATGGAGATGATTTCTAGGAGGAAGCTTGCATCCGAGAAATG
>NC_024127.1:24535547-24549829 GCF_000346735.1 Prunus mume
TAGCAAATAATCAATATTACAGTAAAGGTTTGGTTTGTAAATGTCTTACCTTTGAAGCGTTTTCTTGTTGAAATGGTTCTCTGAAATTTTGTCTTGGTCAGTGTCTGGTGTTTGTTTTTGAAACGAGATCAATCTTGGTGGTGGTTATGGAGTCTCGGTTTCGACGACGATGAAGACGAATTGATGAAGACGATTTGACTTGATGAAGACGATGAGTGAAGTGAAGAGACGTTTTGCAGAGAAGGTTTAATGAAAGCGCGCGTGCTGGAAGTTACGGTTTACTTTTTTTTTTTTTGGACGAAAGTTACGGTTTGGGCTTGTTTATAAGTTTGGGCTGGGTTTGTTTTGGGTGTCTTTTGAGTTTGTTTGGTGTTGGGCTTGATAGTGGCAGACCTGTAATTTATAGGAACTTGAACACTAATTTGTTATATAATAAACGGATTTTGGGTGTGTTTATAAAGTGTATTCTATGTGGGGTTTTTTTATAAATTCAGGTCCCATTTTGGGTATATTAGTGAAGCTCGCTTTTTTTAATCAAACTGATGAACAGTAAAAAAAATCGTAAAATGTAGAATATATTGCTATTGAACCTATTGAGCAGGCAAGCAGACAGCGCGCGACTTCCTCCCGCATTTATTACCCAACTTCCAATTTCCTATCCTCCAGCACTAAACCACGGAGACTTCTTGTGATGTCGTCTTACTCCAGCACTTATTACCCAACCTCCAATTTCCTATCTTCCATCACTAAGAGCATCTCCAACCGATATGTCAAATGTGTCACATAGACATTTAACAGCTAAAAATAACATTTCACATTACTCCAACCGATATGTCAAAGTTGATGTGGAATGAAGGCTGGAGGTTGAGATGTTATTTTTGACATCCCAAAAGCAAGATGTCAAATGAATATTTTATTATTTTTTCTTTTCTTTTCTTTTTAATTTAAAATGAATCAACACTAAAATGTAATAAAATAATAATTTAATTTGACATATCGGGTGGAGTGTAAAGCTGTGTAAGATGTCAAATTGCCACATCAGCCATTAAATTTAAATTTGATGTTTGATATTTGACATCTCCCTTGGAGATGCTCTAAGTCAAAGACTTGCTGAGTTGCAGTCTTCTTCCACCACTTAAAACCAACTACCAACCTGCCAATATTCCAATCACTGGTCCAACTTCAACTGTCCCCATTTAAAGCTTTAGACTAATGACTGCTCCTCCTGCGTCTATAAAAAAGGCTTTAGCCACAGGAACTGGGAGACCAAGGAAGACATAGGCAAGCTTACCCTTCGCTGGAAATCACTCAAAAACGAGCTTTGGCCTTCTCAACCCAAACACATCCTCGCTTTCCAGAAACCCACTGCCGTAAACACATAAAGGTGGAGTTTCATATTTTAGTGAAAAATAATATTATGTTGAAGAATGATTATGGGTATTTTATCAAGTGATTTTGGATTGAGCTATTGGATGAAGAATGATTATGGATATTTTCTGCAGAATCTGTAGAAAACCAGCCATGAGCCCAACTTTGGAGCTTGATTTCTCTTTCTTTATAGCTTTGTTTTGAGTTTGGTTTATTGGATTAGAAACTAGAATTAATAGGCTTTCCAACCATTATAATTTGGTTAATTTCTGCTGATATTTGGTCAGTCAAAATGAAGTACAAAACTCTAGAACAAAAAAAATACATAATTTTTTAGAAAATGATGAACAGTAACCGCAGCCAAGCCCACTTGCATCTCCTGCGAGTGGCGGCACATGGCGACTATTTCGACAGCCTCTGACGCCATATTTTCAGTCCATTCGACTTGATTTTTCGATCCAAATCCGATGGTATATGTCTTGAGTCAATCTGAGGTTATGCGTCGAGGCGGATTTTGTTTGAAATGTCGGTTGATATGGGGGCCACGTGACCCAAATGGTGACTTTTGGACAACAGGTGTCGTTATCCTTGTTTCGGTGTCGACAGAGCGTAGGACACCGTTTTAGATGATTTTGAACGAGATTTGACCGCTTTGGACCCTGGGTTGGTCCCAAGGGCATTTTCGTTATTTTCACTCAGAATCTTTGAAATGCGTAAGGTTGAGGTGTTAAGTTGAGGTTTACTAGTCTTAGGTGAAATAGAGCAAAGACTACTCAATAATAATTTGGATTTGAATTTGTTCAGGAATTGGATAAAAAATGTAGATTCGACAAATCCTCGGAGAACTTTCGAAGAGTAAATTGGTACTTTAGCCAACTGGACATGAAGTCGGGAATTTCTTAATTTCCTGATGATTGGCTATGTCACTTTTAATCTTGGTGCTTATATATAGTAATATTATTGTTGTTTTGTTCGGTGAATATTATTTGACGTTCGATGAAATAATATTTTGTGTCATGTGAATATTATTATTGATGTTGCTCCGTGGATATTATTTGATGTTGGGTGAATATTATTATTCATGTGATTATACTTGAAATATTATTATTATTCCGTAGAGATAAATGTGTTTGAGTGTCATTACATATGCATCATAAATATGGTTGTGTTTTGGATTTGTGTTTGGGTCGAGGTATATCTAAGGGGTGGGAGAAGGCCTTAGATATATATGAGTTAAAATGTGGAATATATTCAAGTGATGGGAGTAGGGCATGAATATAGTTAGGTGATAAGAGTAGGGCCTTTAATGAAAAGTGAAAGTTAAGAAATGCGTAAATAAAAAATAGGATTAAGGGACGGATGTGCACTATTTCATGTTTAAGGGTATTCGGAGCCATAGTTGAAAGGACCCACCCCGAATTCCCCCTTGGAATCCGTGACGAACCCTTTCCCTATCCGACACCAAGCATGTGTCAACCCAAACTACTAAAATACCTTTTTGCCCTAATTCCAAAACAATTTTAGGGCTTCACTTTTACCGAAAAATCGACAGAGCCTCTGTTGAAATTGGTCAAAACCCAAAAATCTACTTGCATATCAAACAAAATTATTTCCCAAGCTTTCAGCACGCACAAGGTATAAACCAGATGCCAATTAGCAAAAACATCTTGACCTAACTGAACATAACAAACAAATCATAAACTTGCGGTTGCACCTAGGTTAGCCTAAGTTACCTACATACCCTTACTGAGGGATCAAGCCACACGTAGTTCTTTGTACCAAAAATCACAATTCAGATAAGTTAATATTGTTCAAGGTAAAACCAACAATTAAATTCTAGAATCATTCTTTAATTTGTTTTCATCCAGCTATATAACCAAATATCATGCCCTAAAATTATGTACCTAACTATTCAATCAATTTATCATTGAACATCCAAACACTTACATAACCAAACCTTTTACCTGAAAGCCATACCTGCAACCATCCTCGTAGTGTATATATCTTGCTATCACCCACCAAAGGGTATATGAGAAATGTCATTAAATCCAAAGGCAACCGGGGAAGAGGGAAACTAGTCAACCACCTATGTAGACAACTCGGGCAGGTGACTGGGGATTCTGGCCAACCCTGTGCAGATAATATGAGCACGGTGGCGAAGAATATCCTGTTAACTGTATAAACACACAGTATTGCATTGTCCTCCACATAGGTGTATCCCAAATATAATCCATCAATTCCAAGTACTACACATGTGGAATGGTCCATTCCACATGTGTGGCACATCCTAGCATAACTCAGGGACACGTGGCCAACTTGAGGACGCAAATAATCTGTCAATTCCCCTAACAGGACTTAGGAAGATAAACTCAACCTGATAACGCAAATAAACAGAAAATTCCCCTAGCAGGACTCAAGGACAAATGGTCAACCTGATAATGCAATCCTAGTTGAAATCAAGGAGATATACTTAACCTGAGAATGTAAATCTTAGCAGAACTTGTCACATCCCAATTTCTTTTTTTTTTTTTTCTTTTTTTGGGAATGTGAGGTAAAAGAAAAATTAAAACTATGAATTTAATATCAAAATTGAACATAAACTTTTATTTAAGTCAAAGTAATTTACATTGTACTATTACAAGCAAAATAACAAGAAAGTAACAAACTTTCAACAAAACACCCAAAACTATCCACAACTCGTTCTTCTTGTTTCCTCAGCAAAAACTAATCTTCAGATTCAAAGCCTGCAATAGATTCAATAAGGGGTGAGCATTACAAGCTTAGTAGGGGTCCTATGTCTTATGTGATTAGTGAGATTTATAATGTACAATTTATGCAATACATGAATGAACTTCATCTCTACCCAACCCGTTAATCTATATAATAGGGTAAGCAAATCAGCATGTCCCATACCATGCATTTTACCACTGTAATTCCAAATGCTCCATTATATAAACTAACACCCATTCAATCATCCCATAATTCCCCTTTTGCCTAGTCATCTTGTCTCCACCATTGATCTCCAAGCCCAAATCACTCAATCGACAATTATACTGCCGATTGCCTAATCTACTGTGCACACGGGCTCGCCTGAACTTGGTCCCTACAATGGTTAGACTCAACTACACAAAAGATTTTTCCCATTATCCTCTTTTCCATAATTTCTTTATTAACCCAAAAATTCCAACCACTGCCGATAACATATGAATATGTCAAAATTAATCAAATTATAATGATAATTGACAACACGTATGCATCCAATATCAAGGATAACAATCAAATAATATAACCAAGCATAATATAGGATTTACAATAATAATAAAATAATATGACCAAGCATAATATAGTATTTACAATATTTAATTAAATCAATGTATGCAAAACTTCCCCAAGAAAAACCCCTACCTCAAATCCAAAGCTATTGTATAACTCCCACTTGTAAGTTCAAATACTTTGAGCTTCTTCAAAACCTCACCACACTTACACTAGTAAAAAATAACCCTTGCGCGACCAAATTTTGCTCGATGAAAAACTATTCATCGCTCAAAGTCACTTTGCGCGACGAAACTCAAAACTTAGTCGCTTAAAACCTTGCGCAACCAACTTTTGCGCGACGAAAAACAATTCGTTGCACGACGACTATACATCATTGCTCAAAGTGACTTTGCGCGACAAAACAATAAACTTCATTGCGCAAAGTCCTTATAAAAATAAATTAAATTAAAAAATTATTTTTTAAAATCTTTGCATGGTGTAATCCAAACATTTTGTCGCCTAAACCAATTTATTTTTTGTTTTTTATTTGTATGCATAACACTTAAGAAATTAAACGGTATATATATTTTTATTAAGTAGCTTTAAATTTTTTATTTTAGATCGGATCGGACTTTTGTTATAAAAATATATTATTGTTGTTCGGATTGGGTTTTTGTTAGAAAATATATTTTATAAATTGACGATCGAATTAGTTCATTGTATTCATATAGGGTCAAGGAGTGTAGCTGTAAAAAAATCATCAAAATCAGAGTTAAAATAACCGTTTTTTGGCGTATATGATCTTGAAGTATAAACAAACAAGTTTGACGGTTGGATCATTGAAACTAGTTTTGTTGAATGCGTATGACATCAAGACAATATATTCACTAACAATTAAGAGTTTATTTATACTTTCGTTAAATATAACATAAGATTTTGTGGTATCCACTAGTGTAAATATTTTAAATTGAAGATCAAATTCAGTCATTGTGTTCTTATAGGGTGTTTGTACCATATCTGACCACCCACTCACGTCGCGACACGTGGAACGCCCTCAAAGTAAGAGACTAGCTCAACTGGGGCCATACCGAATGTTCTCTCGGCACTCAGTACTGATTCAGTTGGTCGGTAACGCAGCATCACTACCTACGCCAACCTTCGGTATCGTCTACCGATCGACCAACCATCACATCAATCCGATTCTGACAGATTGCCCCAGAATTCCTGCTAGAGTCTCCGAAGACACTCCCACATCGAAACTAAGTGCAAAGAGCATGACAAATGCTCTTTATAAATAGAGCCCCTTGGCCCAGCCAAGTGGTAAGACTTTCTGATTTGATTAGTGCTTCCACTGTCAATAAAATCGCTCTTAGTCCCTAACTTGGGCATCGGAGTACCTTCGGCAGGTACCACACCGGTATCCCCTCCTAAAGTTGGATCCAGCCCCCACTCGAACCTTCAGACATCACGGAAGAAGGTCACTCCGATCCTCAACCATCAGCATACTTGTAAGTTAGCCTAAACTCTTATCTGTTCAGATTTAGTGCGAACAGATTGGAGCCGTTTGTGGGAATCCGATTGACAATCAGCCCATATCTCCCTTTTACTTCTAAACTATGAACCCGTCTTCGCCCCTTGCGGCCGACGGTCCCATCCTCGGCTTCTCAGGCCGAGAGAACCCTACTGTGCCGCCCGGCACACCCCGAGTGGAAACGCCATGTCGGCAGAGCACCCTGGAAGATAGGACGGAAGCCCTGCAGCGGGAATGATCAAAATGCAAGGACACAACAATATCCTCTCCTCCAAACTGGACGACACCCAGAAACAGCTTCACGAGCAACAGTCACGTTCAACCCAGCAGCAAGATGGCCTGGAACAACCACCAAACGACCAAAGGGCTGGAAAACAGCCAGCTCAGGACGGACCGTCCGCCTCCCGAAGGCTGTTTGTCCCAACTTCGGCAGAACGCCACGAGGAATACCAAGTCTACTCTGACTGTCGCGACAGAATCAACGCCCGACGTCAAGAGCGGCAGACAACACCGATTCCCGTCTAAGCACAACTCAACTATCGGCATCTGGACGTGCTCGGACCAAAATCTCCCCTTCGACGGAGGTACGACGTGATCGGCCTAGAGGAGACAGATGAATCTGATTACATTCCGACCTCCCTCGACACGACACTCTCACGCTAGTCGACGACATTCGGATCGGCCAGAAGGAATGATCGGCGACAAGAGCGCCCGATGACAGGCCACGAGCCACAAGGACAAGATGGTCGCCTCCCAAACGGCCCCAAAACGGCAGAACCCTTCAGGACCAACCTCCCTCCTACCGATCCTACAATCCGTCCCCTCCTTCAAAAAGTAAACCGGATTGAGGAAGAGCAGAATCAGATCCGAACCCCAACCTGGGGAAAGTACAACCAGGACCATTCACCAACCGAATCCAAGTCTACCGACCTGAAAAAGAGGTACAAGCCCTCCGAATCTCATTCTACTCGGGAGTGGAGGACCCCGTCACCCACATCCATACATTTCAATCGGCCATGGGCTGCAAGGGACTCACCGATGAAGGCCAATGCCTGTTGTTCCCATCTACCTTGGCCGGGGTAGCTCTGAATTGGTTTTATCGGCTGGAACCAGGTGCGGTAGACTCTTTCGACCAGTTAAAACAAATTTTCCTAAATCATTTTATGATACAGACCAATCGTCTATACTTTGCCGACGACCTCTACACCATTCGGCAAGGAGACAATAAGCCCCTTCGGGAGTACGCGGCCAGATTCAGCCACGATTAATCTTGGTGCCCGAAAATCGACGACCGAGCAGCCTTCGGCGCCTTCAAAAGTGGCCTCCGAGCCTCCCAATTTCGCTACCTAGTGCACATCAGCAATTGGACCACCTACGACGAAATCATGAAGCAGGCAGCCATTCACGCCAAGGCTGAACACTTCAACTCCAAGGGAATGCCTTTGGCATCTACTGGCCCGACGGCAAACACAGGTCAACCTTCGGCATCCACCTATGACTGTTTTCTGCCACATCAGACCGCTAATCAGGCTCCCTGCCGAACAACACCCATTGTACTCGCACCTTACACAACCAGGGACAAGCGAAGGGACTCGTTCTAGGGTCGGCAGGACGAAGGCAAACATAGTAAGGAGTCGGGTGGCCGAAACTTCTGAAGCACCAAAAGCGACTGACCGCCAGAGGTCTTCACCATTCTCAATTCGACCTACGAACATGTCCTCGGCAAGTCGACAAGGACACCGAAGTCTTCTGCCGATACCACCAATACAATGGCCACGATACTGAGTCCTGCATTGCCCTCTGAAGGATCGTTGAGAAACTGATCAGCGAGGGCAAACTAGACCAGTATTTGAATGCGTAATCGGGCCCCGAGCACCGGGGGAATCGGCAGATCAACATGATCAGCGACGGTACATCGATCGCTGACTCCAACCGTCAGTCCGCCAAGAGTTACGTGCGTGTCGTTCGGCACCCTCAGGTCCTCAGCCTCACTGAGGAGTGCAACAGCAAAATTCGGTGATTCGGATGGGAACCCATCACCTTTTCCGAAGAAGAAGAGAAGGGCATCGTCTTCCCCCATTCCGATCCCATGATCATTCGAGCAGACATTGCCGATTTCGACGTAGGACGAATCCTCATCGATACCGGAAGTTCGGTCAATGTTCTCTTCGTCGATGCTTTCAACGATCTCGGAATCGACCATCAGAGCCTTAACAAAGAGATCACTCCTCTTCTAAGCTTCTCGGGCGATGTGGTCGAGCCAATCGGGAGCATCCAGCTTCCCCTCACCATCGGCTTCGGCCCTAGAAGGGCTTTCATCTACATTCACTTCCTGGTAGTCAACTGCCTAACCGCATACAACGCCATCATCAGCACACCCGCCTTCACCCGAATGAAAGCCATCCTGTCTCCACATATGCTGCTGCTCAAATTCCTTACACACTCGGGAATCGGCCAGGTTCGAGGGGACCAATTGAGCGCTCGGATATGCTACATATCATCCACGGAGGAATCGGCCACTCGGGGCGACAGGGCAAAAGCCGCCCGAAATGCTGACCGTTACCCACCCAAGCTTGCCGAACAGCAAGGGAGGGACCGAACGTCCCGATGACCCCCGGGACGACAACGTGATGCAAGCTCAGCCTGCCGAAGAGCTCGAGACGATCTCCATCTCCGACCCGCAGGATCGGCAGGTCCGGATCGACACCTCCCTCAGTCCGTCTCTCCGAGCCGACTTCATTACCTTTTTAAGGGCCAATTCGGAAGTTTTCGCCTGGTCTTACAACGATATGCCTGGGATCTCCCCGGACGTCATCAGCCACAAACTCAGCATCTCCCCTTCTTCCAAACCGGTATGACAGAAGAGACGATCTTGTGACACCGAGCGATATGAGGCTATGAAGATCGAAGTAGACAAGCTTCAGGCAATCGGCTTCATTCGGGAAGTCACCTACCCCATTTGGCTCGCCATGCATCCCACGGATCGTGAACATACGACATTCATTACCGACAGAGGGCTTTATTGCTACGACGTCATGCCTAAAGAATGCCGGAGCCACGTACCAGCGGATGGTCAACAAAATCTTTGACGAACTCATTGGCACTTCAATGGAGGTCTATGTAGACGATATGTTGGTCAAAAGTCGGACCGCCAACAATCATCTTTGGAACCTCTCCTTCATGTTCTGTAAGCTGAAACAATACAACATGCGCTTGAACCCGAGCAAGTGTGCCTTCGGCGTCTCTTCCGGCAAATTCCTAGGATTGAAGCCAACCCCGAGAAGATCTAAGCACTCATCAATATGTAGGTGCCGAGGACAAAGAAGGAGGTTTAGAGCCTCATCGGCCGAGTCGCCGCCTTGGCCCGTTTCATATCAAAAGCCACTGATCAGTGCGCCCCTTTTTTCAAATCTCTCAAAGGAAGCAAACAGTAGGTCGATTGGACTTCCGAATGCGACCGAGCGTTCGAAGATCTGAAAGCCTACATGAGCCGAGCCCCTCTGCTGTCCACCCCTCTTCCCGGAGAAGACCTCGTCATCTATCTCTCGGTCTCGACATCGGCCCTGAGTTCCGTGCTTATCCGAAGACTGAACGACATCGAACTCCCCATCTTTTATATGAGCCATGCATTACAGGACGCCGAGCAACAGTACGCCCAACTTGAGCACGCAGGCTTCGGCCCTACTTCCAGGTTCACATCATCGACGTATTGACCAATTAACCCCTGCGGCAGGGCTTGCAGAAGAGAGAGACATCAGGACGACTGATCAAATGGGCCATCGTGCTTGGTGAATTTGATATCATGTACCACCCTCGGCCTTTCGAAAAAGGACAAGCCGTGGCCGATTTCATCTCGGAGTTCACACTTCCACCCAAGGACGGTCGACCAACCGACCCTATCACGACACCACCTTCGGCATCTGCAGATCCACCTTCGGCTGACAACACGTTCGATCACAAAAGCCCTCACTGGAATTTATACTTGGACGGCTCATCCAATCGGCAGGGCAGCGGCGCTTGCCTAGTCCTCAAGACTCCGGATGACACCACAATCGAATATGCTATCCGCTTCCAATTTTGTGCTTCCAACAACGAGGCCGAATACGAGGCACTCCTCGCAGGCCTTCGGCTTGCCCAAAGCTCGGGTGCCGAACGGCTGATGATATGTAGCGACTCCCAACTCGTCGTCAACCAGGTAATCACCGAATTCGCAGCAAAAGATGAATCAATAGATGCGTATCTCGTGCAGACCCGCCGATTACCCAAACAGTTCAAAACCTACTACATCCGCCAGGTCCTCAGATATGAGAACAGCCACGCCGATTCTCTCTCTAGGCTCGCTTTGGCAATCGACGACCGTGTCGGCCATCGCGTCCCCATCGAAGTTCTCGCTCGGCGGAGCATGGCCGAAGCCGATATCAACACCGTCCGTCCGGATCCTAGTTGGATGGACCCGATCCATGCCCACCTCACCGACGGCACCCTACCAACTGACAAAACCGAGGCAAAGGCAGTACGATGACGATCGGCTCGGTACCTTCTTTTGCAAGGCGTCCTCTATCGGCGCAGCTACTCCCTACCGTTGGTAAGATGTGTTACACCACAACAGGGAGACTACATCTTGCGCGAGATACACGAGGGTGCGTGTGGTGATCACTCGGGATCCCCATCCTTGGCCTTCAAGGCCATTCGGCAAGGCTATTATTGGCCAACTCTCCACGCTGATGCCACCCAGATTGTGCAAAAGTGCGATCCGTGCTAATGTTTCGGATCTGTATCGAAAGTTCCTGCCGAACCACTCACTCCGATGGCTAGCCCATGGCCATTCGCCCAATGGGGACTTGATCTCATCGGCCCCATGCTGCCAGGCACGGGTCAGCTTAAGTTCGCAATCGTCGCCGTCGATTACTTCACCAAATAGACCGAAGCCGAAGCCCTCACAACGATAACGGCAGCTAAGATCGAACACTTTGTGTGGAAAAATATCCTATGCCGATTCGGCCTACCAAACGCCATCGTAACCGACAACGGCAAGCAATTTGACTGTTCACAGTTTCAGCATCTCAGCTCCCGATTCAACATCAGCATCTTCTTTGCATCTCCGGCACATCCACAATCCAACGGACAGATGGAAGCCATCAACAAAATCATCAAGAAAACGCTGAAGAAGAAGCTGGGAGCCGCCAAGGGCAATTGGCCTGCCATGCTACCAGAAGCACTCTGGGCCATCAACACCTCATACCGAAGGTTAACTGGAAAGACACCGTTCTCCTTAGTCTTCGGTACCGAAGCTGTAGTACCGGTGGAGGTACATGCGCCCACATACCGAACGGCATCTTACGACCCTCAGCATAATGAACAGCGGCTCGCCCTCAACCTGGATCTCATTGACGAACACCGATCGCAAGCACAGCTCCGGAACGCTACCTACAAACAACGAATGGCTCAGTACTACGACTCGCGCGTAAAACACTGATATTTCAAGGTGGGGGACTGGGTTCTGCGTAAAGTGTCTTTAGCAACAAGAAATCCTACTGAAGGCACTCTCGGCCCCTCCTGGGAAGGACCCTATGAAATTGTCAGCATCTGCCGACTCGGCACCTACCGATTGCGTGGCTCCGTTGGTCACACCCTCGGCCACCCTTGGAATGTTTAACATTTGAAATTCTATTACAAGTGACTGGACTTTCCGCCACTACGCTTTTGTACAATCTAACTTTCAAACAACAATTTATATACCTATATCTTATTTCTACGCAATTCGGCACACATGCTTGTATTCGGAAAGAAAAAACAAATATCGAAGCTGATTCAAAATAGACATGGATATAAATTAAAGCCCTAGACTAAGGCAATTGTCTTTACAAAAAGGCCGAATGGCCTACATATCCAAATATTAATTACACAAAACCTAAGCATGGCAGGGCAGGAGTTACAGAGTAGGATGATCGTCCTCGGCAGCAGTTGGGGCTTTCGCTTCGGTGTCTCGGACACTCGACCGCTCGGGAGGTGGCGTAGCTTCTTCTTCCTCATTGTCTGACTCCGAGCCACTCGAGGTCTCCGCTTCGGCATCCTCCCCGAGGTATGCCTCTACCATATCCTCGGTCACCCTCTCGGGCAACGGCAGCGGTTCCCGGAGGAAGTTCAAGTTCAATTTTTTGTCCGCGTTAAAACGCTTGAACCGGTAGATGAGATCCTCGCACTGCACCATCACCTCCTTGTCAAGGAATGCCACGAACTCAGGCGAGTCTCGGTACTCCGCTATGGCCTGTTTCTTGGCCTCTTCCACCTCCGTCGCCTGAGACCGAAGCATGGCCTCCTTCGCCGCCTCTGCCCTCGCCCTCGCCTCGTCAGCATCCACTGCCGCCCTCTCCGCCTCTGCCAACCTGGAAGATAGCTCGGCAATCTTGGCGGCATTCTCCTCTGCGTGCCGATCCGCCTCCTGCAGCATCTTACCAGCTTCGGCAACTTTGGCTCGGTCGTCCTCATATTTTTTCTGGACACGCTCGGCCGTATTGACAGCCCGCTTCATGCCGAGCCACATCTCCATGTTCACCTGCAAACACAAACCCATGTTAGCACTACCATCACCTCAAACACTTAGACAACGCTGAAGGAAGTACACTTACGGCAGCCTGGAGGCGGAAGGCTCGACCGGCCTGTTCGCGCAAAGACTTCATCGGCAACTGCTCCAGCTCCGGAAGCTCCATCTGAGCGCCCTCGATGAAGCAGTTCACGAACGGCACCACCTTCTAAGGGCAGGCAATGTTCACTGGGTCAGCCTCGGTATCCTCGTCGTCATTTGGCACGAGGACGGCTGCTTCCTCGTTCGGTCCCCTTGGCCTCTTCGGTAGGGGGGTCACATCGAGGGCACCTTCTATCACCCTCTTCTCGGTGACTTGGAGGTGGGCCTCTCGTATCAGTTAGGCCTCGGCCACCCTTTTCTCCCGCCGCCGATCAGTCGGCGTACCCTCTTGTGCCGATGCACCCTCGGCCTGGCGCGGCGTCTTCGTCTTCGGCCGCGAGAAACCAGTTTTCGTCTTCGTCATCTCTCTCCCTCCTGCCACTGCATTAAAACCGATGAATTACCGAACGACATCACTTACTTCGCCTCTCTTTTTATTCTTCTTCCTCCTTCCTTCGACGGTACTCAAGCTCGCTGATTAGACCTGCCTTGTACAAGTTCTTGTAATCAAGTAGAGCCTTGTGAAAGTGACCTTCCTCTGATATCCTTGACTGAACGCGCTCGATCACTTCTATCTCCCTCTTCGTAGCGATCGGCCGTTTCAAGGACAACAAACAACTTTCGGTTAGCTTCGGAAAAAAAAAAAACAAAAAAAACCCAAACATTGCCACCGAACGACACTCACTACTACATGTTAGGCTTTGCGCGACGAAGGGGTCTTCGTCGCGCAAAAATGATTTTAGTCGCACATACTTATGCGCGACAGAAGTTTCGTCGCGCACAGTCCGTCGCGCAAAGTTTGTGAAGAAAGAATTTGCGCGACGAACAAATATCATTCGTCGCGCTGTTTTGCGCGACGTATAACAACTTCGTTAAAAAAAACATTTCGGGACGACCCTAATGTCCGTCGCACAAATATTTGCACGACGGAAAACTGGTCGTCGCAAAAACAATGCGCGACGGACTCTTCCGTCGCGCGAGATACATGAACTTTGCGTGACGAAATAATATTCGTCGCGCACGTAGTCCTTGCACGACAAAATAGTCGTCGCGCATACACATTTCGCGCGACGAGATAATTCGTCGCGCATACAAATTTCGCGCGACGAAACAAGTCGTCGCGCATACACATTTTGCGCAAAGAAATTCTTCGTCGCGCATGATTAAAATATATTTGTCAACGGGTTTATTTAAATGATTTTGCGCGAGGAATTACGTGTCGTCGCGCAAAAGCAATATATATTATTTAAAAAAAATTATTATTATTTGATTTTTTATTTTTGTAAAAAAATAAATTTGGTTTTTTTTTTTTATAATTAAAATAAAATGTCAATAAAAGAAATGTATACAAGAGAAATATTGTAAAAGTAATTATAAAAATAAAAAACTAATCAAATAATGTTCCAAAATCTACTTGGTCATCTGCCACATGCGGCTCGGAGG
>NC_024127.1:24566850-24576904 GCF_000346735.1 Prunus mume
TATGTAATAACTATTGAATCTTCAAGTTTTATGAAAGAAACTATTTTTGAGTGTATATATTCATTAATAAAGCATTATGGTTGGTTTTCTAGTTAAAATCATTGTATAGCATCATAGGAAATAAAAAAGAACTAAAATGTAACAGTTTGGAAACTTATTAGACGACGGTTTTTATCATAAATCATGGTCTTTACAGATAATTAACGACGGGTTTTTTAAAAAAGGGTCGTCTATTATAGGTAAAGATGACGATTTTTATAAAAAAAATTGTCGTCTATTATATGTAAAAATGACGAATTTTATACAAACCGTCGTCTATTATATGTAAAGATGACGCTTTTTATAAAAAAAACGTCGTCTATTATATGTAAAGATGACGTTTTTATAAAAACCGTCGTCTATTATAGGTAAAGATGACGATTTTTATAAAAAAAAGGTCGTGTATTGTATGTAAAGATGACGCTTTTTATAAAAACCGTCGTCTATTATAGGTAAAGATGACGATTTTTATACAAACCGTCGTCTATTATAGGTAAAGATGACGATTTTTATACAAACCGTCGTCTATTATGAAGTAAAGATGACGGTTTTTTTTAAAAAGGGTCGTCTAATATATGTAAAGATGACCGTTTTTTTTAAAGGGTCGTCTATTGTTAAGTAAAGATGACCTTTTTTAAAAAGGTCGTCTATTGAATGTAAAGATGACGGTTTTGATAAAACAACCGTCGTATTTATAAACAATCCATGACGGTTTTCATAAAGAATCGTCCTCTTTACATACAATACACGACGGTTTTATTAAAAACAGTCGTCTTTTCTCCTATAATTAACGATCTTTACCTCTAAACAACGACGATTTTCTTTAAAAACCGTCGTCATTACAGATAAACAACGACAGTGAAAAGCCGTCGTAGTTTGAAAACCGAATACACGACGATGAATTCCCGTCATCTTTTTCCTTTTTTGTAGTAGTGATAACTATTGGTTAGAACTATATATAGTAGGTTAGAGTCGGTAAAGGAAATATGGATGAAGCTTAACATTATGCCACCTAACTAACCTAGGGATCTCTAGACTACATCCTAGGATTTATAGACTATATGGGTGGCTTGAAGGTAAAACTGCCACCCCATTTAGTCTTAGGTGTTGGCTTCCGGAGAGTGCTGAGTGAGTACTTGCCAATTACATTTATATATATATATATGAATATCTATTGTTCTTACACCTCATACCAAAACATACCACCTCATGCTTCAATTGGTTTTTGAAGACTCCCTAATGCAACACGTCACTTAAGAGAAAGCTTAGTAAGCACCAATACCTTTCTAAAAGCTTTTGTGTGTATAGAATAAATATTAAATAAATTGCTATAGTTAAAGTCATACAATGAGGTTTGATAGGCTATAGCTAGATTCACGTAGCTTACCATAAAACTAACTAATATATATATAGTTTTGAAAACTAATAATGATAATTAATTAATTTTATGAAATATTAATATACATATTTAAAAATATGGGGTTTTACAGAACTGATGCAGCGACTTTAACAAATACATAAATGGACCATTGGGATCACATTCATGCATGAGGAAAGTCTTAATAACCTACATTAAATAAGTGTCTCCTCATATGTGGGAGTTATCTAGGTTCATGAATAAAATTATGGAGAGTCTTTTCATCTTTGTGAGTTATAGGGAGATTTAATGTGAATTATCATTAGGAGGGAAGTTGGGATATGAAAGGTTCAAGAGAGTTATAAGGAGTTATCTCATCATAATTGTCTAATCTTATCTTATCTCATCTTAGGGGAGTTATGAGGAGTTATCTCATCTTGATTGAGAGGTTCCCATAAATAATGCATGAAATTTTAAGAAACGGTGAGTTGATGTTTGATTATTGAATAAAGATTGAGATTTTTCTCTCATCTCTTTACTATTTTCCTGGGTATTCTCAGAATTAACATATTAGAGTTTTAGTTTCGGGTATTCTTAGAATCAACGGAGTTAAGTTTGCTTGAAATTATCTTTTGTTCTTGTTCTGCTGCATCAAGAACTCAGGGAGATATACTCAACCTCAGAACGCAAATCCTAGCACCACATGGTTCGGCGTCTCTGATACTCGTGGGGCAATGTCATACGCGCGTAGACAAATTTGAAAGCAACTGAAGTGTCCAAAGACAATCTAAAGGCAACTATATGTCCGAAGACCTTTTGAAGGCAACCATATGTCCGAAGACATTCTGAAGGCAACTGTATGTTCGAAGACATCAATATTTTCGAAGGCAACAATATTTCTGAAGGCAACCAGGAAGTCCGGAGACATCAATATTTCCGAAGGCAACCAGGATGTCCGAAGATATCAATATTTCCGAAGGCAACAATATTTCCAATTTCAAACGATTTAACACATATATAAAAATAAACATAAACATATCACCAAACATTTAAAATCAACTCAACCCAAATCCGCACAATAAGACATAAATATATCATACTGGGAAAGTAAAGGCGATAGAATAATAGTTCCACAAACAATTAATAAATCTCTTGTAGCAAAATACCATTTTAAAATCAAACAACCAAGGCACAAACACCTCCTAACCAATTTGTCCCGATCGGGCCTACGAGTCCCACCATCTAGGTCAATTAGGCCTGCAAGGCCACGACCTCCGATTTCAAATCTAAAAGTTCCTATAGGTCCAACAAAGTCTACTAAACAAGTCTCGAAAGTTTGGTCTTGATCAAGCAGTCAAATCTAAACCAATCACACGATTAGACGATGATTGGTTCGCCTAAACCTGGAATCATTGACTCGGAGTATTCTGAGACTCCAATTCTTGATATGTAAGTTCCTACACGATCTAGAGGTATATGGAACAACATAATTGAAATTGGAACCCATCGAACTGTCTGAACCTATCAAACCTGGATATAGCATAATAGGTGCAACATTCGTTTGATAGTCAAACGGTAACCAAATTCAAATCCGAGCATACCATCGTGCTCATGAAAATGAGGGAATAGTTCTAGGTCAAAAACAAATCATCAACACAAGGCCCACGCTCCGCCATGCAGCGCCGTCGACATTGGGGTCTTGAGAAAATTCTAGTGATGGATAATCCTCAAAACTCCCTACAATACCTATAACAATACATTCAAATTAACAAGGGGAACCACTTTTGTTCTCGGACCACGGCCAAAAAGTGACCGGAGCTAGATGAAATCACAGCCAAACCGTCGGCCCTATATGGGTATTTTTATTGACTTCCGAAACTCCAAAATCGATCCAATCCACTTACATAACAGCTAGACATGAAGAGTAGATGAAGTTTCATACCTCGATCAACGGACACGGTGGCCGGAGTCGCTAGAAACGCCATCGGAAGCTTCAAAAATTGTCTACACTTCCAGTCGTTCCACTCACAATTCCTTGGTTTTTGAGCTGGAAAAATTGGTGGGTTAGATAGAGGATGTCGATACGATACTTTTGGGACCAATTTCACCTAAAACGATCGCCGGATGGTGATGCAATCGTCAGGCAACGTTTGATGTCGTGCGGAGAGAGAGAGAGAGAGAGAGAGAGAGAGAGAGAGTTGCCAGCTTTTAAAATTTTGACTTTGCAAAAAATTACAGTTGTGTCACTGCACCTCCGTAGATCAAAACTTCTTCGTTTTAACTCCGAAATGAACATGTCACCTGTCTATGAACTCGTATCATCGAGCTCTACACAACGGTGCTGCTCAATTCCCCAAATTCCTTTCTGAACAAAAAGTGACTAAAGTGCCCCTACACCTAAGGCAAAAATGTAATTTCACAATAAATAATCAATTGAACAATGATTTTTGGGACGAGGTGTTACAACAGTGGTAAAACGCATGGTATGGGACATGCAAGCTTGTTGCCCTAAGGTATGAATTAGTGGGATTAGAAGGGAGTGAGCTCATGGCATCACAACATATGCAAATTTATTTATCTGGTATGGTTGCATAATTTATGTATCTTGTGTTGTTTGATGCATGACACTTTGATTAATTGTGATAGCTGACCTTGAGGGGTTTGACAGTACTCTAATAGGCATTAGAATGCTCATACCTTAATAGATTGTGCATGATTCAAGGCGAAGTTTGTGGAAGCGGGTTTCAACCAAGCTACTAGGCTTTTTTTGTTGAATTGTGTAATTAATATTTGTAAGTAGTCAACTGTTTGATAAATATCTTAGTGTATATTTAACTACGAGCTACTACAACTCTAATTTTGTGTTATTAATTAAATTTGTATTATTTGTGGCTCTATTTCTCATCATATAATGGTTGTAGGATTTTAGTTTTAACTATGGTATGACTCACACCCTGATTTGGGAATATTCCTTTTTCTCAAATCGGGTCGCGACATTTTCCCTCATAAGCTATCCTCTTCTTTTTCTATAACAGAAACCAAAAACCATTCCGAGCTCTAAAATATCCTTTATCCAATACCCCATTTCAACTCAAGCAGACGCTCTCTTGCTTTACTCATGGAGACTTAACTCACACACCACAAGCCACTCAAGCCAAGCCCAAACTTTTGATTCACTAAATCATTATCTTCTTGGTGAGAAAAACCAGAGTATTCCCTAAGAATCTGCATTCTTTTGAAGTATTTTAGGGTCTAGTTCTTGAAACTAGGCAAAGGAGCAACGTCACTCTTTCTTTACAGCAGCCCAAGTCCATCTAGAGCTGTTGGAACAAGAAGGCCCCTACACTGTCTAATACGACTAATCCTCTAGGTGTTGTAATCATAGGCTGTGGTTCAGACTGTATTTGTCTCCAAGCAATGGAAACGTCGGATAATATATTTGGACTGATATTTGAGGAGTTGTAAATTTGAAGAGGAAGAGAAAAATCGAGATTGTGAAGAGGGGTTAATAAAGAAGAAATTTTGAGAAGAGGGGTGGTAATGATGATGATGAGATAAGAAGAAGTGGAGAGGAGAGCAAAAGAATGGTTTAGGGTTTGGTTTAGTATGTTTTTTCTCAAACTTTTAACATTTTTCTTCTTTGTTTTTTAACATGTTTTCTTACTGCCCTTGACAATATTTTAATAAAACCTTTTGGGTGGTAAGTCGTTGCAATGTCCTCTTTCTCTTTCTGGCCAGTACTCAGGCTCTGAGCTCTTTAAGGGTGACCAACTTAAAAAATTTTGTGTCATCCACGTGATAGCTTTCTTTCATCTAGCTTGGGTAAATGGTGATCCCTAGACCAAGAATAAGATATGAACGTAAATATTTCAAGCCTCTTCAAAGCGTGAGTACAGGGCAGAAGGAGAAAGAGGATATCGCACCGACTTACCACCCAAAATGTTTTCTAAAAGCATTATGAGAGGGAAATCAAAAAAAGGTAATTAAAAAAACAAAGAAGAAAATTATTAAAAATCTGAAGAAAAAAAAATACTTTTCAGATTTTACTATATAAGTATTCTTTATCTTTCCTCATAATTCACACAATTTTTTATTATTTTTATGTGGATTAAATTGATTGACCAATAATCAGTATTCTTGTCTTGGGTTTTATTGTGTACCACAAAGTTCTAAAAAGGCCCCATTTATCACCTTCACCATTTAGAATTCTTCCTACTTCATATCTTGATCAGTGTATTTGAGGTGTTACAAATGATCTTAAATCACCAACATTATTGTTATTTATTATTTATTTATGAACTGATCAGGCTGGGCCTAGACAGGCTCAAATGGGCCGACCCAAGAGTCGGCAAAAGATTTCAATCCCTTGGCCCTGATAAGTGCATTATTTCCTATATTTTTATACCTCTTATATTTGGTTTTTGTAGGAAAAGTTAATTAAAAAGAGCATTATTAACTTACTTTCCTTATTTCCAACTATTCTATGCTCTTGGAAGGATTTTGACTGAAAATTGACTTTTCGAATGAATTTTAGCGCGAGGCCAATTGGAGATGACAGCTAAGACATTGAAGATCATTGTGTCAAAGTTTCATAATTTTCTACCAAGCTAAATGCTCCAAACTTGCAAGTCAAGACAGCCTAAGTTGAAATCCCGTCAGAACTGCATTGCTGTGGAAGATTGAAGATTTGAAGACCTTTATGATTTTTCCTAGTGGCGTGTATATATGCTTGGAAATCTTAGAGATCAAGTTACGTTTCTCATATTTTTTTCAGAATTTTCTAGGAAGTGAAATGACCCCAAAACGTGCGTGCAAGTTGGCTGACATGTTTCCAAGTCAAAGAATGATTTTTTCCTAGTTTGTTTCCTTAATAGTTTGGGATTTTGTTTTGCTTTAGGAGATTTTTTCAATACCTTTTTAGAGTAGGGTTTAGTTATTTTACACTATATAAGTTCAAGCTCTCTCTAAAGATCATCTTTTCTACCATAGACGTTTTACCATATTTCACTACACCCACAAATATATCAGAGAGAAAGCCAAGAGTTGCTATCAAGTGCTTTTGGAGCTTATGAAGGTGTTGCTACGGAGAATCCAGAGATCAAATCCATTTGTCAAATCGGTTTTATGACACCAGTTCTCTTGTTTAACTTTTATTTTGTCATGACACCAGTTCTCTTTCTAGGGCTACGATGTAGCCTAACCATGAATACTTAATTTTTTATAGTTATATTAATTTCTTATTATTATTCCATGTTGAGTATTTGTGACTGTTCTTATTGCTTGGAATATCTGGCCAATATTTAATTGATTTGTTGATCCAAGCGGAGACCGAGAGGAGATGTTTGGTGTTTGCTTGTCATAACAAATACCATGTCTTGAATGAGTGCCCGAGAGGGACTAACATGACTCATGCAGTTTTCTTGCAGGTTCTCATGGAACTTAATGGGTTCTTGATTTTCTAAATCCGTTGCTCAACAGAGAATGAGTTGTTAATTAAGAATAATCTTGGTTGAGCCCGAGAGGGGATATCGAATGAATTAGGAGAAACTAACTGTCAACATGGGTAGTAATTATGGTTAATTGGCTATAAGAATTAAGTGAAATTGGTTAAGGTGAAATCGGATGCCCTACTGTCTCATTAACTTGATTTTCCATCATTAATTGAATTGCTATTTTTCATAATTGTTTAAGTTTACTTAAATCAATCAATCTTCTTAATCAACTGTTCAAATAAACTTTTGAATTAATCATAATTGGTAATTAATAGAAAATTATAGTCTTCGTGGGAACGACACTTTACTTATCTCTATATTACTTGTGCGGATTGTGCGCTTGCAATAATTTCACAACAGGCCCAAGCCCTACCTAATCTTAAAGCGAGTCGGACTAATCAAGCCTAGACATTAGGCTTGGCCGAGCTTTGTCCCATCGAGCCTCGGGCTACCCGCTTCCTGTAGTTGCTAGAGATTCACTATAGAAGTGGAAGAGAAAGCAGTTACAAGCACTCAAGTGTTTTCTTCACACTTACTCGTAATTAGGCTCATAGCTGCACTCATGCCACACCCTTTAGGCACATTCTAGCCACGAATAATGTCTCCCCAAAGGCCTTATTTGTGGTGCATAAATCCTAGGGTTACCTTTGTTAGAAATGTGGCTTAAGAGCCAATACATTTGATGTAATCTCCTTAGATTACATTTCAATAAACGACAAACTTATTTTGTTATCTTTTACATCAGTTAAAGAAACAAAGTCCGGGGAATACTAAATAGGAGATAAAGTAATCTAAAGAAGATTAGATTTAAGAGACCTTTGATCTTTAACTATAGTATCCCAAAATGTTCCTAATCATAGGGTTATCAAATGGGCATTGATAAACCATCAAGATTAGCACATATTATGTATGCTTCATAAGGAGGATGGTTAGTCTCAAACCATTTGTGTAGTTGACACTAATACAAGTATGTGGGTGCTCATTATTGAATGAGTACATTGAACGCGATCAATCGTAGTTATCATATGGAGTATTTATCTACAAGTCAAACGAGAACTCATAATTGCAATAATGCAAATTAGTCCTTAGACCTGAGGCATCATGGTTGTCCTGTCATGCGTTATTGATCTTTGATAGCTCTCAAAGGAAAGCCATAAAATATTTGTCTTAAGTGTTGGGGTCTCTTAATTCATCATATGTGAATGTACAATAAGGAATCTCTACCTTCGATAAAGAAAAAGAATGTTTCCAGATGCGATTCAGCAAATCTTTGGCCAAAGTATTTTGAGATTGATTTAGAATGTGATTCTTAATAATCTTCTTTTGAATCACATGAGTTTATAAATCATATTAGGGGTTTGACATAATCAATCCGTATCCTAATAATATGATTTCAAATTTTGTATAAGAGATGGATCGTATTGCATTGCAATTCCAATTGAATAGGTTCTTCATCTATTCTCGTTAGCTTGGGTAGCCTTGATATATTCCTAGATGTCACTCTTGGCTCGTGAAAGTCTTAGGATTGATTGTGATCGATCCATATAAAAGAAGAATTAAAAAGGGGTTTTAATTCCAGTTGATTAGAAAAAGTTCTAATATTTTCCCACTACCTTGCTAAGTATAACCTAATGGATCGCACGCCTTAAATAGTTAACTTTGAGTAATACAAATGAGAATGAGGAAATCAATTTGATTGATTTGATATGAATGATTTACTACGTGTAAAAATGAATTTGGGCCTTGGTAATAGTTAAAGGGAATCTCAAATAGTTGGGTCTCAAATATTATGATTTAAGTGTCACAAGACCCAAAATTAGAAGCTCATTGGGGTTTGGCCAAAAGTCTTAAGTAAATGTGTATGGGAATTGTTTCCATAAGCTTATTGACATACAAACACAATCTAACATCAACCAAATAGGTTTGGGAGATCAAAGAGAGATAAAAGAGAGTTTACAAAAGTGAAACACTTTAATCTTTCATAGGGTTTAGATTGAAACCAATCTTGAGAATGTCACACTAGCATCCTTGTATTCTCAACATACTACCTCTCATCTGAAGGTTCCATTGGTGTGGAGACTTAAAGGCCATATACTTTTGTGGCTCATATGGAGGAGAAAGATCAAGGAGCAAAGATCAAAGATCAAAGAGGTGATCAACAAAGAGGAAATCATCAAGAGAAGACCAAACACAAATTGGTTCATATAATTGCTTCAAAGGTAATTAGATCTTATCCTTTTCACTTGAATTTCCATTTATGAAAAACATATCAATGTTCATGACTTAAGATACTTGGAAGAAGTTTTGTTTTTTGAATTTAAACAACTACCATCACTACTACAAAAAGTGACAAAGACGACCAGAAAAAAACGACGGTCTAAGTGAAAACTGCCGTGTAATAACACCTTAGACAACTAAAAAATGGAGATTCAAATGGTTGTTCCTAAAACACGACGTACCTAATTTAAAAACTGACTTCTTATTGAAATAGGATTTCCAAGAAGTAAAATCATAGCCAACAAATAACGGCGGAAGTTATAAACCGACCGACGTAGAAAGTAAAGACGACGATTTCAAAAAAAGCCGCCGTTTTTACCTAGAAATTAACACGACCAAGATTTCATATAAGGCGCTGTATAATTACAAATAAATCCACGGTGGTAAAATACAAAATACCGCCGTATTAAATTAATGTACAACTACGGCAAAGATAAATATAACGACGTCTTTCTCGTATTTCTACGACGGTATCTTTAAATCTCACCACGTTGGAGTTTTCATTTAATGATGTATTATACAATTTAACGTCGTATTTATTCACTTTATACGTCATACATTATATTTAAACCGTCGTCTGAATAAGAATTTTTTTTCACAATTTATTTCTTGGATTTTGTTATCCTACGTCGGTAGATATACTTAATGACAAGAATTGAAATAACCACGACGGTTTATATAGAAAACCGCCGACATAATCAGATTTTTCTGAGATCACAAGGGTTAGGAAATCTTACAAGATGGAACTCTGTTCCTCATCATAATCTTATCAGAAAGACAATATTTTAGAGGTTAATGATGTATGTGTATTTGTGTCTTTGAGATACACAAACGCACATACACATTAACATCCAAAAAATTGCTTCTGAAATTTGACGACGGCAGCCTC
>NC_024127.1:24586521-24634192 GCF_000346735.1 Prunus mume
GAGTTTGGTAATGAGCCGAGAAACTTGAGATTGGCTCTTTCATCTGATGGATTCAATCCCCACAGTTCTCTAACTAGTAGATATAGTTGCTGGCCAGTTATCTTAGTTACATAAAATCTCCCTCCATGGCTGTGCATGAAAAGAAAGTTCATGATGTTGACCTTATTGATTTCCGGTCCTAAACAGCCCGGAAATGATATAGACGCCTACTTGGAGCCTTTAATTAATGCCATTAACCGGAGAAGAAGTGCTGCATATGGTTGAATATGGTGACAGAGTTTGTTGGAAGAAGAAATCAATATTCTTTGATCTCGAGTATTGGAAATACCTTCCTGTGAGGCATGTCCTAGATGTTATGCACATTGAGAAGAATGTTTGCGATAGTATCATTGGTACATTGCTGGAGATCCCTGGAAAAAATAAAGATGGGATTGCTGCTCGATTAGATTTATTGAACATGGGGGTCAAAACTGATTTGCAACCCGAGTATGGAGAAAGACGTACTCGTTTGCCTCCCGGGCCTTGGAATTTGTCAAGAGCAGAGAAGAGAGAGGTTTGCAATTCTTTCTATGGTATGAAGGTCCCTGAAGGTTATTCTTCAAATATAAAAACTTGTGTATCTTTACAAGATTCAAGACTTCTTGGCCTTAAATCACATGATTGTCATACCTTAATGCAACAATTGCTCCCTGTGGCAATTCGTTCTGTTTTGGAGAAGCCTGCAAGGTATGCAATAACTCGTTTGTGCTTCTTCTTCAATGCTATATGTGCAAAGACTGTTGATGTTTCCAAGCTAGATAAGTTGGAAGAAGATGTAGTAGTTACTTTGTATTTGCTTGAGAAGTACTTTCCCCCTTTATTCTTTGATATCATGGTTCATCTAGTAGTACATCTTGTCAGAGAAGTTCGTCTATGTGGGCCAGTATATTTTAGATGGATGTAAACGTTTAAAAGATATATGAAAGTGCTAAAGGGGTATGTTCAGAATCGTACTCGTCCCGAAGGTTGCATTGCTGAGAGGTATATAGCTGAAGAAGCTGTAGAGTTTTGTACTGAGCATTTATCTGATGTTAGTACAGTTGGAGTGCCTTCAAGCCAAAAGATGGGAGTTTCAAAGCCATTATCAGGTTGCACAGTGAGCGTAGTTGATCGGGACCTGTTGAACCAAGCACATCTATATGTCTTGGAGAATACGGAGGAAGTCCTACCTTATATCGAGTACGTATGAGTTTTATTCTTTAAGTTTCCATTTTAAATTATTTCTTATGTTTATCTTATATGTTTGGGACCGTAATACTTGAATTTTGTGTGTCATGTAGGCAACATATGATCCACATCCAGACCGCTTATCCAAAATTTAGAAAGAGAACAAAGTGGCTGCAGGATAAGCACAATAGCACTTTCATGCAATGGCTACGCTTCAAGGTATATGTTATTGAATAACATATTGGACTTTTAATTTTCTTCTTCCTGTGTGAGATTGAATTAAGTTATGATTAATTTGCAGGTTCAAAGTGAACTTAATGAGGAAGACAATCATGGCGTATCAGAAAATTTAAGGTGGCTAGCAGCTGGTCCAAACATGGCAGTGCCATTATATAGGAGCTATCTCATTAAAGGTATTAAATTCAACATCAAGGCACAAGATGATGTGCGGACAACTCAAAATAGTGGAGTTTATTTACTTGCACATACTATGCAAGTTGCTAGTGCCAAGGATAAAAACCCAATTCTCTCAAATATGGGTTTCTATGGTGTCATTCAAGAAATTTGGGACCTTGACTACCAAAAGTGTACAATCCCAGTCTTTAGGTGTGATTGGATTGATAATACTTCTGGTCTTGTAGTGGACGAACTTGGATTTACCCTTGTAGATTTGAGTAAAATTGGACATAGGAATGACCAATTTGTTTTGGCTTCTCAAGTCAAACAAGTATTTTTTGTTGACGACCCGATGCATCGTGGTTGGTCGGTAGTGTTATCAATGCCTAATAGAGAATATAATGATGTTATTGGTGATGATGTCTTAGGTGATGTGAGAATTGAGTGTGAGCCATTTACTAGAGGGATGCCAAATGTTGACACATTTGATGAAGTGGTGGGTGAGTTAGGGAGTCAAAATATTCGAGATGGGTGTGAAGATATGTGGATTGAATGATGCTTTATGTAATTGGCAGTGTATGACATTAATTTTGTAATATATTGTAATGTGATTTCTTCACTTTCATTATACAGGTTTTGGCCACAAAACAATCAGTACAGAAATTACTGGTTCCAGATTACAAACACGACGGCCTTG
The DNA here is from genome assembly GCF_000346735.1 of Prunus mume. The sequence continues at coordinate 24,588,821 of NC_024127.1, forward strand.
ATAAAAATGTGAAAAACAAACGTCTGTTCTAATAAATAACGACGTTTTGGAGCATTCAACTACCGCAATATATTTACCGACGTCTTTAAGCAACGTAACAATGAAGAACCACGACGCTATTGTGAAACAGTTATCCAGGATAACACGTCGGACAAGCATAAAGAACCGTCATGTAATTCAAGATAACACGACTCCAATCCCATAATACCGACGTCTAAAAGACGAGATCTTTAACCTGAACATTATAAAAGACGACGTCGTCATGAATTTACCACGTCGCATGTTCTTTCATAAACGAAGTGGAAAAGGATGAATTCACGAAGGTATTTGAAGTCCATTAAATTTGTCGACGTTAAGATATATGAATTAGACGACGTTAATTTTTTTAATGAAGACGTATAAATTATGAAACACGGCGGTCTTTTTCATGGTAACGACGTTGTATATAGACGACAACGTCGTCTTTATAAATTAATGTGTCGTAATTAATGACCCCATCATTTTTTCCACGTCGTTTATTTTCAGATCATGTCGTTAAAATTATTTTACACTACGGTGAAATGAGAAACGATGCCGTTTCAGAGTCATTACACAACGATTATATTTCAAAATATGACGTATAAATTCTGTAATACGGCTCTCATTTATTTGGAACCGACGTTGTTTATTTATTTCAACGTCGTCTCTGTACATACATGCGTCGTAAGTAATGACTCTGACATCTATTTCCATGTCATCATTCATAGAAAAATCGAAGTGAAAAATTTATTTTACGACGGTTGTTGGAAATGTTGTGACGTAGTAGGTGTCAATAACGTCGTCTATTATGTATTTAAAGACGTCATATTTCTATTTGTCGTTAAAGGTTTATTTAACGGCGTTGAGTTTTAGTTCTCGTCATTGTATGTTTAATATGCGGCCATGTTCTGTTAACATATGTCATATGTTTCCTTTTTAACGACGTTTTTTTGTTAGAGTTGATCGTCTATTCTCATCTTCGACTGTTTTTTTTATGTCTTTTTGCAGTACAAAGACGTAAGTTTTTATTTGTTGATGACGTTTTTTGTTTTAACAACGACGGTTATTTACCGTCGTGGTTTTGTTATGAAAAAGATATCGGTGGATTCCACGACGATTTAAAAACAGAATACACGACGGTGAATTCCCGTCGTGTTTTTCCTTTTTTGTAATAGTGCATAGACTTCCGTTGCGATTAATTTAATTTAATGCATATTTAATATTCAAATGAACTTCTTTAAAATATTTTAAAATTCCTTCAACATTGGTAGGAAATATGATTATAACAGGATCCTAAACCATGTGTAGGAATTGAAAATAGGAATTTAAAACCAAGAAGGAAACTAAACATAAAACAAATCATTTTCCTAGTTGAATTGTATCTTCACAACTCAACATTCATTTGGGGCCAACATGTAATATCTTATCAGTTAAATTCCCTAAGATGTAAAATAGGAAAACTTAGAAGTAGCCTCCCAATAACGTTAATCTTATGTAAAAGAGTCTGAGAAGAGGAGGGCAGCACTCTGAAGTACCTTGCAGTTTAACGCTATCTTATATAAAAGTCACATGAGAAGAAAAGCTGTCTATGTATAAAATATGACGTTTTGTTGTACTTAGCTATTCCTTTTAAGTCTTCAATCTCATGCAAGAAGTGGTCCAGCTATGCACTTAGATATTCCAAGAGCATATTGGACAAGTCCATCGTTGGACATGTGATGCGAAACAAAACCATGTTTGTGAATTATTTCGGATTTCCCTTGAATATGATCAACTGCAATTGACTGGTTGTATATTTTATAAGGCTCTAAATTGGATACATAACATGTGAAAATTATTCTATAGAAAAAGAGAAATTAATTAAAGGACTAAATTTCAATACATATCTGATCATAGAACCAACATTGGTAACCTTCTAAGATTGAAGTTCAAAAGCCATCGCTACGGTACGGACTGAGCAAACAACAGTGTGCTTTTTATTGCGCTAGCTTTTTATTTTATTTATTCGATTGACTACACAACATGAGGTTGTCGTCTTTCGATACAAGCTATATTGAAAGAAGGGGAATCAGACCTAGGAGTAGTCCTATTGGCCTTTATTTTTTATTTTCAGGCTGCACTGCTTAGTCATTCTAAATATGCTTCTGGTTGCATAGATAGAAGGAAACTAAGAAGAGCAATTAATGAACCTAATTAAAATTGGTGAGCTAGCAGGAGAGATTAGTGCCAGGATCAACGCTAAGTTGGGTGCAATAATCAGTGTAATAGTTGATGCGGGCTTGAACTAGGTCAGGCCGTTTGCCATCACATTCTACAGCGCCATTAATGGCTCGAATTGTGGCTCCAAATCCTTGACTTATAACTGGACGAACATTGGTTATCCAAAACCACAGGGCAGTCTTGAATGCAAGAACCGGGTCTGAGGCCACACTTTCTGGCGAGTTTAAGCCGTCGAATCCAATGCTGTTTCCAGCAGCTCCATAGTTGTAGTTCCATGTTAGTTGGAGCGGTCCACGACCATAGTACTGTTTGTTGGGGGTGCATGGATAGTTTGGATAGTTTGGATCGCAGTAGGTGGCTTTGTTTATCTCTTCTATGTAGCAGAAATCTGATTCAAACCAGACAAAAAAGAATTTGCTTGTTAGGGTATTAATAAATTAACTGTCTTCTTCTTCTTATATTTTTATTATTATACGGAAACGGAAATTACAAAGTGAAAACCTTAGGACAAGAAAGCCCAAATATGTCAAAAGATACGTGTCTTGATTTACAAAGCTACAAATGATTAAAAAAAAAACAATAATATTGTGCTTATCATTAAATTTATTTGGTAATTACTGATCTAATTAATCACTAAAGATTGTATCCTAAACAAAGGGTGACAATATGCATGATACCAAATCGAAAGCACCATATAGCATGTAGGTTATCATTATATACAAATTAAAGTATAATAATGAATTAATGATGATATTCACAAGAACTTACCTCGTACTCGTGTATATAAATCTACTGAGTAATGGTGATATTCACAAGAACAAAAATCAAGCTGATAAATTGTCCCAATTCATAAGCATCGTATGCTAGTAATATATGTATAGAGAACTTACGCCCAGTCTCATGAGTGACATGAGCAAAGAAAGCTGCGATTTCGCGTTTAGAGTCGTCAGCCGTACCGAACCGACCGAAATCAGAATATGAGTTGACAGCATCCAGAAAAGCTTGTCGTGTGTAGAAGTTCTTCCCAGCACAATCTGCAGCAGCCTGGTTAATGATCCCATCAAAGAATGCCTGGGTCACAACATCAGCCACCGGAGCTTGAGCTCTTACATTTCTGGGCAGGGCTCCTCCGGCTACAAATACAAGGGCAATGAGGCTTAGTAGTCTATAGCTAGCCATTTTTCTGTAGGGATATGTATGGGTAAAGGATGAGAAGTGAAGGTTCAGATGAGTTGGGTATTTATAGTGAAATTTGTAGCTGTTCTAGAAATTTATGCACATCTCTTGAGGACACGTATGGTTCGAAATTTTCATGGACCTTGACTTGTACACAGCAAGACGTAAATTATTGGTTTCTTTTCTGATTCTGAGTAGATCTGTTGATGTGTATCTCTTCCAATAGTAAACCATCGTTATCGAGTTAGGTATATTTTATACCCTAGCTAGCCAATCTAGTCTACTTCTAGAACTAGAGAAATTCTGACCGACAAAGTTAATTAGGTATTTTAAATTTGGAATTTTATATACCGAATACTCCAAATCATAATTTTGTATACAAAAAGCTATTTTCGTATACCGTCTAAGTTGACGAGACCTTATTATATTATTAAACTATCAATTTATCAAGTTGATTTTTTGTTTAATTGTTTCCTCCATATTCACAATCTGTAACAATATAATAGGATAATAGAAGTGGAGTCTTTCTTGATTTAGCATGTCCTTATTTTAAAAAAAGTGTGCACATCTTTTCTGAGAATACCCCCAAATCAGAACTACACATAGTTTAGGATCTCCTTCAAGGGCTGCCCTACTGTTAAGATCTGAAACTATTTGATCATCTTAAATGTAAAATAAAAAATAATAATAAAGTTCGTTAGATAGAACAAAAACAAAGATACAGATGGGATGTCCTTGATTTAGTTAATCAATCCAACTAATGGGATGTCCTTGATTTAGTTAATCAATCCCTCACTTCATCAGTTAAGTGCTTAAGTGGCAATTAGTGGCGATTATGGGTCCTAAATTTTTAGGGGGTCGTGTTGTATCTAATCCACACTTATAAAGATATTTTTTTACGTGAGTTACTTTCATAAAATTGACATATTCTTAAATAATTTCATATAATTGATATAAAAGTCAGTAGTAAATTGTCAAGAGTTTTGTTATTAATAATTAGCCTTAAAAGTATATGAAAGTCATTCATTTGATAAGCTTTTTAAAATTATTAACTTTTTGAATACCACCAAACTTTTTAAAACTTTTTAAAAGTCTACAACTGAATATTAAACTTTTATAAATTCTTTAAAAATCTAAATCGGATATTTCTAGACTTTTAAACTCCATAAAAGCCTTTAAATTTTGAATTTGATTATTTGGACCTTTTTTTTTTGCGCCATGCGTGTAAAATGGACATTTTGGAAAAAGCAAAAGGAGAGAGAAAATTTTTAAAAGAAGCAAAAATAGACAAAAATGCCCTTATTTATTTTTAGATTTCCCAAGGAATCCAATACATTTGCATGTCTTTGATTTGAAAGTTGAGTGGTTTTTTTGTCTTTTTTGAAAAAGCTTTGGCTTTTTCCAAAAGTGAAAAAAAAATTATGTGTAAAACCTAAAAAACCTAATAAAAAACAATCAAATTCATTAATGGTTAAAAAGGTATAAAAATACATAAAGGAAAACTGAAAATAAAACACACCCACATGCGTCATGCCCCAACTCTGCCAATGACAAATCTTCACACGTGGGTTTTCCGCCTTTTTATCCCCTCGTCGCCAGCGCCTCAAGTGTCGTAATCTTTTATGCATATTTTATATGTTAAATCAAAAGGTAAGTTTATTATTAGTAAAAATTGTCTTAATTTTAATATATATAAAATTAACTTATTAATTGATATTTTATAAAAGCTAATCAAGTGATGTAATTTTTTTTTATGGATATTTCTTAAAATAAAGCAGCATTATATTATAAGTAATCATTAGAAGTCATTTCTCTCTCCTTGGATTTAAGAGCTCCTAAAAGTCTCCTTATTTGAGGAGATGGATAAGGAGTATGGTTGGATTAGAAAGCCCATTATAAATGCTCTAATAAGAGAAAAGAAAAGAAATCAAACTATTTGGCAAGCTCTTTTGCAAAAGCAAATTTGAAAACGATCTGGTGGTATCATTAATTGCGGATGTCTGTTTCCTTGAGTCAAGAAGTATCGGATTGTTAAAACTCCATTCTGGTTGACTCCTAGTATTACGCGGCAACATAGATTTTATTATTATTTTGTCCTGTGTTTACGTGTTAATTTTGTTGTTGATTCAACTACACACGCTTCTTTTTCAATAAACTAAAATAATTTTGTTGCATCGAAATTTTCTGGTGCTTGTGAATGAGATCGCTTGCCGTCACTTGAGAGAGACGTAAACATTTCTTTAGATTAAAGAAATCCGTTTATCGCGTTTCTGAAAAAGAATAACTCAATTAGAGACTAGTGGTCAGATTAAGTGAACGATGAACTACTTGCAATGCCAAATCTCAATATACATGCATCTAAAAAAAGACTACTAATTAATCTCTTTCTTCTTTATATTTTAGATCATCGCTTGTATTAAAAAGAACATAACAAAAGTTAAATTTCTTTTCTTTTTTGGAACAACTTGTCAAGGTTTATTAATGCTATGCATATTGAGTAGGAGTGCCACTCCTAGGCTTAGAGCGGCCCTGGCCCCTCCAAATTTTTATCTCTCCTCTATTATATTATATATAACATATAAAATTTATAATAAACCACTTATAATTTAAGTTAAAGTTCTCTCTAAAATAAATTAGACATGACTAAATTAGAAATATTTAAATCTAAACATGTAATTATTGAATACTTAGGTATTTTATATACTTTTATTTTCTACTTTAATCACCTAACTTTATAATTCTAGCTCTGCCCTGTTGGAGTACCTTGTTGCCCATCTCAAACGTCATGCCATTTCATAAAGTTGTCAAGAACCATGCCGAGCACGGCTTCACAAAATGTTCTAAATTTTGTAACAAACTTGAGAGAGTAGCCTTTGTTAAATTTAAACATTTACCTACAAAAATGTATATCCAAAAGAAAGAACCACATCACCTATATATATTCGTGTCTCCAAATGAACTTCGGAAAATTGGTACACCAATGCACAATAATAGTGATCCATTATGCTTTTAATGGATCATGGACCTTGACTTTGTAAGTCAGACAAAAATCATGTATGGTTTAAAATTGGTTTTTCAAATTTCCAAATTACCTAGATTTATTTGCCTTTAATGGTCAGTAATCTTGTTGGTTATTGTTTCGCCTTCAACCACTATTTATTCAATTAGGTATTTAATCACTCAAGTTCACCTAGAATTATAGAAATTTAGGAGTTGATTTGTATATGTGGATTAAGCTAGTTGGCTACGGTATTGAGCCCGTCCTTTTGCATCCAAGTTTAAATATCATTTCCTGTAAATTAGATTAATTTATAATAATTTAGACTATCACTTTAATTAAAAAAATATTCATAAAGACTCATAGTCTTATAATAATAGTGATCCATCGCAACCCCCACCCCAACCGCTATTGCACCAAAAGCTAAACACCCAATTTTTTTAGGATCAATATTTTTTTATCATAGGGGTTTAATAAAACGTTTTGTAACGGACTTATATGTAATTCGAGTGGTTAAAAACATCATGTATTCAATTTTCTTCTCTATCAATTTCTATTATATAAAATAATAATAATTTTAGACATTTTAACACGGTAATGACTGAATTAAGCTCAAATTAAAGGGGAGTAATATTTCACTATATATTGCTCTGCAGAAAAAAAAAAAAAAAAAAAAAAAACATTCTAGATGCTTGCTTGCTGGTATGGTACTGTTATGTCAAACAGGCGGCCCCATCAATTGCGGGAGCCAACTAGTTTCAGCGAATCAATAAGCAGTCCGTTGACAGTTCATACGTTTCCATCTATTTGTAGCACGACTGTGATTTACTTTATTAATTTCTTAGGGTAAGGCTAAATATTAACCTTTCTTTTATTTAATTATTTCTTTTGTGGAATCAGTCCATTGAGGACATTAAAACATTCCAATTTTCTTCAAGTCGTGGCGGCTTGAAAATGTCGTTGCCAGACATGAACAATCGTCATCAAGGCAATGCCAAATTTTGTTAGTTCTGAAACCAATGCCGGTCAAGATCGATTGCTTATAAATATAGCAAATAATTCGACTTTGGAAATATAGCAAATAATGCCGGTCAAGACTATGTACTGTACTCATAAATCCATCAGGACCATTCTATTTCTGTGAGCAAATTACTTTGGAAATAATCAGATCAGTCATACTTTGCGAAGCAACTTTGGTATGCATGTCATTAGTTTACTAAAGAGTACAACTAAAAATATTTTAGGCTCACTCACCGTATAGCGCGTTTTTCTCTTCATATTGAGACCTCGCTCACTTGATTTGAGGAGACTCCAGATTTTATTTTATATGTATTGTTTGAGGAACCCCATATTTTATTTCATATGTATTGTTTGAGGATTGTAACTTGTAGTTTTCAAGGGTATGTTCCTAGGGGGACGGGGTGGTCAATAGGGTCAAACGACCCCTATGGACTCCATGGAAATAAGCTTGAAGGTCCCCTTGAGTTGACTGTGAGACCCCCATGAAATACCCTCCACCTGTTTGATATTTGGCCTGAAGAAAGGGTTGCTGTGCGAGGAAGAAGAAGAAGAGCAGCGCGCCGTTTTGGCCTAGCGCTTACTTTTTTTAAAAAAACACCATAGCCAAACGGCATTAGCGCTTAATTTTTTTTTTTTTTAAGACCTGGACCAAAACGACGTCGTTTTAGCCCAGTGAATTTCTTTTTTAAAAAGACCTAGCCAAAACAACGTCGTTTTGGTCAATATCTTTTACAAAATAACAAAAAAAAGTTTCCAAAACTCCTCCACCCGATCCCAACCTCTCCAAAACCCTCATTCTTTTCTCCTCAACCTTAAATCCCCAATCTCCACCTCCCCAAACCTTTAAACCCCCTCCCCCCAAAACCTTTAACCCCCATCTCCTCTATTGCCGCTGCTGCCAGCAGTGCCGTCACGCCAAAAAAAAAAAAAAAAACTTTTACACTATGACCCTATAAGGTAAGATTCCTGGGTCCGTCACTGGGGGCTGGCACTCTATTAGAGGCCATGTTTCTTCTCCCAGGTTCAGTTGAGAGGGTAGGCTACGTAGTAGTTGACAACCAAAACGCCCATTGGTGTAGAGGTACTTCCCTAATCCTCTAGGACTTACCCGATTTTTGCACTTGTTTCACTCCTCATCATTAATAAACAACTATCACCTTTGTGTCAATATATATATATATATATATTCTGCTTCTCTAAGTTCAAAGTCACTGATCATCCTACTCTGTGTTTGAAGTTTGCTTTTATTCTATAACCCTTTCAGAGTCTTCCTGTATACTGTTCCTTTTTCTCTCTGGTCCAAATAATAAGTCCTAGATTCCAAACAATAAGTCCCAGGTGAGGCATGAGCGGAGAGAGAGAGAAAACCCTTCAGTTCTCAGGAACCCTTGAACCAGTTATAGGATAGTTAGCTCTTCTTCTTACCCTTTGTAAGAAAACCAGTAACCTTTGTCCAGATGAGTTGCCTTTTTAGAGCAAACTCTTGTAACAGTAGTAGTTCTAGAGCTAGCATTAGTAAACTCCTAGAGATAGTAAATGAAGAACAAATAGAATATGAAACTAGTAATGAAATTGACTACAAATATTGGAATATCCCCAAAGTCCCTAGTCAAGAAATTTACAAGAAAAAATGATCACTTTCAAGTTTCAAAAGTACAACCCATGTGAAAACAGTCGAACAAGTCTATGCCTTGAGTAAAGAACACGAAACATGTCAATTGCTAAACCTTGAGTCAATAAAGAAACATAAGAATGATGGAAACAATTTCCTTCACATTGGTCTTGTCCAAGTAGCAGTCAAACCCCTTACCAGGTTAGGACTTAATGCCTGGACTTAATGCCTCCATTTTACTTTGCCAACATGATGCCAGATTTACCAATTTTAGTGATAGTACCTTAGGAATAATTGAGTTAAGCCTGTTTAATAGTCCAATTCATTTCGATTGTTACCCAGATTTCACAGTAAGCCTTAGTGATCCTCACATATTGAAAACTTTAACATTAAATATCAAAACTTCAGGGTATAAAGTCTTACTAGGTACCCAACCCTTAGCTTTAGTCTATAGAATTTATTATAAAGTCACAGGAACTAATATGAATTTCCAAGCCCTCAACAAAAGTCCAAAAGACCAAACCTTACTTATTCAAAGTAGTAAAGCCGATGCCAATATTAGAGCTCCCCATACAGTCAAATGGTCAGAAGTCACTCTACCTTTAGATTGGACGCTAACCACATAAAATCAGCCTACTCCCATTCAACATAGTTGATAACTCGTATATTTATACATTTATATCATCCATTTCTAGTCTATTTGTGATGTTTTTGAGTTAAACTTGTTGCGTTTTACCCTATTTTGTGTTAGTATGCAGTTGCATCTACTTTTGGATCAAGTTGAAGGCAAAAGAAATGAAAACATGCTATTTTTGGAGCTGACCCTTGTTCAAACGTGGAAACAAGTTTCATGACCTGTTTTGAAGTCCAATAAAGAATCCAAGGCAAACCTGGCTTGTTTAAAGATTAAGAGCAGAATGGGAAAGCAGTGAGGATTTCTAGCTTGATTTGGAGGTGCCAAATAAGGCAAAAACGTGCAAAATAAAGGCTGATTTGTTAGGATCTCTTTGGAATATCTGGCAGCCTATTTTACCCCATAAAAACTTGCTTTTTAGCCCCTTTTACAGACCCTATTTATTTTGGACGAATTGCACAACCCTCAAACTACATCTTGGTTATTCTCTCCTTTCATGCACACTAAAACCCTAGTCGTTCCATATATTTCCACCATCAGGACTCATCGCAGAAGGTTGTTCTTGGAGAAGTTCAACATCAGAATTGGTTCAAGGGTTTCCTCTCATGAATTTATTTTCACTCATGTTGTTTATTTTCGTTTTAATCTCTGTGAACATGATGTGTAACTAAATTCATAGCTAGGGATTTCGATGTAGCCTTGCAATATTGATCCATGTTTCTAAGTGTTGAGCCAATTCTTAACAACTAAAATGAGTTATTAAAAATAGCAACTTTAATTCTCGCAAGTGCACGAACCGTTTATAGTATAGCTTATGTAAATACGAGGTCGATCCCACGGAAAATGGTAACTTGGTTCCAAGTTAAATTACTTAGAATGCTAGAAAAACATAGAACAAAGAAACTGACTAACTAGCTAAAGGCAAGGTCAAATTCAACAATGCCTCTTGCTAATTACTCAAGGTCTAGCATAGAATCCTAGCACCACACACGTACTCGAAATGAGGGGTTTTGTTGTTGAAATGAAAAGAAGAAAGTGAAATGAAAGTGCTCGAAAGTAAACACTGGACAGATTGTGAAATAATAATTGAGAGGTGTTAGAGCCTTGGAATCCACCACTAGCTTTCCTATCCAAGTTATGAATGCATAGAAATTGACTCAAGCTTCATCAACAATAGATTATCGCATACAAGCCTATGGTATCTAGGTGCAGGATGCATGATTCTCCTAAGGCATGTAATTGTGCATGGTATCTACACAACACGTGATCTCCAAGTATTTTTTCCTTCAATTAGGGACATGGATAATTATTTGTACGTCGGTTCTTCTTTTGATGTTGACATGTAACAGTCTTTAGACGTCTCAGTTTTCATAAAACCGTCATCTAATGTTGTCGAAGATTTCATTTTAGGCTACATATTAATAATTACACATCGGTTCGTAATAGTTTTGGACGTTGAATGTGTTAACGACGTCAGTTAATAGCCGTTGTTGTTTTATGTACAAAAGATGGCGGTCAATTTCACGACGGTTTAAAAACCTTCTAGACGACATTGGTTTCCCGTCGTATATTTCAATTTTTGTAGTAATGATTCAAGCTTCAACAACTTTGGTGGAATTCATAGGGTTGAAAGCACGCACCAAGGGTAACTCCTCCTTCCAATCTTCTTAGAAGTATGTTCTAGGAAAATAGTACAACTATCACTTGACTTAAAAGATTCATGGGAAAAGTTTCTGTTTTTGAACTCATATATACATGCTTGAGCTTCCATTACCATGATTTTATTTATTTATGTTGATGTTTAAATGAAACTCATGATTTTCTAAAGGTTTCCTTCAGATGCTACATTGTCTTTGAAGGAGATTGATGCAAATCACCTAATTGTTCTTTAGCAATGTTTTTGTTTTCGCTCTTATGCGCATGTAGATAGCTGGAAATCATATTTTCCCCAAATCTGTTACAGATGTGGCCGCGACGGTGCTTCTTTAGGTGGTAGTGGTAGGGTTCGTTTAGGCTCATGAGTTGTTTAAGGGTTAAGGTTGTGTTTGTGGGCTTTTTTTGGTTTATAGTTAATTGAGGTAATGTGAGCTAGTAGTTTTAGTGCGGCTTTTGTCCACCTTAGTTTTACTTTTAGCATGTTAGTTTGTTGGCCTCTTGAGATTGGTACTTTAGATGTCTTGTTGATGTATTTGATTGTACTGTTGAAGTTTATCTAATGAAGTTGCTTTTTGATAAGATGTTGAATTTTGCAAGGAAAAATGGACCTAATTAATTTACTTCTTGTATATTAACTTGGAGCTAATTAAATTTGAAAAATAAATTCACCAATGATTATTTTAGACGATGTTTCATTCAATTTGGAATTAAATTAAATGTTTTATGAATTTCCAAAGCTAAGAGTGTTCTTATGTAAATTTCTAGAATTTTACAGCATGTTGAAATTTAAGTCTATATTGGGATACCATTTGAACTCCGGAATGCATGAAATTTTGACACATGCTATTAGTCTTCTTCCAACCTAGAACTTTTCGTAGGCATTGGTTAAAGGATCAATTTTTTGGTGTATTTACGATTTTCTTTTATTGGAAAAAAAGGCATTGTGTTTTTATAACTTTTGGGTTAAGAGTTTTATGTGATATTTGTTGTCATAAAAAGTTGGAGAAACAAAGTTTCAGTAATTCAATAATAATCATTTTATTTTCGAATGCCCTTTAGTTCAAACCAAGGTGTAAAATATCGATGGTATCGAAAATATCGGTAGTTCAAAAGCACGAAAATTTGGATGAAAATATCGAAATATTATCGATATCAATAAAAATTGAATAAAAACCAAGGAAATTGTAAGAAAAACTCGGAAATTTTTATTGAAACTTTGGAGGATTTTTTTTAGTCAATTATCTGTTAGTTTATTGCAAAAAATTGAAAGGAAATTCATTTGATGATGGGTTTAACTGATTTAAGTTGATTATATAGAGAACTGACAATCATTGTAAGTGTAGAAAATATGTAGTAATTAATGAAAGAAGATTAAACACACCATAATCATTTATATATAATGATTTATTACAATATTTTACACTTTATACATTACATGGTAAGATACATGAGTAACTATGAGGTTCAAATTTTTTAGTATTTTCATCATCTCTACATGTAGAGTAAGTGTATTGTGAGTAGCCATTAAATGATAAATCTCCGAAATAGTTTTCCATATAATTGTTAACATGTCACTCATATGTATTCGAGATTGGTTAACGTTGTCCATAAGCAAAATCATTTGAAGATTGAGTCTCAGATTCTTTCCATGAGCCGTTTGATTCCATCCCAAAAGGAAATGTCAAAGACTCACATTCTCATGTGAAAATTTAATTCTTGCAAAAATAGTTTAAAACAATATAAATATACATATTTTAGCATATTATAACAAAAACATAAGCAACATGGTGGTTAAGGCATTGGAGGAGTGAAATGTTAAGGGTTTGAATCCCCTTTGAGTGTGTGCTTTGTGTTTTTTTTTTTTTTTCTTTTTTCCATTACATCGATTTTTTGATATTTTTCGATATTATCAATTTTATACGATACGTATATGGATACGTTCCGAAATATCCGTGACCTAAAAAAACGATAATATCCTCAATATTATTGATATTTTAGACTATGGTTCAAACTATAGTTTCGGGTCGATTGAGAGATTAACAAGGGCACATAATCAAATCACCTTTGTAGCACCGATACAGAGTTGCAACTTGCAGGGGTATGTATACGGTATACCTACATCAGATACAACAATTGATTTCCTGATACGATGAAGGGATAGGATCAAGATCCGGTGATGGGTTATTTTGTGGTTTTTCTTGAAAATTATAGAAAAATCGGGGTTAAAATGTAAATTTGGAAAGTGGATTTAATGACCCAGCCTCTTCTTCTCGACAGACGCGTCTGTAATCAAACGGCGGCAGCAAAACACAAGGAAGAAGGAAGAAGGAAGAAGTGGAAAGAAGAAGAAAGAAGAGGGAAGAAGAAGAAAAGGAGGAACCATCTGCATCTGCTGCTCGCCAGGTTTTTTTTTTCTCTTTTAATGTTTTAGCTGCATGAGTCCAACCAAATTCTGAAAGTCTTCAAAATCTATTGCTCGGTGATGAAAATTAAAACTGCACAACTATTATATACTGAATTTGGAAAAACAAAAAATTCCTTGAATGGTGTCCTCAGAAATGTCAATGGTTACAAAAGAATAAGTTCAAATTTTAACAAAAAATAAACAGTTTAAGCACACCATTGCAAACTTGTTAGACATCTCATGAAATCACTAATTCTTTCTGAAACATTAGAAGAGATGACAATTAGACAAATGAAGAGTACCATTGCTTACCATAGTTCTGGGGTACAATAGTGAACTTTTAGGTGGCTTTAATTAGGAAACCCTATCTAATGAAGAGTAGCCACCCATTTGGCCAGGGCAATGGGTTCACCCCTTCCACCCAAGTTGAAATCCCTCTTCCCGTAGATTAGATTAATTAGACTATTGCTTGTATTAAAAAAAATAAAAAAATTAGGGAATATCTCATAAGACTTCAATTTTCCCATATGTCTGAAATGCAAATGTTGGACACAATCAATTCAGGGAGAAGCTTCTGTTGCCCAAAAGTTCCCAACACATGTACTGTAGAAGAACAAATCTGCATGAGATAAATTTTTTAGTCTACCTTCTGCTTGAAAGACACAATAAAAGATCAAGTCTGATATAAACTTTTATGTATTTTGTAATAATAAATGGTATTGTATTTTAGACAATAGCAGTCATTTTCTTATCTAGAAGAAAATGTCCGGTTTTCATCTGGATGCTTACTCGGTTGCCAATACTATAGGCCGGTAGATGCATTTGGATGAAATTTGGAGTTTAACTTCCGGATAAGAGAATCATTGTGGATAATATATATCATGTGTTTTGTAGGTTTTTTTTTGTTTGCCAAAGTAATGTATTATAATAGATTGAGTCCGAAAACTCAACTTGTGAGTCTGTTGACTTCTCACCCACTGTAGCCCTTCATTGTTGTTCGAGTTTTGGCCCAAAAGCTCTTTCTTCTGGAGCGTCCTTTGTGCTCAATTTTGAAAACAAACCCATAATAGGCCAATCATAGCTCAACCATCACAACATTTACCTTGTGCTCTTCACTAAAGCTTTCCTCCTCTTCATATTCTTCTTCCACTCTGTTCTTAGGGTTTAATCCTTGTTGTCCTTTCTCTTGTACCAAGTGATTTCAATTCTTTCAATTTCATAGTTTAAGGTTTAATTTCTGCCTCAGGTACTGCAATTATATACCACTAACTTATATTTTCTTATTGTGGGTTTGGTAATGTTTATTTCTGGGGCACCCAAATACAGGCACAGCTGCATAATAGACTCGGTGTGTTAAGAGCTTCCTAGTTTAGTTTATAATCTACCCTAGTTTTTTTTTTTTAAATTTTTTTTTTTTTAAATTTTGTTTAGGTTTTAAGTTCTTACTGATTTAGCTTCTTTTTTATTCACAAATGAGTTTGTTGAGTTGGTGTGTTGAGATATTCAGTCACTGGTAAGCCAGCTGTGTTACTGACTTGTTGGTCTGTTCTTTTTATTTTTACTTTGCTTCAAGCTCTGAATCCGAATGGAGTAATTTGGTTCTGTTGAGAAATGTTGGTATAATTTCTGGTTGTGTTGCTGGTTAGTTTAACATTGAATGAAATTTGGTTAATTAAGTTTTGTGTTGCTTGGATGCCGGTTAGTAAAGTGACTAGACTGATAAGATTGCTTGTGTTGTTGGTTTGTTTGTAATCTGGTTGTGTTGTAGCTGTATGATTGAAAATCTGAAAGTTCTGTTACAAATTGAGTATAGCTCTTAGATTTGGTCAACTGAAAGTTGTGTTGCTGCAAAAAAAAAAAAATTCTGGTTATTACATTTATCTATAGAACTTAAGGTGTGAAAGTGTTATTATTAATTATATATTCATTAAAGGTTAGTTAATGAATAAAGTTTTTTTTTTTTTTTTTTTTTTTCTGGTACAGAAATGAAAAGTTAAATTTGTTTGGGACACTTGGCCCACCTTAAATTTCATCCAGGCTCTGCCCTGACGCAGAATAGAGGGCCATGGTGAGGAAGAGGCCGAACGTATTGGTGACGGGCACACCAGGAACTGGGAAGACAACAACTTCGTCCACCTTAGCCGAGGCGACACAGCTCCGCCACATCAATGTGGGTGATTTGGTGAAGGCCAAGAATCTCCATGATGGCTGGGATGATGAGCTAGACTGTTACATCATCAACGAAGACCTGGTATGCGATGAGCTTGAGGATACAATGGAAGGAGGAGGTAACATAGTGGACTACCATGGTTGCGATTTCTTCCCTGAGAGATGGTTTGATCTTGTGGTTGTGCTCCAAACTGACAACACTGTCTTGTATGATCGCTTGACTCGAAGGTAATTTTTCTCAGCACTGCTTTTTCTCAAGTGTCGCTTCCTTGAGAGTCAAAAAATGAAAACCTATGTTTATGGGTTTGTGTGTTTTTGGAATGTTGCAGAGGTTATTCAGAGTCAAAGCTCTCCAACAATATTGAATGTGAAATATTTCAAACTCTGCTTGAGGAGGCAAAGGAGAGCTACCCGCAAGATATCGTTCTTCCCTTAAAGAGTGATAGCATTCAAGACATTTCGACTAATCTTTCTACTTTGACGGAATGGATCAGGAGGTGGCAACCATCAACTTAGTTTCCCATGATACAGTTTTGCTTGAAGGTGCTTGTTGTTTAAGTTGGGTCACGCTTTTGAGATGAATTTTTCATGTATCATTATAACATTTGTATTCACTCTCATCAGTTTTACCATTATGTGATTTGAATCTCTCTTGCATTGAAATTGTTCATTCAAGGGGATTTGATTAAATGAATTTGTATAAAGGGGCATTCATAATGACTATGCAGCATGCAAATTGGCGTGAGTTTTGGTCTTGTTGGACCCTGGAGGAGAATGAAATCCATATATAATTGTCCTCGATGCTTTTTCATACTCTATTTATGAACAGGAAGTACCGTCTGCCAGATGCATTGGAGAAACCACGTTAGCGCACACGTCAGAATTCACAGTATATGCCACTATATACTGTTTTACAAATCCATAATTCTAGCCAAATAAGCAATTAGTATGTCAATAATTTAGAATTTACAATATATACACTATCATTCATATATATATATATATATATATATATACACTGAGAGCTTTTGTTGAGGGATTACTTATTTGAAGGACATCCTTGTAGGACTCACTCCATATCGTATTAAATTCATTCAAAGATCAAGTTTACAAAAAATC
Source organism: Prunus mume (assembly GCF_000346735.1). The sequence continues at coordinate 24,605,847 of NC_024127.1, forward strand.
ACTTGAATTCGATATCATTTGATCATTCAATTAAATTATTGAAATTTAAGTACTTTCTTGAAACACCGTGTTAATTGATTTTGTTGGTCTCAATTAGATGCCTTAATGATTTTCAATTTGTCTGAATTTTTTGTAAGAATAGTCTCTGAATGAAGACTTGAAGAGTACACCGTTTGGATCGTTGAAAAGAAAGTAGTAGGGAACCATAGAGGGTGCCTCTCAAATAAAATAATTTGAGGGATCCCTTAATGGAAGGGGACAATGCGTTTCAGGTAATGGTTTTTTTCTTGAGTATTCCAAAGCAATTTTATGGAGTTTTATCTCAATATACTCAAGTGTAAGTATACCTGTTGTGGAGGTGTGCGTTTTTTTTTTCTTCCTATTTTTGTAACCATTTAGATAGTTACTTTTTTACTTTAAATATGAGTTTAAAGATCCATACCAAATGTATTATATGAGTTTTAATTACCAGGACTAGAGGCAATTTATGGGTATAACTATGTGAACAAGAGCTGACTTTTGGGTTTAATTACCTGCACAAGAGGTGTATGCATAGATTCCAATTATGTTAGGGTAAAAGACAAGAAATTTATAGCTCAAGTGGTTAACAACATTTACCTACGTTCCCTTTATTTTGTTTTTGTCATGAGATAGGCCTCATCAACTGTATAACTTTGGGCCTCATCGTGTGAAAGCCCAAAGCAGTCCGAGCCGAACCGACTTAAAAGTTTTGTTCACACTTCGCACTCTCCCGGAGTCCATATTAGAAGCGAAGCAATTGTTCAGTTGTTCCTACTCAATTCAATCCTTGTTCCTCCTCTTCCAGTTTTTCTTGTTCGCTCTCCCTCTCTCACAGTAAAACAGTTAATCCAGCACTTTCCAGTTGTCACCAAAATCCCAAAAACTCTTACTTTACTCGGTGGGTTGCTCTCAAAGGGCCAAGAAGGTACCTCTTCTTTGTTCTTTCACATTTGAATTTGGTTGGTTTTCTTTTTCATTTTCTCTTCCAGCTTGAAGCTTTGTTTATTGCCTTTGTTATCTGGTTATGTAAATAGTAAAGGATAGTTGCAATAGCTATTTATTTGGTTGTGTAATGGGGTCTGTTAAATTATATGGCTCTGTAATTCGTATATTTAGACCGATTTTAATGCATTTTGATGAATTTATTTACATGGGTAATATTCAGTGACATTTGGAAGATGATAATTTAGGATTTTGGAGCTTCATGTGAGATTTTACAGAGCAACGGAGGATGAGTACCTTTCAGATTACTTCCTCCCAACCTAGCATCTGTTTCAGAAACACGTCTCAAGCTCTCCGTCCATCTCCAAAGCTTCTTCTTCTTCCAACTTGTTTGCAACCAACCAATAATGCATCCATTCGGAAACAACGGATGCCGGTTTTGAAGGCCCAGCAATGCAGGGTTTTATCCAAGTACCATCGATCTGCACCTGTCTGCTTGTTAGGTGGCATGAAAGTGGTGATGAGGTGAGAGGCTTTTATTGGGCTATGGGAACTCAAAGAGTTTAAATTGAAGGTTTCAAGAAATCGCTACATGGTTGTATGTGTAATGACAACAAAAGAGTCCTACATTTTTCTCTCATGTTTTCATTGTCATAATTGCAATCTTTCTTCGTGGCATGTGAGATGATGCTTTATATGCTTGCGATTATTTATTATGTAATGAAGGGCATTGAGGGGATGAATATTTTGTTTATGAGATATATGTATGCTCATTAATTACTGCAAGTTTCTTTGTCATCATGCAATGCATGCGTTGTATATTCTCACTACACTTCTTAATGCAACCAGGGTTCCCCTTGGAAAGCTCTTGAGAAAGCAATGGGTAATTTGAAGAAGGACCAGTCGATAGAGGATGTATTACGTCAGCAGATTGAAAAGAATGAATTTTATGAAGAGAGAGGAGGTGGTGGTGGTGGTGGTGGCAGTGGCAGTGGCAGAGGCAGTGGCGGTGATGGTGCAGGTGGTTCTGGATCAGAGGATGAAGGCCTTGCTGGAATCATGGATGAAACACTGCAAGTGATTCTCGCAACCATTGGATTTATATTTCTGGTAATAATCCTAAATTCTCTTACAGAAGTGATTATCATGTCTTTTCTTGATCACTCCTTATTGAGTCTTTGTATGAAAATTCTGTATCCACTATCTGTGAAGCGTGTTGTTTATTTGGAAGTGAGAGATGAAAGACAAGAAACACACAATGCACGTAAGTGAAAGCATCACAATTAACAATCAATGGCTCTTAGGTAAAGTATAACTCATTTCTACTTGCTTGCTGCTGCCGAAATGAATACTAGCCCTTTGGCTCGTGCTTTTGCACGTGGCCAGAGGCTTTTTCTCTAAGCATCCGCTGAAAGTATTGAATCACCTTCAGCCTTCGAGCTTCGGTAAAATGATGGGCCGTAGTTTAGATTTTGCTTCCAGGTTGTTTTGAAATTTAGTATGCATCTTAAGTCCCACCAGCTTTTTTATTGTACCTTGCTTCGGTAAATTGATCTTCCGCTCATCCATTCTCCATGCTTAACTTTCTGCGACGTGGTAAAATGGGGATGCCAAAAATATGCTGGAAACAGCTGAAGAAATACAACGTGGAGTTGGTTATCTTGCTTTTCAATTTCTCTGTTATTTTAATTGATTGTCCTGTTTTTTTACCATTTTATTCTCATTAATAAATCATGTTCTTCTAACTGTTTTCTTTAGCAAAGTGTATTATTAGGATTTTCAAGGAGCAATGATGTTATTTAATATTCTAGTAAAACAGTTATCACCTCTGTTGTAGTGTCAACTGTTTAGGGAATCTAAAGTGAGCTTGGATACTCCAGTTTCATGTAATGCCTTATTGTAAGAGAGGTGTAAGTTCTTTGGAGGGAGGGAATATGTGCTGTGATGGAAAAATTTTGGTTGTCGTGGACCGGAAAGGAATAGGAGAATTTGTTAGGGAGCTAAGGGTGAGGTGGATCACTTGTGGCATACGATTAGATGTTGGGCATCCATTGAGTGTCAGTGTCTTAAGAGTTCAAAAAGATTTATTTTCAGTCTTTATTATTATTATTATTATTATTGTTATTATTTTATGATTGGAGTGCTGATGTGCAAGACCTTTTAATTTTGAGTGTTTTGCGGTAATAGGTTTGGTGATTGTTAGTTGTAGATCAGATAGCTGGGTAGCTCAGCAGACGGCTTGGCCCGTGTTTTACTTTTCATCTTTGTAGTAATAAAAGTCTCTTTCTTACGAAAAACAGCATGTTTAGTGAAATGAGAATTTCCTCACTATTTCTTACTATAAAATATGTTTTTAGCGAATCTGGATGTGTAATGTACCCTACCCAATATCTTTTTACATTTCAAACTGAAATGCTCTTCTTGCAGTATTTTTACATCATCAGCGGTGAGGAGTGGACTCGGCTAGCAAAGGACTACATCAAGTTTCTCTTATCGGGGTCCAAGAGTATTCGTTTACAGCGTTCCATGTACAAATGGGGAAGGTTCTACAAGAATCTGACTGAGAAGAAGTATTGTGATAAGTTCTGGTTGGAGAAGGCCATAATCACTACCCCAACTTGGTGGGATAGCCCCGATAAGTACCGGCACATCGTTAGATCTAATTTAGAATCAAATTCAGATGAATAACCCAGGTCACATTGCATAACCCTTCCCTCTACGTTGTTTGTGTTGATTTTGGGGGATAGTATAAGTCTTCAATTTAGCACCTATATTTTATTGTTTATTTTTTACAGTTGGGATCCTTAAAGGATCAAATTCTTGTTTTTACAACAAAAAGGGCCCCCTCGATGGGATCTCTGCAATTCTATCATAACAGGAATAGCAATTACAATAAAATCATGAGCAAGTTTTTTTTGTTTATTATTTTTTTATACAAGTGATATTGTGGGAAGAAGTTGTCGAACTTAGGACCTAGGATGCAGTGGTAAATGCTCACGAGCAAGTTTTTATTAGGTGCCATTTGAACTCCAAAATCAGTTGTATCTATCAAACTTTTCTTAGGAAATTGCCGGTATTTTGACTTCGATTTTTCTATGTTTGTTAGTTTCATTCCAAACTTAACTTCGCCTACTTTATTTGTGTCATCTCAACAAGCGCATTCACGTACTGGTGCAATAGCAAATTTTACAATTGAGCAAGACGTGATCCAACTTCTTGGTCATAATAAATTGAGTCACTATATGTCAAGTTGCCATTCGAAATCAGATGCTCAACAAATTTTAGTTTCTTTGACGTCACAACTGAGAAGGGTTAAACTTTAATTTAGTTAACAACAGGGTAGCGTTCCCATATTTAATTTTGGTGTTGGATTAAATTATGCCCCCCATGCAAGATTCATGATTAGAAGTCAATTGCTTGAGTTCTGTAAACATAGAAAGACTCAAAGAAGGTTTTTCTTAAGTACTGGTTTTGTAAATCGAAATTTAGTGAAAAATCCAAAAGAAACAAACAGCTTCAAAATCACCCAAAAACTTTTCAAAATGACGAAAAAACGATTATCTTTAGCATCAAACACATGCAAATCCTAGAGCTCTTTCCTCCACCGAAAACAACCATCAACATGCGAAAATTTTGTCTTCAAGCAACCAGAACATGTGAAGACTTTGTCACTTTGCATCTGTCCAACAGTTATTACTGAGCAACGACAATATCAGAAATAGTGTTTTTGTTTCTTTGTACATATTTTTGAGTGCATTTTGTCTTAAAAAGCAGAAGAATCGTTTGCTTGCCATCAGTTGGCATGTCATGTATGTATGAGACTTTAAAAACATCCAAAAACAATTCAAAATGACGAAAAAATCATTATCTTAAGCATCAAAGACATGCAAATCCTAGAGCTCTTTCCTCCATTGAAAATCACCATCAACATGTGAAGAAACCAAACCTGCAAGTAAAGAATTTGCCTTCAAGCAACCAGAACATGTGAAGACTTTGTCACTTTGCATCTGACTAACAGTTATTACTGCGCAACGACAATATCAAAAATAATGTTTTTGTTTCTTTGTACATATTTTTGAGTACATTTTGTCTTAAAAAGAAGAAGAATAGTTTGTTTGTCATCAGTTAGCATGTGATGTATGTATGAAACTTTGAAAACACCCAAAAAAATTTCAAAATGACGAAAAAACCATTATCTTTAGCATCAAAGACATACAAATCCTAGAGCTCTTTCCTCCATCAAAAACCACCATCAACATGAGAAGAAACCAGACCTGCATATGACGATTTTGTCTTCAAGCAACCAGAACATGTAAAGACTTTGTCACTTTGCATCTGTCCAACAGTTATTACTGCATAACGACAATATCAGAAATAGTGTTTCTGTTTCTTTGTACATATTTTTGAATGCATTTTGTCTTAAAAATCAAAAAAATCGTTTGTTTGTCATCAGTTGGCATGTGATGTATGTATGAGACTTCAAAAACATCCAAAAAAATTCAAAATGACGAAAAAATCATTATCTTAAGCATCAAAGACATGCAAATCCTAGAGCTCTTTCCTCCATTGAAACCCACCATCAACATGTGAAGAAACCAGACCTGCAAGTGAAGATTTTGTTTTCAAGCAACCAGAACATGTGAAGACTTTGTCACTTTGCATCTAATCAACAGTTATTACTGCGCAACGACAGTATCATAAATAATGTTTTTGTTTCTTTGTACATATTTTTGATGCATTTTGTCTTAAAAAGCAGAAGAATCATTTGTTTGTCATCAGTTGGCATGTGATGTATGTATGAAACTTCGAAAACACCCAAAAAAATTTCAAAATGACGAAAAAACCATTATCTTTAGCATCAAAGACATAAAAATCCTAAAGCTCTTTACTCCGTCAAAAACCACCATCAACTCGAGAAGAAACTAGACCTGCATGTGACAATTTTGTCGTCAAGCAACCAGAACATGTGAAGACTTTGTCACTTTGCATTTGACCAACAGTTATTACTGCGCAACGTCAGTATCAGAAATAATGTTTTTATTTCTTTGTACATATTTTCGAGTGCATTTTGTCTTAAAAACTAGAAGAATCGTTTGTTTGTTATCAGTTGGTATGTGATGTATGTATGAAACTTCGAAAACACCCAAAAACTTTTCAAAATGACCAAAAAATCATTATCTTTGGCATCAAAGACATACAAATCCTAGAGCTCTTTCCTCGATCGAAACCACCATCAACATGAGAAGAAACCAGACCTGCATATGACGATTTTGTCTTCAAGCAACCAGAAAATGTGAAGACTTTGTCACTTTGCATCTATCCAACAGTTATTACTGAATAAGGATAATATCAGAAATAGTGTTTCTGTTTATTTGTACATATTTTTGAGTGCATTTTATCTTAAAAACCAGAAGAATCGTTTGTTTGCCATCAGTTCGCATGTGATGTATATATGAAACATCAAAAACATTCAAAAACTTTTCAAAATGACGAAAAAAACCATTATCTTTAGCATCAAATACATGCAAATCCCAGAGCTCTTTCCTCCACCTAAAACCACCATCAACATGTGAAGAAATTAGACTTGCATGTGAAGATTTGGTTTTCAAGCAACCAAAACATGTGAAGACTTTGTCACTTTGCATCTGTCCAACAATTATGATTGCGCAACGACAGTCTCAGAAATAGTATTTTGTTTCTTTGTACATACCTTTTAGTGCATTTTGTTTTAAAAAGCAGAAGAATCGTTTGTTTGTCATCAGTTGGCATGTGATGTATGTATGAAACTTCAAAACCACCCAAAAAAATTTCAAAATTACGGAAGAACCATTATCTTTAGCATAAAAGACATGCAAATCTTAGAGCTCTTTCCTCCACCGAAAACCACCATCAACATGTGAAAAAACCAGACCTGCATGTGAAGATTTTGCCTTCAAGCAACCAGAACATGTGAAGACTTTGTCACTTTGCATCTGTCCAACAGTTATTGCTGCACAATGACAATATCATAAATAGTATTTTTGTTTCTTTGTACAAATTTTTGAGTGCATTTTGCCTTAAAAAGCAGAAGAATCGTTTGTTTGCCATCAGTTGACATGTGATGTATATATGAAACTTCAAAAACACCCAACAACTTTTCAAAATGACAAAAAAACCATTATCTTCAGTAATAAAGACATGCAAATCTTAGAACTCTTTCCTCCACCGAAGGTTATTACTACGCAACGACAATATTAGAAATTGTGTTTTTGTTTCTTTGTACAAAGTTTTGAGTGCATTTTGTCTTAAAAAGCAGAAGAATCGTTTGTTTGCCATCAGTTGGCACGTGATGTATGTATGAAACTTAAAAAACACCCAAAAACTTTTCAAAATGACGAAAAAACCATTATCTTTAGCATCAAAGACAAGCAAATCCTCGAGCTCTTTCCTCCACCGAGAACCACCATCAACATGTGAAGAAACCAGACCTGTATGTGAAGAATTTGTCTTCATGCAACGAAAACATGTGAAGACTTTGTCACTTTGCATCTGTCCAACAGTTATTACTGCACAACAACAGAATCAGAAATAGTTCTTTTGTTTCTTTGTACATATTTTTGAGTGTATTTTATCTTAAAAAGCAGAAGAATCGTTTGTTTGCCATCAGTTGGCATGTGATGTATGTAAACTTTAAAGCTATAATAACTTGAACACTAACATTGTTCTGCCATTGAAGTCTTTTATCGAACGCTTGGGAGACAACTCTTCTCTATGATAACCGACTGACTTATTCTCAAATTCCAGATTGGGCGAATTACTTGATGAGATTTTTGTGTGTATCGACTATTGGAGGGAGCTGTTCTATTTATATGTATCACTCAAGGAGTCTTGCCCATCAAGAGACACCTTGAGGTATCCTTATTGCTATAGAATTGTTAATCCTAATTCTCCTAGAACTAGAAACCCCTTTAGCCTTGTAATCCATATGGAACACTTACACAGAGGCTATAGGTCGAGAGTTGTGTTGAGTACTTGATCAGTCTTGAGTCTTGCAATCCGATAATGAATAGAAGACCAATTCTGTAAGGATTGAGATAATAAACTATCTTACATTCTCCCACTTGATCAAATATTCATTGTGACTCAAGACCAATCTCCTAATGGCCAATTTAGAACTCAGCCTTCTCAGTTTCTTACCAAGCCACTGTCATTGATATAAATTCATATGGAACTGTCAAAGAACATTGAGCAACCAAACTCAAGTCTTTTACAACCACACATGCAAATGTACATCAACACATGCGACTGCCAACTGAATTAGTATCAAAACAATGTTGTGATCTACCTTAGAAAACTTAATGATCAAAACAAAGCTTAGCTCACCCTTAGAAGACTACCAAGGTCTTAAGAAACTTGCATGGCTCTTTCATGGATACGAAAATGCAAAACACATATGCTAGCAAAATTTTTGCAGATTCTTCCTTCATCCACATGCCAAAACAATCATAAGAAAAATATTATTAAATAAACTGTAAAACAATCTCGATTAAACTAGCTAAATGAAAATAAAACTAAATCTGGCTCCCACTGACTCCCACAGACTTCAAGCATCAAAACTGATATGTAAACCCATACTTTTAACATGCCTATGAAAAACATGATTAGGCAAGCCTTTGTTCAGGGGATCTGCAATGTTGAAATCTGTTCCAATATGATCTAAGGCTGTATAACCATCTCAGATCTTTTCCTTGGTTGATAAAAACTTTAACTACAGGTGTCTTAATCCTTCTGACCTCTTATTTCCTTTTGCAAAATAAACTGCAGCACTGTTGTCATTCCACAATTGGATTGGCCTTTGTATAGAATCCACGACTTTTAACATTGACATAAAATTTTTAAGCCACATAACTACTGAGGTCGCTTCCTAAATTGCTAAAAACTCAGCCTGCATGGTTGAGGTTGATATGTATTGTTGTTTGACACTTCTCCAAGCCACTGCTCCTCTTGCAAACAAAAACACAACACATGATGTACCCTTTTGTGTATCAAAACAGCCAGCAAAATCTGCATCTGCATATCCTTCTAGTTTCAATTCTTCAACTCTTCGATAGATTAGCTTATATTCTTTAGTTCTCTGCAAATACCTCAAAACTTTCTTGCTTGCTATCCAATGTGCCTGACCTGGATTGGATTGAAATCTTCCAAGAACACTAATGCTGAAAGCAAGGTCTGCCCTTGTGCAAACTTGAGCATACATCAAGCTTCCAACAAGTGAGGCATAGGGCTTGTCCTGCATCTCTAACTTCTCTTGCTCAGTTTTGGGAGATTGTTCACTGCTCAATTTATCACCCTTGGAGAATGGAACATCACAACCTGTGCAGTTTTCCATGTTGAACCTTTTCAGTATCCTTTCTATATATCCCTTCTGTGATAGACTAAGTAACCCTCTTCCTCTATCTCAGCTTATTTCAATTCCTAATACATAGTTTGCTTCTCCCAAATCAGTCATATGAAAATGGTTTGATAGTATTCTCTTAGTATCATGTAAAAGTGATAGATTACTGCTTGCTAAGAGAATATCATTAACATACAGCAACATGAAAATGTAATGTCTCCCTTGAAATTTTTGGTAAATGCACTCATCTAAAGGATTGTCAATGAAACCTTGAGACTTCACCCCTTCATCAAACTTCAAGTACCACTGCCTAGAAGCCTGTTTTAATCCGTATATTGATTTTTGTAACCTGCAAACCAAATCTTCTTCCCCTTTTTGAATGAAACCATCCGGTTGTTTCATGTAGATTTCTTCAATAAGGTTTCATTCAAAAATGCAGTTTGAACATCCATTTGATGAAGGTATTTTGCCTTCAAGCAACCAGAACATGTGAAGACTTTGTCACTTTGCATCTGTCCAACAGTTATTGCTGCACAATGACAATATCATAAATAGTATTTTTGTTTCTTTGTACAAATTTTTGAGTGCATTTTGCCTTAAAAAGCAGAAGAATCGTTTGTTTGCCATCAGTTGACATGTGATGTATATATGAAACTTCAAAAACACCCAACAACTTTTCAAAATGACAAAAAAACCATTATCTTCAGTAATAAAGACATGCAAATCTTAGAACTCTTTCCTCCACCGAAGGTTATTACTACGCAACGACAATATTAGAAATTGTGTTTTTGTTTCTTTGTACAAAGTTTTGAGTGCATTTTGTCTTAAAAAGCAGAAGAATCGTTTGTTTGCCATCAGTTGGCACGTGATGTATGTATGAAACTTAAAAAACACCCAAAAACTTTTCAAAATGACGAAAAAACCATTATCTTTAGCATCAAAGACAAGCAAATCCTCGAGCTCTTTCCTCCACCGAGAACCACCATCAACATGTGAAGAAACCAGACCTGTATGTGAAGAATTTGTCTTCATGCAACGAAAACATGTGAAGACTTTGTCACTTTGCATCTGTCCAACAGTTATTACTGCACAACAACAGAATCAGAAATAGTTCTTTTGTTTCTTTGTACATATTTTTGAGTGTATTTTATCTTAAAAAGCAGAAGAATCGTTTGTTTGCCATCAGTTGGCATGTGATGTATGTAAACTTTAAAGCTATAATAACTTGAACACTAACATTGTTCTGCCATTGAAGTCTTTTATCGAACGCTTGGGAGACAACTCTTCTCTATGATAACCGACTGACTTATTCTCAAATTCCAGATTGGGCGAATTACTTGATGAGATTTTTGTGTGTATCGACTATTGGAGGGAGCTGTTCTATTTATATGTATCACTCAAGGAGTCTTGCCCATCAAGAGACACCTTGAGGTATCCTTATTGCTATAGAATTGTTAATCCTAATTCTCCTAGAACTAGAAACCCCTTTAGCCTTGTAATCCATATGGAACACTTACACAGAGGCTATAGGTCGAGAGTTGTGTTGAGTACTTGATCAGTCTTGAGTCTTGCAATCCGATAATGAATAGAAGACCAATTCTGTAAGGATTGAGATAATAAACTATCTTACATTCTCCCACTTGATCAAATATTCATTGTGACTCAAGACCAATCTCCTAATGGCCAATTTAGAACTCAGCCTTCTCAGTTTCTTACCAAGCCACTGTCATTGATATAAATTCATATGGAACTGTCAAAGAACATTGAGCAACCAAACTCAAGTCTTTTACAACCACACATGCAAATGTACATCAACACATGCGACTGCCAACTGAATTAGTATCAAAACAATGTTGTGATCTACCTTAGAAAACTTAATGATCAAAACAAAGCTTAGCTCACCCTTAGAAGACTACCAAGGTCTTAAGAAACTTGCATGGCTCTTTCATGGATACGAAAATGCAAAACACATATGCTAGCAAAATTTTTGCAGATTCTTCCTTCATCCACATGCCAAAACAATCATAAGAAAAATATTATTAAATAAACTGTAAAACAATCTCGATTAAACTAGCTAAATGAAAATAAAACTAAATCTGGCTCCCACTGACTCCCACAGACTTCAAGCATCAAAACTGATATGTAAACCCATACTTTTAACATGCCTATGAAAAACATGATTAGGCAAGCCTTTGTTCAGGGGATCTGCAATGTTGAAATCTGTTCCAATATGATCTAAGGCTGTATAACCATCTCAGATCTTTTCCTTGGTTGATAAAAACTTTAACTACAGGTGTCTTAATCCTTCTGACCTCTTATTTCCTTTTGCAAAATAAACTGCAGCACTGTTGTCATTCCACAATTGGATTGGCCTTTGTATAGAATCCACGACTTTTAACATTGACATAAAATTTTTAAGCCACATAACTACTGAGGTCGCTTCCTAAATTGCTAAAAACTCAGCCTGCATGGTTGAGGTTGATATGTATTGTTGTTTGACACTTCTCCAAGCCACTGCTCCTCTTGCAAACAAAAACACAACACATGATGTACCCTTTTGTGTATCAAAACAGCCAGCAAAATCTGCATCTGCATATCCTTCTAGTTTCAATTCTTCAACTCTTCGATAGATTAGCTTATATTCTTTAGTTCTCTGCAAATACCTCAAAACTTTCTTGCTTGCTATCCAATGTGCCTGACCTGGATTGGATTGAAATCTTCCAAGAACACTAATGCTGAAAGCAAGGTCTGCCCTTGTGCAAACTTGAGCATACATCAAGCTTCCAACAAGTGAGGCATAGGGCTTGTCCTGCATCTCTAACTTCTCTTGCTCAGTTTTGGGAGATTGTTCACTGCTCAATTTATCACCCTTGGAGAATGGAACATCACAACCTGTGCAGTTTTCCATGTTGAACCTTTTCAGTATCCTTTCTATATATCCCTTCTGTGATAGACTAAGTAACCCTCTTCCTCTATCTCAGCTTATTTCAATTCCTAATACATAGTTTGCTTCTCCCAAATCAGTCATATGAAAATGGTTTGATAGTATTCTCTTAGTATCATGTAAAAGTGATAGATTACTGCTTGCTAAGAGAATATCATTAACATACAGCAACATGAAAATGTAATGTCTCCCTTGAAATTTTTGGTAAATGCACTCATCTAAAGGATTGTCAATGAAACCTTGAGACTTCACCCCTTCATCAAACTTCAAGTACCACTGCCTAGAAGCCTGTTTTAATTTGTATATTGATTTTTTTAACCTGCAAAGGTTTCCATTCAAAAATACAGTTTGAACATCCATTTGATGAAGGTCAAGATCAAAATGTGCCACTAATGCCATTATAACCCTTAAGGAATCTTTGGTTGACACAGGTGAGAAAGTCTCATTGTAATCCACTCATTCTTGTTGTGTGAACCCTGTTGCTACTAGTCTTGCCTTGTATCTGTCTATTTGTCCCTTCCTTGTATCTGTCTATTTGTCCCTTTGAGTTTCTTTTGGTCTTGTAAACCCACTTGCATCCTATTGGTTTACATCTTTGAGGTAAATCAACAAGCTTCCATACACCGTTCTTTCTCATTGACTGGAGTTCAGACTCCATTGCTTCTATCCACTTATCACAGTTGTCACTTTGAATGGCCTGCTTATAAGATAGAGGATCTTCTGTGGTATTGATGTCATGTTCTGACTCTTGCAAGTATACGAAAAAATCATTGGACAGTGCAGGTCTCTTAGTTCTTTGTGATCTTCTCAATTCTAAGTTGTGAGGCTGAGGTTCTTGTTGATCTATCTGCATGTCTTCTAGTGCAATTTGTGGAACTTCAGTTGTTAGATCATGATTTGGTGAGACTTGCTTGTCATTCAAAACAGTGAGTGGTAAGATGGTTATATCTCTCAACATATTTTCCTTTTCAGCAGGTTCCTTGTTTTCCAAAATTTCATCTCAAAGTTTTCCTCAGTGTCTGATTCAATTTCATCTTCAATAAAAATAGCTCTTTGAGTTTCCATGAATCTTGTGCTGTTGTTGGGACAATAGAACCTGTACCCCTTTGTTCTATTCGGATATCCAACGAAAAAACAGCTCAATGTCTTGGAATCTAGTTTCCTTTCCATTGGATTGTAGAACTTTGCCTCTGCTTACTTCCCCAGATTTTAAGATGTGATAGACTAGGCTTTCTATTGCACCATGTTTCATAAGGAATTTTGTCTGCACTTTTGGTAGGAATTCAGTTTAGCGAATAATTTGTAGTTTTTAAAGCCTCTCCCCAAAGAAATTTTGGAAGCTTTGTGCAACACATTAGGCTCCTAATAATCTCAATCAAGGTCCTATTTCGTCTCTCTGCCACTCCGTTTTGTTGTGGTGTGCCTGAGTTAGTGTCTATACCTTCTTCTTGTAGAAATTTGGCAAAAGGTCCAGGGTTCCTTCCTCTCTCATCAAATTTACCATAAAATTCTCCTCCTCTATCCAACCTCACTACTTTGATTTTTGAATCCAACTGGTTTTCCACTTCTACTTTATAGACTTTGAACATGTCCAGTGCATTGGATTTTTCAGATATTAAGTACACATAACCATATCAAGAGTAATCATCTGTAAAGGTTATGAAATACTTAAAACCATCATGTGTTTGAGTGGGAAAAGGACCACAAATGTCTGTATGTATGATTTCTAGAACTTTTTCACTTCTTGTAGCACCTTTCTTTCTCAAATTTGTCAATTTCCCTTTAACACATTCTATGCAAACATTGTCTTTGTCATGGTGGTTAAGTGGTGGCAACAGATTTTCTTTGTTAAGCAAATTCATTCTTTCAGCTGAGACATGTCCTAGTCTCTTATGCCAAAGTTGATAAGATTCTTCTTTTTCTGCTTTTCTTTTAGTGCTTATCACATTGATACTTAGATTTCCAATGCGGGGATTTGGTTTCTTGCAGTTTAATCAAAACATTCCATCATTTAGAAAACCATTACCAATCATAACTTTATTTCTGAAAGTGGAGAACCCAGACTCATCAAACTCAAACTGTAAGTTTGACTTTACAAGCTTGCTAACAGAAATAAGATTCCTTTTCATAGAAGGAATATAAACTACATCTACTAATTCCAAAACAAAACCAGATTCTAACTCAATCCTAGCTAATCCAATGTATTCCATCTTGACTCTTTCTCCATTTGCCACGAACACCTTCATCTCAGCCTTGCTTGGCAGCCTCTTTGTTTTGAACCCCTGCAAGGAATTAGCCACATGAACTAATGCACCATTATCTAACCACCATGAATCTGAAGAAATCTCAATTGCATTAGACTCAAAACAAACATGTACTTTATTAATCTTACCTTTAGCCTTTTGCTTATCCAACCAACGCTTGTACTTGTCACAATTCCTCTTCATATGACCAAACTTCTTGCAGAAGTAACACTTGAGTCCTTTTGGTTTCAGTCCTTTGGTCTCCTTTTCTTCCTTGTTTTTCTTTCCAACGATTTTGCCTTTTCCAAAATCCCTTCTGAAGCTGTTTTGAACCATATTAATTTTTTCTTCAGCCTTATCTTTCTTCATATTTTGTTCTTCCTGCACATAGATGCTTATGAGGTCAGTTACTGTCCACTTCTCCTTTTGAGCTACATATGTGCTTCTAAGATGCTTGAAAGTACTAGGTAGAGAGTTTATAGCAAAATGCACCATCATAGTTTCATCCACATTGACTTTGAGTGCCTTCAGTTCGTTCCCAATTTCCAGCATGTTCAGTATATGTGTTCTCACACATCTTTCCCCATTGTATTTTGTATCAGTAAGCCGTCCCATTAGAGTTCCAATCTCAGCCTTTTCTGATTCCCAAAACTTTTCCCCAATGGAATCAATAAACTTCTTGGCATTATCACATGATGTAATGCTTCCCCTGACAGATGGTGAAATTGACCTTCTCATGATTAGAATAGCCATTTTGTTTGCCTTGACCCATTTGGCATATTTTGCTTTTGCTTCAGCATATGCATATGCATCAAGTTCTACAGGAGCATCTTTTTCAATAGCCATCTCATAGTCCAGCAGATGATCGATTCTCACCTTTAGATGAAGAAATCAAAACATGTTTATCAACACTAAGCCACAAAAATCACATAAGCTTCCTGTACAAGAAAAGTTCCACATCTTTGGACAGAAGAACAACCTTGATAGCCTACTTATTTCGTCTCTTATGCTGTTCTGCTGAAAATAATTGCACGATAAATCATTCACATCTTTGGACAGTGAATCATTCATTATGCCTTTATTTTCAACACAAGTTTGATCATAAAACTTTGAATGTACAGATCTTGTTGTGTCTGAGTTGCTTTGGCTTGCTCAGAGCACGGCAAGAACTATACAAACCTTTGATCAATTTCTGTTTGTCACAGCAAGGTGTTAACTTTAACTCTTGCTGTGTCAAGTTTCTTTAACCTTGAAAACTTAATTATCCTTCAATTTTCAAGTTCTAAATGCTGCAACAAAATTGGTTAGGTAGAAGATAAAATAACTTATGCTCTGATACCACATGTAAACTTTAAAGCTATAATAACTTAAACACTAACCTTGTTCTGCCATTGAAGTCTTTTATCGAACACTTGGGAGACAGCTCTTCTCTAAGATAACCCACTGTGTTATTCTCAAATTCCAAATGGGGTGAATTACTTGATGAGATTTTTGTATGTATCGGCTCTTAGAGCACTTCCACCCATAAGGGCTAAGTCTAAGGCAAGGGCAAGCAAGGGCTGCCACTATTCACATGAATAGTGTCAGCCTTGCCATTTGTGGTTCCATCCATGAGGGCAAAGTCTAAGGCAAGTCTAAGGCAAATACTATTCATTGTACTTTATTTTCTATTTTTTTAAACTTTAAACCATTAATTTTGATAATATTTTGTAATTAAATTTTTGGATAAAAAATATTGGATGTAGAAGAATTGTATGAAGATTTGGTGTGGAAAGTGAATAATGTGAGTGGAGAGTAAAAAATATTGGATGGAGAAGAATTGTATGAAGATTTGGTGTGGAAATTAAATAAAATGGTTAGGTATTTTATAGGGAAAAATACCGAATTTTTTGGTATTTTTTTAAAAAAAATTCTGAATTTTTTTGCAATTTTTTAAGTCAAAAAAAGGAGGACCTTCGGATTTCTGAAAAAAAAAACGATCGGAGCCTCCCTGTCGCGACACGTGGCACAACGGTAAAAAAAAATTGAATTTCCATGTGCTGACTTCAGCACTGACGTCACAAAACTCGGGCTGAAGCCCAGGCAGAACTTGCCCTTGGGCCTGCCCGGGCTGGTGGGACCCAGAAGTTGCCCGGGCTCTTTCTCTCGCGCTGGAGCGCATCTGGGCTTGCTTGGGGGCCCTTTCCTCTGGTTTGGGGTGAGCACTGGACATGCTCTTAGAGGGAGCTATTCTATTTATATGCATCACTCAAGGAGTCTTGCCCATCAAGAGACTTCTTGAGCTATCCTTATTGCTATAGAACTGTTAATCCTAATTCTCATAGAACCAAAAACCCCTTTAGCCTTGTAATCCATAAGAAACACTTACACAGAGGCTGCAGGTCGAGAGTTGTTTTGAGTTCTTGATCAGTCTTGAGTCTTGCAATCCGATAATGAATAGAAGACTAATTCTGTAAGGATTAGGATAATAAACTATCTTACAATGTTACGCATGAAACTTCAAAAACACCCAAAAACTTTTCAAAATGACGAAAACACCATTATCTTTAGCATCAAAGACATGCAAATGCTAGAGTTATTTCCTCCACCAAAAACCACCATCAACATATGAAGAAACCAGACCTGCATGTGAATATTTTGTCTTCAAGTAGCCAGAACATGTGAAGACTTTGTCACTCTGCATCTGACCAACAGTTATTATTGCCCAACGACAGTATCAAAAATAATGTTTTTGTTTCTTTGTACATATTTTTGAGTGAATTTTGTCTGAAAAAGCAGAAGAATCGTTTGTTTACCATCAGTTGGCATGTGATGTACGCATGAAACTTCAAAAACACCCAAAAACTTTTCAAAATGACGAAAAAAACATTATCTTTAGCATCAAAGAAATACAAATCCTAGTGCTCTTTCCTCCACTGAAAACCACCATCAACATGTGAAGAAACCAGACCTGCGTATGAAGATTTTGTCTTCAAGCAACTAGAACATGTGAAGACTTTGTCACTTTGCATCTATCCAACAGTTATTACTGCATAACGACAATATCAGAAATAGTATTTTTGTTTCTTTGTACATATTTTTGAGTGCATTTTGTCTTAGAAAGCAAACGAATCGTTTGTTTGCCATAAGTTGGCATGTGATATTTGTATGAAACATCAAAAACACCCAAAAACTTTTCAAAATGACGAAAAAACCATTATCTTTAACATCAAAGACATGCAAATCCTAGGGCTCTTTCCTCCACCGAAAATCACCATCAACATGTGAAGAAACCAGACCTGCATGTGAAGATTTTTTCTTCAAGCAACCAGAACATGTGAATATTGTCACTTTGCATATGTCCAACAGTTATTACTGCGCAACGGCAGTATCATAAATAGTATTTTTGTTTCTTTGTGCATATTTTTGAGTGCATTTTGTCTTAAAAAGCAAAAGAATCGTTTGTTTGCCATTAGTTGGCATGTGATGTATGTATGAAACTTCAGAGAGAGAGAGATGGTATCAGACAGAGAGGCTTCTCCTCTCATCCTTAGCCATCCTTAGCAAAAGAATAGAAGTTGGTGAAAGTGGTGTATATGGTTTGTAACTCCGAAGAGAGAAGTACAACAACACTAGAGAAGAAAAATTCTCAGTACTTCCTCTTTCAGTTTTCAATCAATAAACTCCTATTGTTCATATACTTTCTCTTATTTTCTTACTATTCTCTTATTCCGACCATTGTTAATACCATGTCATAACAGTTCCAGCAACAAAAGCAATTAAGTAAGTCTTTTTCTCTTTTGTTTTTGATTTTCTTAGTAGATTTCTTGTCCAAAACAGGGAAACACTTTTCATAATTATATTATTATCTTGCTAAACTGACGATCAATACTTTGTTTGAGCACTTGGTTAGGTTTTGTATTTGTCATAACAATAATTAGATGTCTGTCAGGGAACATCTGAGTTCTGAGGACCTCTGAGTTATGCTCCACAGTCCTTTAAGTTGGTGTCTTTGCAGTTCCATGTTCTTGTTCTATGTTCTTGGCATGGTGTCTGGTTGTTATTTTAGCATTTAGAAACCTTGACTGAGACCCCGTGAAAAATAATGGTATCAGAGCTTTAGTTGAGCACCCTAATAATATGATTATAACAGTAAAATACCTTTAGGATAGAAGTCAATCAACATAACTGATAAAAACTAATGTTTTATAACCTGTTAAAATTTTGCTAATTACTAGAATCACTAGTTAAGAACAGTAAACACTTTGCATGTTTGGCCTTTGGTGGACACTTATTAGAATAAAAGAAAGGTTACAAGATTAAAGAGGTAAAAAGTTGAATACCAAATAGAAATTAGAAATCTAGAAGAATTGATAAAATCACCAAAAGTAGGTAATCATCCTATAAGAAAATTAGAAGTACAAAATAGCATAATAAGAAACCAGCATCATTTACAAGTTTGTAAAGAATCCATAGAAGCATTTCAAGAGCATTTAGGCATCTTAAAAGAAAAAGGTAGACTAAGATAAACTGTAATTATATGATAGAGTATCTTGATTTAGAAATCAGTGAACAACAAAAGAAAAAATTAACCTTAGATAATAATAAATTAGTTTGTTATTTTCCATAAAAGAACACAAACATCTATTACATAGCAGTAACAGTCCATTAGAAAATAGTATTATTGATCTTTTAATTAGTCAAGCAGAAAGTGTAAAATTTAAACATAACAAAAACAATAGAATACTTCAACAGTTATTAGAATATTTTCAAAAAAACTCCTTTAAAACAATTAGACAAAACTTAGACTACATAACATCTCAATTAGAAGATAATAATAAAAATATTCAAAGATTTCCTAGTAAGAAAGAAATCAAAGACCTCATAGATCTTATAAATAGCAAGCCAAAACAAATAGAACTCCAATCACTAGAAATCATTGAGCAATTAAAAATAAAAGTGCAAAAAATTCAATTAGAACAAAAAAATTAACTAAACAAGTAGAAAAGTTACATAATAAAATAAATAGATGTTTTTTTAATGACATATTCTAAAATTAATAATAAATATATGAAGGCACTAGAAGAAGTTAGTAAACTAGATGATGAACTAGTAGGTCTTACAGAATTTACAACATTTGTAGTAAGTAGTAATATCCCTATAAGACAAAATAATTTAATTATCCAATTAATCTTAAATCTAGCTGAAAAAGTAGATCAATTAGACGAAGAAATAACAGAAATCAATCAAGTAGTGCACAATACCACTTCCATACTATCCAAAGACTTAGTTGATAAATTTGAAAATTTATCCTTAGGAAATAATCCTCATAAAAGAAAAAGTAGAATAAATTCATTTGATAATAGTAAATTGAACTCTTTAGAAGAAAAGGAAATGAAATAGTTAGAACCGAAGATATATACCTTAGTGAATAAGAAGCACAAGAATTTCTTAGAAAAGGTTTTGAAAAATCTCATAAAAATAAAGATAATTTATATCAATTAGGAAGATTTGAAAATAAACATAGTATTGTACGTAGCATTAGACAACATGAAGTTAGTTGTATAGATAAAGAAGTAACTGTTAATTTACTTAGTAACACAGCAATAGAACATCTTAAAAAATTACACTATTAACAAATTCATATAGGAACAATTATGATAGGAATAGCTGGACTCACTAAAGCACAAGTAGGAGCTAAAGCATTAGTATACATACATGATAACAGATGAGATAACCATCAGCAAGCGGCTGTAGCCACAGCAGAAGTAGATCTTAGCACAAACCTAACAGTGATAGGATGTATTCCTAATTATGTCATGAATATTAAAGAATTTAGTAAACATATTAAAATTAGTACAAGAACAAAAATTATAATATGAAAGGAGAATACAAAAATTTAAGTACTAGTCTTATGTATGTAGGAAAATTGTCAGATAATTATAATTATAAATTTAATGTAGAATTTGAAAATTTAGTGCAAACTTTTGGTAGTAAACATGTTAACATGATAGAGGCAAAACCAGTAGATAATAGCTTTTTAGAAGGAACATAATGGATTTTACCCAATTTACAAAAAAATAGACAACCTGATAAAGCACAAATTTTTGAAAATCGCATAGGTGAAGCAATAGTAAGATTCACTAATTATAAACAAATAAATGATATAGAAGATTTGGAAAGTGAAGTAGAAGAAGAAATACACATGGCATTTGATAATTTAGAAATCAATATGATTGAGCATAATTTTGATAATATAGTTGATAAACTCATAGATGACATAGATAATTTAAATGAAGAAGAACATAGATAATTTAAATGAAGAAAAATATAAGATAGGATTTAGGATTACATAGATTGTCAGATAAAGATATGAAAGATTTAATTTTAAATATAGGATTAGAACATATTTAAGGAAAAAAAGAATATCAAAATATGTTAATTGAAGTAGAATGCATGCCAACAGAAGATCAATATAGTTCAACTTGACCATTTGTAGTACCTGCAAGTAGAACAGACCAGCAAAATCTTAGACAAACTAATTAACCATATAGAGAAAATAATGAAGAAACATTTAGGAATGCTACAAGAAACATTTGGAATAAGAAAAAATAGAATCCCTTATAAAGGAATTGAACAAATTTGTTTTGCAGGAAACATATTAAACTTAGATCATGTAGACCCACAAGATTGGGAAAAAACTATAGAAAGATGGGGAAAAGGATGTGTACATGCAACATTAATGTTAGATTTGAGTAATAATAAAGATATGTTAGATTATTTTGAACATACTTTAGATGGAATGGTTTTTGATTACTTCCAAGCATGGAAAACTAAAAATCCAAGAGAACATGAAGCAGCAAAAGAAATGTTTAATATAGATGCATTTGTTAAACTAATGAAATATGAATTTTTAGATCATAATAGATTATATGGTAGAAATGAATAAGAACAAATTAGAGCCATAAGAAATTTAGAACAATTACAAATTTGTGATTTACAATATATTAGTGAATATACTTCAGACTTTTTCAAGTATTTAGGAAGAACTGGCAAAATTGATGATCTTAATTTATTAGATACTTATATGAAAAAAATTAAAGGCCCAATAGGAGAAAGAATTTGGAATGAATGGCAAAAACACCCAAGGAAACTAGATGTATTCATAGGAGCAAGAATACAACATGTATATGATATATTACCATAAGAATGTAGTCAAATAAAAGCAAAAAGACAAATTAGAAAATAGTTTTACATGAGCTGTAAAAATATAGATTTACCTAAACAAAATGGATGTTGTAGAAAATTTAAGCAGAAAAAGCCATATAAAAAGAGTTATAGAAAATATATACCTTATAAACAGCAATATAAAAATTTTAGAACACAACCTTCAAAAACTTTTAGAAGAAGAAAATATATCCCCAAACAATTTAGGAAAAGAACAAATAAGCCATGGATTAGAAAATATAAAGTACCTAATAAAAGTACATGGAAATGTTATCTTTGTGGTGAAGTAGGACATATTAGACCGTCTCTCAAATTAGGAAAGCAACCTAGAGAAAAAATACAATTACTTGAACAATTTCAACTGGAAGATGATGAAGACTTAGAATCAATTACACTAAACAGTAGTTTATTGTACACCTTGTTTTAATAATAGATCAATATAAATACATACAGTTGAAGTAATAGATAACAATAATCAAAAGAATAATTGCCCTAGTATAGAGAAACAAAAGACTAGTTTATTAATAACAATTAATTGTGTGTTAGAATTGTCAAAAGAAAATAAAATTCAAACAACAGCTATGATAGATACAAGAAGCACAAAAAATGTAAAAAAGGAAGAGTTAGTGCTAGAACAATTTAGGTAAAAATTAGCTAGACTAGTAAGAATTATACAGTTTGATACAATACCTATATACTTAACACACTATATTAATAATATATTAATTAGGATAGAAAGACAACAGTTTAATTTACCCTTAACCTTTATATCCCCAGTAGGATCATATCCTTACATCTTAGGATTAAATTTCTTAAAAGTTTACAAGGAGGATTTTTATATACACCTCCAGATATTACATTTTTTAAGAAAGGTATAACCACAATAGATCAAAGTAATATATCAAAGTCTTACAATAATATTAACATAGAAGAACAAAATTTTAAATACTATAATATGGAAGAATGAGAAGAAATAAATGAACAAAAAATAGATGAACAAAATAATTTAGAGTATGATGATATAATATTTGACCACGAGTATCCAATGATAGGAGAAATAGAGCCTTTAGAGATTATGCAAATAGATAGACCAAAAAATTTAGAAGAATTGTTACAATTAGCTTAACAAACTAGAATTATAGGAGAGGATCCCTAATTACATTGGAATAAGAATAAGATATTAGCAAAATTAGACATTATTAATCCATACTTAACAATTAAAACAGCAGATATGCCTTGTAATTTGTTAGATAAGCAAGAATTTGAACAATAAATAAAAGAAGTTTAAAACTTAAAAGTAATTAGACATTCAAAGTCTAGGCATAGATCAGCAGCCTTCGTAGTTAAAAAAACACTCAGAACTTAAAAGAGATAGCTAGAATAGTGTATAATTATAGAAGATTAAATGATAATACTTATGAAGATAGCTATAAACTACCAAATAAAGATGAACTTATGAATAAAATTCAAGAAAGTAAGTATTTTAGTAAATTTGATTGTAAATTAGGGTTTTGGCAAATTAGATTAGCAGAATAATCAATCCAATAGACAACATTTACTTGTCCAAAAGGACATTTTGAATGGCTTGTAATGCCATTTGGGCTAAAGAATGCACCAAATTTTTAAGAAGTATGATAATTTTATAGTGTATATGTAGATGATATCCTTGTTCATAGTAAAAATAAAAATGAACATAGAAAACATTTAGAAATTATTTTGAAAGAATTTATTGATAATGGTATAATCATAAGTACGAACAAAGTAGAGCTTGAAAAAGAAGATATAGATTTCTTAGGTATGTATATTAAGTCAGGAACTATACAATTACAAAAGCACATAACTTAAAAAGTGTTAGAATTTTCGGATAAACTAGAGGATAAAAAGCAATTACAAACATTTTTAGGTTTACTAAATTATGCTATAAGTTTTATCCCTAATTTAGGAAGAAAAATCACAGCATTGCATAATAAAACTAGTGAAAGAGGTAAAAAAAAATATTTTAATCGTGAAGACATTAAATTAGCTCAAAGCATTAAACAAGATATAACTCAACTTAAACCTTTAGCACTACCATTAGATAATAATTACAAAATAGTTGAGACAGACGCATCATCAATAGGATGGACATGAATTTTATATAAAAAGAAACATAAGGAAGAACCAAAATCTGAAATTTTTTTTTGTAGATATGTATCAAGAAAATTTAGTGATATACGGGCTAGACTTCCAGTTACTGACTTAGAAATTTTAGGAGTCATAAACTCCCTTGAAGAATTTTCATTGTTTTTACATAATGAGATATTTACTATTAGAACAAATTGTCAGAATATTGTTTCACATTATAATAAAATTACTACTAATAAGCAAGCACCCAAAGATGGGTCAATTTTGTGATTCTATTACAGGAAATGGATTTAGACCAATATTTGAGCATATTAAAGGTATGGACAATACTTTAGTAGACATCTTATCCCGTATTATTCGTTAACAAGTATGCAATATTTTGGACCATCATCCTCTGGCAGCAAAAATAGTGGTACATCATCACAAGGTGATAATCCATTAAGCATGATTAGTCAAGCTAGACCAATAGTGAATACTTATTTTTATAATGGAATTCCAGTACAAGAAGTTAGAAATCCTATTTTAAAATGTCGTACTCAAGCATCATTAGCAGATAAACAAAAAGTTCTTTTAGACAAATTTTGGAACATTAGAACTAAAACTGAAAGCCTGAGAAGAGGGCATGAAAAACTTATTAAAGCCCTTGAGCAAGAGTTTTTAGCATATAATTATGATTATAAAAGGGCAAAACTACAACTTTCTTTTTTGCAGGAAAAACATGAAGAGCAAAAGAAGGAGTATGATACAATAGTAAGAAATTTTAGAATCATTAATTTAAGATGTCAAAATTTAAGTATGGTTTTACAAGAAAAAGAGGCTAATGAGCCCAACTTATTTGAGCATAATAGAGAATTTTCCCTTGAGGAAAAAATTAAAAATCTATATTTCCTTCAAACTCTAGCTAGAGAAAGGTATAGATTTTTACCAAAAGATGTTAATGTTAGATTTCTATAATATACATGTTCTAGATCTTTCACACAATCTGAAATACGTAAAGATATGAACACATACCTGGAGCCATCTTCCTAGAGTACACGACCTCTGAACTCATCCAATTCGTAGCAGCAACAATCCAAGCAAGAACAGGAACGACTCAAGACTTCTGCTCTTTCTCAGAATCTATTTCATCTCTCTCTTTATGATAAGAATAGGGTTAGAGAACATGTCTGATGAGAGCAGGGCCTTAAGCTTATATAAGCCTAGGTCAAGTCATCTCTACTCATCACCGAGGGCCAACTTGACTTATCTTCCATGCCCACTTAATCGATTCATGCAAAAAGGAAATAAATAGGACCCCTTAATAGGCTTCAAAACCCTTCCTTATTCCACAAGGTTTTGGGCCTCAAGGTATAACTTAATTTAAACTCTTATCGAAACCTTATATAACTTAGTATCTAGTGCACCAATCTAAATAGGAAAACATAACATCTCCCACTAGATCAAGCAATAAAGCACTAAGCTTCTGTATTCCGAAAGGTTTGATAATCTTTATTGGCCATGAGTTTAAAACAGTTAAGTCATTCCCCTCAAGCTACAGTGAAAAATGATTAAACAAAATGAACTATGTACAAGCACTGCTCTCTTTATGAAAACCAGGCCATCTATAATTGCATAATGCAATCTCAAAACACATGAAGCACCTACAAAGCGAACCTTAATATGTATTGTTCCTTAATGTGAATCTTTATGCTTTTCAATACAAGTGCCCCTTTACGACTTAGCAAGAGTCAATCCACAATGTTATTAAAAACAATAGTATCTCAAAAGAGACCATAAACTCACATGCATAAACAAAGTTGCATAATAAGTTTAAACAGCTAAATAGTCAAAAATGGTAGAATTTTTTTAATAATAAATAAAACTGTCAACCAAATTAACATCTTTAAATGCAAATCCCTCAATCCAGAAAACAGCAAAATAAACAAAATAAACAAACTAGTAAAATATCATAATGGGAACAAGACTCTCACTAGATTGCAGCATCAAAGCTAGGAAATAATCTCATGCTCTCAACATGTCTCAAAAAAGCTTCTGAAGGCAAAAACTTTGTGAACGAATTTGCAATCATATCTTGAGTTTTGACATGATAAAATCTAACTAGTTTGTCCGCTACCTTCTCCCTCACTATTAAATACCTTTTGTCAATATGTTGAAGTCCAGACGACATCTTGTTGTTCTTGTAGTGAAAAACAGCCGCAGTACTGTCGTTATATATCTGTATTAGTCAAGAATCGAGTCCACCACCTTAATGTCTTTAATAAAATTCCTTAGCCATACTATATGAGAAGTGGCTTCATAGCAAGCTATGTATTCTGAAAACATGGTTGAACTCGAAACACCAGTTTGTTTAGCACGCTTCCAAGCAACAGCTGCTCTTGCCATCTTGAAGATAAAACCTGAAGTAGAGATGTAATCATCCTCTGCTTTTCCAAGATTCGCATCAGCATAACCAATAAGCTCTAAATTCTTTGTGTGTCTGCAAATCAACATATAAGCCTTTGTTCTCTGTAGGTACCTTAGAATCTTCTTTCTAGGTATCCAATGTTGCTAATGCACAAGGCTAGGTCTGGCCTTGTACACACTTGTGCATACATAATACTTCCAACTAGAGAAGCGTACGGCTTGTTCCTCATCTCATCTTCTTCTTCTTTATTCTTAGGGCAATGCTCCTTCTTTAAATCTCCTTTACCTAACGGAACTTTCTGTCTAGAACACATACTTATGTCAAAATGCCTGTGTATCCTCTCAATGTATGTTTTCTGTGATAGGCCTAGGAATCCTCGAGCTCGGTCTCTCTGAATTTCAATACCCAACACAAAAGCAGCTTCTCCCAAATCCTTCACCTCAAAATTATTTGAAAGTAGCTCCTTGGTGTTCTTCAGTAAATTGTGGTCATTTGCAGCCAAAAGTATGTTGTCGACATACAACACCAGAAAAATAAATCGACTCCCACACTTATTTAGATAAATGCATTGATCGGCTATGTTCTCTTCAAAACCATAAGATGAAATAGTTTGGTGAAATTTAAAATACCACCTCCTGCTTGCTTGCATCAGTCTATAAATTGCCTTGCCAAGTTTGCAAACCATATGCTCTTTTCCCTCATTTGCAAACCTTTCAGGTTACCTCATGTAATTTGTAGGGGGTTTTTTGTTCCAGCAGCCTGACGAATGAGCCTGGGCTGCTATAAGAAGACAACGAGCAAAATCCCCCAAATACTTGAGTTCGAAACCAAGCTCCCAAGAGAGTTTTTAGAAAATCTGACGAGATTTTAAAAGAACACACTCAGGATCACTTTACTAACACCCAAATAAGCATGATGATTTCACTAATGACTTAGCCTGAGGAGCATGTGGCATGGGAGCTAAGCTTTCACGAGTTTAGCAATTTGAGAGAGAGAGAGAGAACAACATGAGTTTCTTGCAGAGGATAAAACCTAAACTGGGAACGAAGGAAAAATTAGCAAGATTTTATCTCAGGGAAAGAAGAAAACAACGGAGAAAAAGGATTGGGTGGCTTGAGTAGATTCCAGGTTGCTTGACAAAGCTTGGTCAGGCTCTAGTTTCTTACAGAGGAAATATTAGCATGATTCCTATCCTAAGGGAGAAGAAGGATGAACAAAAGAAAGGTTTGGGTGGCTTGAGTAGATTCCAAGTTGCTTGACAAAGCTTGGCCAGGCTCTGGATGGTTGATTTTTCTGGGTAGCAAAAGTCTCCTTTTATAGGCATTAAGAGCTCTAATTTTGTCTGGTCTTCCTCTTCCTTTTTCCTTGGCAGCTCCTACTTAGCCCTATTTTCATGCAATTCTCTTATCAAGGCGTATGGGAAAGGAACCATTGTGGTTCCAACAAGTTTGACGCAGCTGGACCTCCCCACAAAGGTGAGACGCCACTTTGCTTTCTCTCTGCGTTTTCAAAACAGAGCTTGTAATGGGGAAAGAGATGGGTGGAGCCTTTTGTCCATGGGTATTTTCCCTTTACCCATGAATTTCTGCTGGTTCTTGCCTTGACCCTTTGTCTGACTTGTTTGGAGTCTTATCAGAGGTGGAACACGATGACAGCTTTTGTACAAGCTGCTGGACTGGGCTTGTGCGTGACTTTTGGGCTGCTGACCTATTATTTCTAGTGAATTTTCGTCAAACTGCTGGAAAGGGTTTTTAACTCTATTGATGTGGGCTAAGCTAAATATTTTGGTAGGTTTTTTGGTGTCTTCCTAAAGCATGGGGCAATTTTTCTCTTCTCTCTCATGCTAACCCATGTGCTTGGGTTCTAGGAACGGGCTTGAGTTCCAAAGCCCCCAAGTGGCTTGAAACTCACGTTCCTTGAACCCTCAATGGGCCCCGTAATTACTTGTTTCCTTCCATACCACAACCTTCTCAGTAAGCCCCGGTTAATTTTGTGGCTTGGGCTCACTTAGGCTTATAGCGTGGTTAGGTGTGAGATAACGATTTTGTGCTTGGCATGGCATGTTGCTTGGCATGTTTTAATTTTATC